>QVRM01005080.1:0-522247 GCA_003439945.1 Dermanyssus gallinae
CCGAAAAAAATTTACTACACCCCCTGTCGCATTACATTGGACTACTTGAAAACGAAAAACGGGACCACATTCGGCGTAGCGGATGAAATCAGCAGACTTGAATTGCCCCTATGATAAAGCGAGGCTATTCTCGCATCGGCCGAAGCAGTGTCTGTTACGTAGGCTCGGACCGCACGTCAGCACCTTTGCTGCACTAGTTGTAGCAAGTGTCATCCCGCAAGTGCGATCTAAATGCAGATGAACACAGGAGATTGCGGATATCTTACTACAACAAAATCTAGAGAGAAAGGAAACTCTCTGGAGATGGCAGTTTGAATCGGACCCCATTGAGAACGGGTCACCGATGGCTCGTGTGAGAGGCCTGATCCCTATTATCCAGAATGTGTTCCAAAGACCAAGAAGATAACTCTAATTGTACACAACGAAAGTGATGTACAAGTTACTTTTACAGAATAGGAAACTTCAAGCCCACTCTGGAATAACTATGTTTGTCACCGAAGATACGCCTTAGTATACCGTATTTCAATTAGAGCTTAGAGGCAATCTACGCTCACTCGAGAGGGAACGCCAAATGCACAAATTGCAGTTATTATAAATAAGGCCGACAACTGGATTCAAGTCTTTGTGACTTTTAAAGAATTATGAGAGCCAACGAAGTCATTAGAGCTGAGAAAAAAAATTGTGTAGCTCTCCTTGTATTTTAAAACCAAGCTATGATTATGCTGACACACGCAACAGAGGTCCAGAAGTGTAAATTTCGCCAACCAACCGTAAATTAAAAAAAAAACTTGCATAACACCATTCAAATTCTGCATAAAATATGGGTGTTTGCTTAAACCATATTTTTTTCATGTTCCTAAATGTTCGTCTTTAATGGGTCGTTCCTAAATGTTCACGAGCATTTGTCAGGAACTCTAGGAAGCATGTTGATATTTAAAATTACCGTTCGAGCGACTTAGCTTACACCGTTTCCCCCACTGCAAAGCTGACATGCAGTTGATTTACAAAGTTTGCATGGCATAGGACTCTAAAAGCTTTCACACACTGAGTGTAGAATATAATAGTGATCTCCTGAGAAGGATTTCTGACAGATTTTTTTCATTTTCACGTCTTTGCCGCAGGTTCTGCAGCATCAGCTTCAAACACGAATATTATTGCTTACTCCCTTCGTGGACAAAGCTTCCGCACAGTTTGAGTAGTATGTAAGTTTAGATTATTGATAAAACAAAAATTAAAATATTCGCCTATACGCTAAATTATTTGGAATTCCTAAGAATGATTAGCATACAAATGACGAGAAATTAGGATATTATCATTGTTACTGTACACTCCACAGATGAGTTACGCATTTGTTATGCAGGTAGTGATTTCTGTGTTTCGCTATGTTTACGAACAGCGTTTTTATGCGTCGAAATTCCGTTATCCTTATATTGGTTAGCGAAACCATGAACAGCTCGCTATAGGAGTCTCAGAAAGAAACCGCATTGCTGCTAGCAAGCAATACAGTTTAAGATCGTCGGCATACTTTAAATATTTTACCTGTTGGGTCGTACACCTGTCGTAACTTAGTCAGCAGCAGTTCGATTTAATGTAGTTAAAGGCATATCATAATCAAATTATACGCGTAAGCGAATAGTTCGCTTATATATATATATATATATATATATAAATGTATATATATATATATATATATATATATATATATATATATATATATATATATATATATATAATATATATATATATATATATATATTAAAAAACAGCCACCCATTGTCAGACAAAACTCGAAGTATTTGCAAGAAAAACTAGAGTTTTTTTCTACGACAAATTGGGTGGGACTCACAATGTGAAAAAGTGGCTGTAATGCAGATAGTAAGCCGAGCTCCGCTCAGAAGAAAATCACACATGTATATATTTATATATGTATATCAATTTTGATCTGACAAAAAGATTTGCCTGCAAAGTTCAACATGGATGTGTGCGACGATCCAGCTTCACCCTGCTTGTGCGAAGACGTCATTTTGTAGTCGCGCGTACGGTGACAGACCCTCTTCCTTCCGCGACGAAACTCTACGAGTACAGAGTACAAACGCCGAGACCAAACAGCGTCGTGTTATCGACAGGATAACTCGACCCAAGAGGGCGCCGCGTCTCAAAGGGCTTCACAAAGGACTTATTTCACCTAGCCTCGCGGAGAGGATTTCAGCGAGGAGCTTCCTGTTCGGCGAAAGCCGAGCGTCGCCGGCCAGGCTGATTATATAGGGCACGTGCCTCTCTCCTCTCTCCCCCCATCTCTCTCTATCTCTTTTACTTACTCTCTCTATCTCTCTCGCTTACTCGTTTTCTCTCTCTCTACCACTCTTTCTCTCTCTCTTACTCTCTACCACCTATTTCTCTCTCTATGCTTTTCGATTTGTCCATTGACCTTCCATTCGGCGCGAACACGACTCTAAGGGGCCGTAATAATATAAATCGCTGATTTAACTGTCGTCTTCAATCCAAGCTGTCAGCTCAGCGCGATGCCGGGCGAAGTGCGTTCGCCTCGCGCGCGGATGAGTGTTACGAAGTCTTCACGTCGCTTTGCGCTGGTGCGATAAGGCTCTGTGATCAAAATCGCGGGCGGATGTTTGCCGCCGACATCGACAACGGCCGCCAGCTTCAAGATCGGACTCGTTGTCTCAGGTCAACAGGAACTTCAAACAGCTGTTGCATAATACTAATGACTATATATATATATATATATATATATATATATATATATATATATATATATATATGTATGTTTATAGTCATACGACAGCCCCGTTGGCCTAGCAATTAATAACAAATAAAGTCATTGGCAAGCACAAATCCTGATACTACAGACACATTACAACCCACATGTGACACGTGTATATTATCGTCATCGGCCTGCGTAAAACTAGCAGCTACATTCCGCCTCCTGTTACAGTAAAAGTCGTTTTCTGTTGATGTGCTGGTTGCTTGGTTATTGTTGTTGTTTCCTGTTGCTGCTAACAACGCGTCTGTTATTGTGCCTGCTGCTGCTGCTGCCGCTCCCACCGTTTTTTTTCAAAGAAGTGCGCTAGCAACTTCACTACTCGCTCAGCTGGCGTAAAGCAATACATTTATTTTATTGTAAGTAGGAGTCGGAGAGGACAGACGAATATACGTCGTCGTGTCAAAAGAACACCTACAGCGCACTAGTTTTGAAAATCCAGCCCGTGCCTGGGCTAGATTTTCTTTGCCAGACCGGAGCGCCCTCTTCGCAATCTACTTTCTTCGTAAACAGAACAAGGAAGGGCCAGATCGAAGATAGAGCATTTTTCAGCGCAAAAAACGCGAAGAGATTGTGATTGAAAATTTATCATGCGAATGGAAACTCTGTATGGGCATGCTGGCGAGCTCTTTGTGCAGTTGACGGTCGAACTTATGAGATGGCCGTGTAAGAACACCATCCGTGAGTTTGTGCAAATGTTTTTCAGGACAGGTTTACTACTTGAGTAGTAATAGCCACGGCGTGGGGTATACCGCAGAGCGCCAGTTTGGCTGAAAATATCGTCGCGATGTCCGATAGTATGGGACAATATCCGGAAAGCGGACGGTTTAGCGAGGTGCCTGACAACTGGGTCTGGTGCACACCTCAACCTGGTACATTTCGAGGTCGAATCTAGCGATGTTTATATGAAAAAAAAATCAGCTGACGCAAAAGCTCAAGCATACGGATAATTAGGGGCAGCTCAATTTCACTACTTGGGCTTTCAAGATGATGCATGAAAGCGTACCGCCAATTTGTGAAGACAATTAGATTTTTCTAAACAAGCCTTTTAGAAGAAATATATTATTTGTTTTTCACTACACGGTGAATAGCAAGCGTTATTGCTGCATGATACTTGATTGGTTTTGTTCGGGCGGAATCAATGCGAGCAAACTTTGGCTCCAAAAAGATGGTGTCACAAGCTACACAGCCGGCGAAACAATTGAGCTTTCTTTTTTTCGAATGTTGACACTCGAGCAGTGCATTCGGCTTTCATCGAGCTCTGTGATAATTCACAGAGCTTAAAGTTTCTAAACTCGCCCAGTGCAGTTTTTGTCGTGCGATAACCTCGAGATCCAGTGAACACATGTGTGGTGGAGCGACTTGAAGATGGGAGCGGTACGTTTCCTAAAGCCTGTACAAACATCACGGCAGGATAATCAACCTGGTTTGTCGACGACGACAACAACAACAGCAGCAATGTCGCTGCCAGACGTGGCGAGCGGCAACAATGATCCGCCTCCTTGTGCAGACACGGAATCGCCGGTTGACGTCCGAAATGTCGCAGCCGGTCAAGAGGCCGAGGTAGCTGCAGAAGTGCCAACAAGTGGAAACGAGGTTAGGAGAAAGCAGCCACAACGGACAGCTGGTGGAGAAGATGGCGCCGGCATTGAAACCGCTGCGACAGCGGTGGGGCCTATCAAACGGCAGGCCACCAGCCCGCCGCAACGGGTGAAGCCGCCGAAGGCGAGAGCGGCGGGAGAAGGCGACAACGCAGTGCAAACAACTTTAGCCGAATTCTCTGTGCAGTGCAAACAATTTCAGCCGAATCCTCTGCGCAGTGCAAACAAAACTTTAGCGGAATTCTCTGCGCAGTGCGAAAAAAAACTTTAGCGGAATTTTCTGGTGCCAGTGATGAGAGCACTGGAAGGAAAGCCTCAGAGAGCGGAGTCACAGTGCGGCCAACTGGTGTCTTCGGAGAGGCGAACGAAGAAGAAGAAGGTTATGAGAAAGGAGACAGCACCATAGGTTAAAACAAATAAAAATTAATTTTACTGCTACTAAAAATTTGCTGGAGTAAAATTTTAACGATGTTCGCGTGGACGTCGCTAGCCATCTAAAAGAAAAATTAAGAAACCTTTTTTAAACGTCGCTGAGTTTAACCTCAGTCGAAGATATACCGGTTCAGTCTAGAGTGGGCGGGTAAAGATCAACCGTAAAGGGAAAAGCTGCGGTGTACGATCCGACACTCATCGATACAACTAGTAACGCCTTGGTGTCACGGAGACTTTTCGAGTCAGAGTGAAAAACGTCCGAACTGGCATAGTTAAGGCTACTGACTAAGTGATCCGATGATTTGCCGCTGGGTGGCACTTCGTTGTTGCCTCTGTGACTTCAACCATAATCGAAAAGACTGCAAACAAGCGGCATATTTGTTGCTTATATAAATCAAACCATGAGGCCACTTACGGCAGCTGTCCGCATCAACTAGCTGTAGAGACCAGCTAAATAAGTCGGCAATACGAATCGAACAGAACCACCACGCGAGTCAAGACATTCAGCCGTCATTCTCTCGAATTGGGGTTTTTCTCTGCTGTTGTTCAGAACGGGCTAACCCTGGCGACACCTGGGGCTCAGCCCCCTACTGCCACGTTGATTAAATAACAAAAGCAGATCACCAGTGACGTACCTCAAACTAACAGCGTTGACAATTGATTGGTGACAAAATATATCACAGAAACAATCCGAATAACCCTGATAGACGCCACAATCACACAAATCCGATTGGCCATTCAGAGAGTGGTGGCGTCTCTGAAGCGTCTTCGGATGGTTTTCGCTCGAACGGCTCGAACTGGCCTTCCGCTAAGTCCTCGAGTTGAGCTTGGTGGAGTAGACGCCGTTGTTCCACGCACTCCAGCCACTTTCACCTTTGACGAACACTAGCTAGAATTAAAAACAGTGGCGGCGTGGTCTAGGGGACTAGTGAGGCGCTAGTCATGGTTGCCATCTACCGGGCTGTCGGCGGTTCGATCCCTGTTGATGGTCGAATGTTCTTTGAGCGATGCTCATTGATTGAATAGATGAGAAACCATACGGCTGAGAGTCAGCGGCCATGCTTCCACAATGACTGTTGGGGAAACCCTAGATATCTAAACATGTTCGGCCCATGAAGTCGCCTTCTTTCGATGCTAATGATGACTAAACAACTAGACATCTGTCGGAGGACAACACTGTTGACGCAAAACAACACCGCGAGGCCAGTAATCCCGACGTCGACATAACGAGCTCCGGCGTCGATCTCGCCAATAAGTGTCTCCACTCGCGCTATTCAACATCTGTCTGTTTTCCGCCAAAACCTCAGAATGCTTTCAATCGTTTCGCGTGGTGTGACGCCCAGTCGCGGCCGAACTGACCAACACGATCAAGTCGACTTGCTGAGCAACTTATTTTGCGACTACTGTCCTCATAAACCCCTGGCAGAAGGCAAAGGGAAAGTCTATATGTTCTCCTGTTCCCGAAAACCTTAGTCGAGTCCCCGGTTCAGTCGTGCCCTACTCGACACCGCCATCAATGCCAACCACTGCGCGTCGCCGAAGACTTAAAGAAACGATAATATAATAGATCACAAGCTCAGGGGGCACAGGTAAAGCTAAACTAGGGGATGCTTCTGCAGCACCCCGCATTCTAATGTCGACGGATTCGATGGCTCTCGAAGACTCCAACACGCTTGGATGGAGATGCTTAAAACAGCCGGATATGCCAGAAACGATGGTATATCCGCCGCCTCAAGACGTTTCCTCAGGCAATGAAATCAACATTACTTCAAGCGAAGTCTGAGCAGTAATTCAGAAGTTTCCAAATAGCTCGAGTGGAAGCCCTGACGGCCTCAAGCTCTAGAAATAAAAAAAAATTAAGGATTTCCTTGTGGCCTGTTGGGGAACGAAAAAGAATCCCCAGCGGCCCCAAGCTCAATCACTTAAAATATCTTATTGGGAAAGATCAGATCTGCTCTCGTCTCCTTGCGCTGACGAACTTCTGCACTCGTTGTGAACGCCGTTTACCGGGGTTCACCCTTAGTTATTTCTATACAGCCAACCTCATAGCTTTTAAGAAGCAGCCCGCTGGCAGTCGGGAATATCCTGCGGCCGCTAACGTGCAAGGTGTGATTCCACAATTACATCGAGTCGGTTGTCCACAAAATTGCTCTCATTCAATTACGTTGGGGAGCTAAGGGGGTCTGCTGTGCACGCTACGAGTGTCTTTGTTAGCACTCACGTGAACTTTAAAATGCCTTTAATTCTCTGAGAAGGGATGTAAATCTTGACGCTGTCACAACAGACTTTCCAGTCATGAATATATGCTATTAGCGTTTATTTATTTAACTCCTAACGAGTGTCTTTGTTAGTACTCACGTGGTTTTGAATAACATATTTATAAAACTGAACTTTAAAATGCCTTTAATTCTCTGAGAAGGGATGTAAATCTTGACGCTGTCACAACAGACTTTCCAGTCATGAATATATGCTATTAGCGTTTATTTATTTAACTCCTACCGAGTGTCTTTGTTAGTACTCACGTGGTTTTGAATAACATATTTATAAAACTGAACTTTAAAATGCCTTTAATTCTCTGAGAAGGGATGTAAATCTTGACGCTGTCACAACAGACTCTCCAGTCATGAATATATACTGTTAGCGTTTATTTATTTAACTCCCAACTGGGTGTATCAAATGCCACCCAGTGCACGCGACAACAAACTACATCAGCCCTATTTCCAGACCTGGTGCCGACCACCTGGACAAGGTGCCAAGCACCGCAGTGGTATTACCGCGTTGTGTATCCAATAAGAGCTTTTGAAAAAAAATCACCAGCGCAGGGGTTTCCCGTGGCTAATCTGAGAACTTGCATACGTTTGCAATAACTTCCTCGGCATCTTTTTCTGGGCCCCTAAGGTCTTAAAAGCAAAAGCTCGAAATTCCATAGAGTCTGCGATAAATGCATACTTTCGACACTCATTTTTTTCGGCCTGCGAAACAACATAACCAATCTGGGCCGCGCCGTGACTGACCACAGTCACGGTAGCGTTCCAGACGAGCGTCCTCTCACTCCCAAATTCTGTTTGAGTCATTCCGTCAGGTCGACGGGAGTCGTATGAAAATTTGCAGGCTTGAGAATACAAGATTAGCCAGAAGACCTCAGAGCACGGGCCAGGGTATCATTCAGAGCAGCGTGTCTCGTCCTGCGGCCTAAGCTGCGGATACAGGATAAGCTATGGTGCCATTGTGACGAGATCTTCTTGCCATAGCTGCACTCTTGTTCCTGGACTAGTAGGACCCCAAGGCAGAGACCAACGCAGCTCCTGATCGCAAAGTCCTCTACGAAGGTCACAACGAGAGCACTTGGTAGAGCATTGAGCCATGCACCAGCACCACTAGATGAGACTGCTCGAAGGCGTGCTTTGTCTACCTCGTCTTCAGCTGAATTAAGAATTTTGGCTAGTCGGATAACCTCCAACGGCTCCGGTGCGTACTAAGCGACATTCCTTGGAAATGCTCTAGTACAGTACGTAATCGTTCGTCAGCTGGGGAATCTAGCATTCGTGACGACCTCCTGTTGCCACAGGCAAAAGCGCTTGCCTGCAAGCCGCTTCTGGTAAACATAGGTAAGTAAGGAATGCAGGGACTTCAACGTGTGGGCATTCAATTGTTTCAAAATACGTATATTTTCCGTTAAGCTAATGTCACAACGCAGGTGTGGTTAACGGGTGTTGCTTATTCCTTCTGAGATCCGAGAAGCAAAATCTTCAAAGGAACACTCCCCTGTGTGCACCCAAGAGACCCAAGCGACTTGAAGACAAATTTAACTTTTCCAGCTAATCAGATGTATAAGCGTTTGTCTCGTCATCAAGAAGTGGCACTTCCAATAAGGTGAGGTTGATCTTATTTGACCTGATACAGTCTGAAAGAAAGTCGGTTACTAGTCTGACTAAAGAGTCGGATATTAGTAATCCCGACACAAAGAGTTCCCATTTTTGTGGGTTGAGGCATAACCTGCTCTTCGTTGCAAAATCCAGTACTTTCTAAATATCATGAGCTACCGTTACAGGGTCACCAGCTAACACGCCATCATCCAAGTACCATACATTAAGCGGAAACTCGAGAAAGTCTATCAGCTTCTACAAGGCAAGGCAAAACTGTGGAGGTTTTAATGGGTCGTCCTGCTGCAGGTTCGACTGTGAAAGTATGACGTGGTCCATCAGCAGCAGTTCACTAGGGTTTCTGTAGGCCTCTGTATAGGTCAGTCACACGCGAGACAACAGCGCTTAGAAAGTGGTCACGCCACAAGGTGGAAAGCGAAGTTTAACAGAACCAAACGATAGCAGAGACAATCATGCCAAATTATCACTTTAAGACACTACGTCATTTGAGACTCCTAATAGACATGTCAGCACAATCTTGCTTGCTGTTCTAGGTATTATACGTATCATCTTTAGGTATTTAAAAATAAAGGTTCTGTTGCAGGCTGCCTGTAGGATTTCGATTCTGGATGCATAAAATTCATGTGTCTCAGTAAGCTCATTGAGGTAAACGCCTTTTGACATATTAGGCACTCAGGTTTATAACTAGCTATATATGTAAATTTCCACTTATGTGCCTTTCAGTCGGCGATATGTGCCGAAGCTTTCTCTTTTGGGAGAGAAGAAATCGTACTCTTCAAATGCGGGGTACAGCAAGGAGACCCTTGCGGCCCGGCTCTCTGCCTTGCGATGTGCTATTTACTTTCTGCTTTGGAGCCACAATTTAAGCAGTAGCTCGTAGATGGCAAGACGAATAGGAATAGTCTTGGTTCCGTTCGTGTCGATGTGCAAAAAGTGATCGATTTCGTTGTCACGTCAGGATTGCAACTTAATGCTTACTTAATACTTACAGAAATGCAACTTAATAGAGAGTAATCTGTACGTTTTGTCATCCGGCTCCGCCTTTTACAAATATTGCTTGCTCCGGTCGCAGGGCCTGCTTTTTTATATTCAGCTATGCACCAATGGAAACATAAAGCTTTGTAGGGCTCCCCTCGCAATGATCTCTGCAAAGATGCGTGCAGAAATGCGTGCCATTGAACCTCTCGTGTTCTAGGTTGGAATCGCTGGCTGTGCAACCCACACTACACTTGATGCGAACTAGCCTCTCGACGCCAAGACTAACCAATTCGCTGCGTGGACGCGTCTGCCCAAAAGAACATTCTACGAACATTTGACGAGAAGTTAGAACAGTGCCTGAAGCGGGTGTTAAATTTGAATTTGGATGACGTAAATTGGAACCTAGCTACTTTTCCTTACTCAGCCAGAGTTTTAGGAATCTCGGCGTCTCTCCGGCATACAACAGATCTAGACCAGTCCACATTCTTGGGTTCGATCACCACTCTGCAAGACTTAATTTCAGTGGTATCTCCTTCGAACGCCAATACATTTCTAGAACGGCTTTTGGAGTCCAAGAATTCCTGAACAGCACGGCAGATCTACTTGACCAACAGAAACTGTAACAGCAATAATGGCAACAACAGCAACAGCGACAAAGAGAACAAGAACAGTAACAACAAAAACAGCGACACAACATTAACACAAACAGCAACACAATATTGTGGACGACAACAACAACAACAACAACAACAATATCGTCTAGCGTGACGAGTTGCTTCGCCACACGTGACGATCGCCTCGCTACGAAGGGGAGGAGATAGGGAGGCGACGAAAATATTCTTGCAGATTTCCCTCACAGTTGCTGTTTTGTGACCTTGTCTCGTTGTTGGCGTCGTTTGCCTCAGCCTCGGCAGCCGCAGTGGTGCTGCCCTGAGGGTCGGGGTTTTTGCCCCTGACTGACAGAAGAAGTCTGCTAGGCCACTAGATAGGCGGACGAAGAGCAGATTCAATTGTCTGCGGCGAACTACGCCGAATCGAGAAGGAGCTTGACTAGGAGCAGCTAGCGAGGAAAGCATTTGAGCGAAGAAACGCGCGCGAGAGGACGGGTTTAAGATAGGCATACAGATATAACAAGAGAGAGAAAGAAAGAGACAGTGACTACAGGAAATATATATAGATAAATTGAGAGAGGGGGGAAGGGATACTGGTATCTAGTCCCCCTCCCCCCCCCCAGTTCTCGAGGTCATCATCGCCACAATTCTCGCCATTAGGCCGCGCGAGAGTCGTCAAGTGGACTGGGCCGTGGCGCGCAAGACGATAGATACCAAGACCAGCAATTTGATTTATTTAGGTCGGGTCACCGCCGACGATGACCGGCAAGACTGTCTGCTGCCGTTGAGGGCTGGTCTGGCGGAGTCTCGAAGTTGGGGGTGCAGAGAGCGAGAGAGAGAGATATAGAGAGGGAGCAAAGAGAGAGCGGAGGGAAAAAACATTTGTCTGCCGACGTTCTTGTATTGGGGTGCGTGTGTTGCGACGGGCGCGGACTAGCGAAAAGCGGCTGAGCTGGTCGGATCTACAATGAGGAGCAACGGACGTGACCGAAAAACGCGGCCTCAACAACAGCCATCACAACGCCAATATGAACGACAACAGCAAGAACAACAACAACAAACGGTTTTCGTAGTAGTAGTCCTTGGAGTCTTTATAGCAGTAATGGAGCCAACCTGCTGATCTCCATCTCGCCAGTCACCGAACAACTGTTACGCCTAATGTGAATTTATATATATATATATATATATATATAGTAACGCACCAACATAATATATGTATATTCTGGGCATTTTCAATCAGAACATTTTAAATTTTAAGCTGCGCTTTATGATACCGCTGTAGCCCTGCTGTTGTAGCAAACGCCAACGCGTACCCTGGGTAAGTTCAGACGATACCTGGACAAGTGTGCCCAAACGATTCGAACATGCAATAAGATACGAGCATGAATAGAATAGGACGGTAACAAAAGACAGGGTATTGGTTAAGCAACCTTAGTCTCGAATGTCTTCGGCTTGACCTCATGACGATTCGTTCTGTTTGTCCTCCTCCAGTTCGAGTCAGTCATCGCTGGTGTTGTGATGAACTGTGGGTCAATCTTCAGTCGCTTCAATCTCTGTTTTTCGACGAAGGTACAGTAGACTGGGATTACTGGGAGATTAATTTTTTCGCGTATGTCTTCTACCAACGATGGCGTATCGGTCAACAAGTAGACCAATCGTTTTCTCGATGTCGTGTGCATCCCGAGCACCATTTTCAGAAATGCAGGTTTCACTCTATCCAAGGTTGTCAGGTCATGCACGGTAAGTTTCTCCCAGATGATCTGGATTCTATAGTTGGCTGTCGGTACGATCTTGAGGTCGAAGAAGCTCACGGCCGTAGCAACTGTAAGTTTCTGTGGGGATCCGATCATAGCTGCGGCCACGATCGCCTTCCGAGCTCGTTCCTTAATATGCGCTGACAATGACTTACCCGTCGTTGTTAATGTGAGGCCGAGGTACGTAAAGGAGTTTACTATTTTCAAGCTTTGTCCGTCAAGGCGGAATGAGTCGCTACCTGCCAGCCTCCCACCTCTTCTGAACTTCATAGTCTCGGTTTTTGTCTTGTTAATTTGAAGTCCTACAGTCGCAACATAATTATGCAGAGTTATCAGCACTTGTTGTAGGTAAAATCTACTCAGGCTCTACATAGCGAGGTCGTCTGCGTACATGAGTACCTTCACATGGGGGTGTCACTGCTTATATATACGAGGTGTGTTCAAAAAGTATCGCGACTTGGGTGTTTTTCAAAAATTATTCATTTATTCATGAATATCTATTTTGTCCCCTTCAAAGTAATCCCCGTGAGATATTATACACTTGTGCTAACGGTTTTTCCAATCTTCGAAGCACTTCAAAAAACCATTTTTTTAAATCTTGTTCAGCTCCTCCTTCGATGCCGTCTTTATCTCGTCAAGCGTAGCGTAACGTCGTCCTTTCATGGGCCTCTTCAGTTTAGGGAACAAGAAAAAGTCACAGGGGGCCAGATCTGGGGAATACGGTGGCTGCGGCATCATTAGTGTGTTGTTTTTGGCCAAAAACTCGCGCACAAGCAACGATGTGTGAGCAGGGGCGTTATCGAGGTGCAAAAGCCAATTTTTGTTCTTCCACAAATCCGGGCGTTTCTGGCGGATTGCTTCGCGCAAATTGCGCATAACTTGCAGGTAATATTCCTTATTGACCGTTCTACCCTGTGGCAAGAACTCATGATGCACCACGCCCCTGCAATCGAAGAAAACTGTCAGCAAAACTTTCACATTCGATCGAACTTGGCGCGCTTTTTTCGGTCTTGGTTCGTGCGGCAGCTTCCATTGAGATGATTGAGCTTTGGTTTCCACGTCATAACCATAAACCCACGATTCGTCACCAGTTATGACCCTCTGGAGCAAATTTGGGTCGTCGCGGACAGAGTCCAACATCTCATTAGCAATGTTCATGCGATGCTGTTTTTGGTCGCAATTGAGCAATTTTGGTACGAATTTCGCGGCGACCCGTCTCATGCCCAAATCATTGATAAAAATCGAATGGCACGAGCCAATCGATATGTTTAGGTCCTCAGCAACTTCTCTAACGGTGATTCGACGATTGGCCAATACCATTTTCTCCACTTCATTAATTTTTTCGTCTGTTGTTGAAGTGCTCGGGCGTCCGGCACGCTCTTCGTCGTTCACATCTTCTCGGCCTTCTGAGAACATTTTGTACCACCGATAAACGTTGCTTCGGTCCAAGGTAGCTTCTCCGTATGCCACAGTCAACATTCGGAATGCATCCGCGCACTTTATTTCGTTTTTCACACAAAATTTGATACAGGTTCTTTGATCCATTTTTTTGAATAGGTAAAAATCGAAGACGATCCAAAACACGTTCAAGCAAAGCAGCTGTCAACAATTAAGTGAACATTCAAAATGGCCGAGCTTGTCGGCATAAGTGAGAGACATGAGTACCAACATAACGCCACAAAAAATCGAAATTCGAATATACGTAACCCGCGAAAATTCAAAAGTCGCGATACTTTTTGAACACACCTCGTATATATATATATATATATATATATATATATATAAATATATATATATATATATATATAAATATATATATATATATATATATTTTTTTTTTTTTAGATTTTCCGTAAGGCTATTGCCCGTGTACGGTTCTTTCATGTCATGGCTAATTTTAATCCACTCCGGCATTTACCTTGTCTAAATTGGAAACCATGCAAACCAATTTAAGAGTGGCCGGTCTGGGTCTCGAACCCAGTCCTCCCGAATGCAAGGCAAAAGCTTTGCCACTAAGCCATCCTGCTCGGTATATATATATATATATATATATATATATCATCATATTTATTCACCATAGTTGTTAGTAGTAGGATTCGACACACATGGCTTGGTACGAAATTATAACAATATCTCGTTCACACGCGCCTGTAACGAGTATGAGTCTAGTGCTGAACATATTAGAACATGATATCGACAAATGTTGCACTCACCACAAAACTTACACACACAGTCGTTAATATCATAACATTCACCCTTGAGTCACATATAGTGGTGATAACCGTGCCATGTTACCCTGCACACTAATGGTCGGTTACTTTGGAAGGCGCGTTTCCACTTCGCTGAGCGAAAAGCAGGCCCATCTATATAGTTACACATAACAAAATGTACGTTTCGGTCTTCTCTGAATGTTCTGTACATGTCAAGTGTAATTGCACTGGTCGCTAATTTGTCTAGGATTAAGTCTCCTACCAGAGTGCGTTCTCCGCAAAGTTCTAGTGACAAGGTAGCTGACGCGTTCTTGGGTAATCCCAGTACACGTTTCACAAAGCACGCCTTTGCACGGTCTACATTTTTGAGATCGCGTAATGTTAGGTGAGGCGCAATTACTGGGAGACAGTACTGAAGTATCGGGCTAATTTTCATCCTGAATATTTTCATTGCTGTTTCAAGATCCACGTCTCGAATGTCTCCGAGTAGCATAATCGCGGCCGTGGCTTTTGCTTATATATATATATATATATATATATATTCTAAAATTATGAATAAACAATTACCTAATATTTTATTGCTTTGGTTGATTACTTTGTAGCAGACTTATTTTAATTAATTGTATTATAAGTGAGTTGCCGCTCTTATATAGCTATAACCTTGAGAACAGGAAGAGAAGAAAAAGCAGAAGAAGAAGAAGAAGAAGAAGAAGAATAAGAAGGATATTTTAGAAGAAGTTAGTCTTCGCTCGGAAAAGCCGACATTGGCCCCGGTAATCTGTTGGCATTTTTTACCTGGTCGCTGCAGTTGCCTAGCACATAACAATTCCTTCTAATTTCTCGTCTTGCTATTTTCTCTATAGCTCTCTATCCCGGTCCAGCTCCCGCAACTCTCTCCTCTACGACCTACATGCATAACGACGCGTTTTTCGAGCGAAATTGCTGCCTGCCTGTATGTGTCGCGAGATAGCGTTTTTATTCGCCTTATAAGAGCATACGTCTGTGCACAACAACTGCAGAGGGTGAGAATTCAAGTCGAAGACAAAGAGCAAGACAGACATAGCGAAAGAACTAAAATGTTGCTAACGGTGATGGCTAAGCCATGCGTCTACGTGTACTTAAATGTAGGTAACATGCGCGATTTTTATCAGTAACGACCTTATGCTCCGCTGCCATTCAGCGGTTCCAGCTTCTCGATCGTCGTACGCTTTCTGCGTATATGACGTGCGGCGACGACGTGTGACGAGCTTGACAAGCAAGCCGAGCAACACAAACTAACCCGAGAAGCAGGCTAAACAAGGAGAACGCAGGACCGCAGGAGGTCGATATTTTTGTTTGTACCGATAGTAGCAGTGCACCGGGCTTCTACCTGAAAGCATTGCAAAAAATAGTTAATCCTGTCAGGTGCGGCTAACAGCCGCTCATGCAGCATAATAGGAGTCGTCATTGGCTGGCCGAACGCTGCTAACGATCAGTGGAAACGTTCAGAGACGCTTGGCGGCTTTTAAGCTGCATCGGTAAGCTGCAGAATTAAGTTGGTTAAAACGTAGCTGTATTGAGAAAATTACAGTAATTTTGCACGATCGAGGGCACTCCCGTCGGCGTCATGCCAATCTAGACTGTTCTCAGTCAGTGTGTTTCGCTGTTCGACAACGAACTGCCGCTACTGAAAAGTTTCGAAGTTAGGCCCTTGGTGTACAAACACTGTATTTGCTCCTGAAATGAGAAAATCCCCGTGACAGCTATTCGTCCCGAAGCTATTGCTTGCAACTGTTAAAAGAGCTTGAGTTGTCTCTCGGTGAGCCTATGTGTCAAAACATGTGATCACTCGAGCCTTATTTAGCGGTCTTTTCTTTTAATTTACGTGTCGTATTTTGAAGACAAAAAGACTACGTCTAGTACCAGTTGTTACATAAATATATAAATTCAACGCACATGTTTTTATTGGTTAATTAACTACTGGGGAAGGGCAACTGTCACTCGTGGATGTTATACTCCTGCATGCTATTAATGGTATGTTCGTTACGCGTGTTCTGCCCCTAGTGACTTCGAGCCGCTTGTTCGACGGACAGCTTCGACGGTACAGGGTTATCTTGCTGTGTTGAACATTTAGCTTGTTTGTTTGTATTAAATGCAATGTAATCTCAGATTAGTTTAGCGTTTACCACGGAGACATTGACAGTATTACTTGACAGTTAAGAGGCCGTAATCTTCTCAGCGGCTAACAATGCTCTTGCGCACCATTCTAGTGACATTTTCGACGATATTGCGAAGGTCGTCGGCGGCAAAATAGTGTAGCCTCTTTTCACGAAAGTCGGCGAACTTGTCGCAGTGGTGGAGAGGTAAGATGGCAGAAGGATTTTACTCTCGCTATCGAAATAGGTGAAATTTAAGATATCCTCAAGCATAGGCGGAACACATTCCACGGTAAAGGGCTCGATCGCCGGGGTTCATACTTCTATTTCGGAATCAGCGATCCTATCGGCGCTACAGTCATCCGGAATTACAGGAGCGTGCCGATGAAAGCGAGAAGAAACCAGGAACCAACGCTGTGTCGGCTACGGAGCACGTTGTTTTGACATTTTCGGGCAACAGCTTTCCGTCTGGGGTACGTGTGAGGCTTAAGCCGCATGAAATCGTACTACATCACGAAACTTCGTAGTGCAACAAGTGTTCCTGTTGTATGTCTAGTATTTTGGGTGGTCTGCACCACTTCGCCGCTAACTGCAAGGGCCCAAAGCCCAAATGTCGGATATGCGGCTCAATGGAGCACTTTAGAAAAGATTGCAACGTGTAGCCCCGCTGTTGTTTGTAAAACGGGGAGCATGGGGCTACGTGGGGAGCATGCCCGCAAAGGCTACTACGCATAGAACAACTAGAGAGAGCCTTACGAAGCACAGTACAGAAACAGCACGACGCTCCGTCGGTTCCAATTTGCATATCAGTATTCAACGTTCAAGCATCTAACAATTTTACAAAGTGAAGCTGGTCTTCGGTCGTAAAGAATGGGGTAGAAGAAGTTGACGGTGGAATTCGTACCCCCTCGGCCACGACGCACGCAGAGGACGCTTACGGTGCCTTATTAGAGTCGGCAGCCCCGTCACAACAGACAAATCTATCGGCACAACCATCAACATATAGTATTGTAGGAAAAAGCGTTTTGCAAACTGTTTCTGATTGTACATGACCTATTATGACGGTTATTTCAACTGTCTTAAAATCCGTACTGCCTGTCATCAGACGCGCAGTAAACGAGCTTATGGCACAGCCACAAACGAGCTACGTGGGCTCTATTTCGCGGACTGATCCGATCCAGCTAGCTTTCTGTGACAATGCAAAAGAAACTGCAGAACCCCCAATGAATAACAATGACTGCAATGACGACAGCACTACGACCCGTGAATCAAAGACCCAGTGACGCCTGGGAAAAACTGGCCTCAAGAATCAGAATATGTCCATGAGTGCAGCGAACACCAAAATTTGGACTCCGCATGAGAACGTAAGAAAATTGAGAAATCGCAATCGAGAAAGGCTCTCACAGGGTACCAAGATAGTGCTGCAGAACTGCGAAGGACATGGCGTATTAGAACTGTTAGGCGCGGATACACTCCAAGGAGTGGATATTTTAATTTTGACGGGAATTTGGGCTGTGAAACTTTTCACTTTGCCGGCTTCTACGGACATCACGCATTGGCACATATAGATAAAGGACGGGACAGGCCAAGGGAGTCAGTATTTACGAAAGCAGAAATTGGAGAAATACAAATTGGAATAATTTAGGGAGAAAATACATCGTTTCGGGAAGAAGCGGGACTTAGAGGGTACGTACCTATGGAGATGACATTCAAGGTTAGCAGCATTTAGGGGGGAGTGTAGTCGTAGGCCGGCGACCGGGACAAAACTGGATGGTGGGATCTTTTTAAGGGGAACTGGAACAGTCTGTCCATCAGGGGAGATTCAGTTTTATTTGGAATTACTTCAGAGGAGTTAATCTTGGAGGTAGTTCCGTATAAGTTGCTAAAATCGCTGGAAACTTTCCTTAGAGAGAGTACAGTATTCATCGGCAACGACATAGGGGTTGTGGAGGAGAGTGCCTGACAGTGGGCAAGTGCTTAATTGTACGCAGATGACAGTGCGATATATATATATATATATATATATATATATATGGACGATATGGGGCTTAGTATTAACCGGCAAAAGACAGTGGTGGTTAAATTTCGAAGAGGTGATTGACTAGCAAAGGACAATGTTCTTCGAGCTAGGGGTAATCAAGTGATTTTCGTAAGTAGATTTACATATCCGGGGATCACTATATAACGTTGAATGGTAGCAGGCTCCGGAAGTATATGGAAAACAGAATAGGAACAGCCATTTGAGCGGCAGCAGCAAATAAAAACCCGCTAATGTTGTTAATATATATCCCGTCCAACCTTTTGACGATTTAAGTAGAACCAATAGCAACATTCCGTATATCTTTCATATGGGAGAAATTAAGAACGGCAGATCTACAGCTACTAGATAGAGTTCGATTTTGCTTCATGAAGCGAGAGTTACGGTTAGCCAATTTTGTTTGGATGTATACACATTAGTACACAAAACCTAGAGCGGGAACTCTAATGACACAGTCACTACAATCACGATGGGGTTTACCTAGGACGAAAGTGTTTGAGGCCTACACTATAAAGTAGACGAAAAATATAAAGATATCGACAAAGGAAAATACACTACGGTAGCAATGAGAAGTATCACCTGAAAAGCAGCCGGATATAAGAGTGGACTACGACAACTGGTGTCCACACATGTTATACAACTCGCAAGAATTCCACTATCCTTAGGAGTATTGTAAGTGCGCGAGATGCTTAGGCCAGTGCGACAGAGACCACAACGTAACAGGTGCAGCAGTTCAGTGAATAGCTGAATCAGCAAGATGAAAGAACGTACAGTGATATGTCTGATGTACATGCTTTTTATTTACCCAACCTATGCTAAATCGTAATAATTATAGCTTTAAGTACTTATCAAAGGCCGATGCTTCGCAGAGGTCATTACGGACAGGGTCGGGCGAGCCTTCGTTGCGAATGTTGTAGTGTGAACGTTATTGAAGCTCTCGCTACAATCAGCAATGGCCTTCGAGATAAAGGTTGCACCTATTGCCTCCTATGATAGTCAGGCAATCTGGAAGGACCTTTCCGCGTCGCAACTTGAGATGCTCGATGGTATAAAGCCAGCATTCCTCAAACGTGTCATAAAGTTACCCCGTTCATTACAAAACATATTAGCTTACCTGCTAGATGGCACGCCGCTATTTATAGAGTATCTTAAACGTCATTTCGACCTTGAGAATACTCTAGCTTACTCATAGCTATCTTATTAGGTTGTGGGTGGCGGGAGCGCAAGATGTCAGAAGTCGACCTTGAATTTTCTGACACGGGTGCAATGACAAAGTATGCATGAAAAGAGACTTAACAGGACCAATAGGCACGTAGTAACTTGCGTTGTGGTTTATGGGTTTCACCACATTCTCCGTAGAACATTATGATGTTGCATTATTGTATCATAAGAACATCGGAAAGGAGATTGTTCTCGGATTGAAAATATAAGAATGAATATATATTAGAACTGGCATATTTACTTTAACGCAACTTTTACTAAGTACCTAACTAAAATGACAATAAGCGTCATGTATCATATATATTCACACACCCTTTAGCAGGGGAGCTTTATTACAATCACAGATAAATGCTCCATTACAAGAAAACAATCTCGCCTAAACCGGCGGCTTACGAGGAAGGTTGAGTATGGTTATACCTACAAGCTAGACGCCATGCAAACATCCTGTTAACAATCGTTTTCTTAGCAACAGTTATTGACTGGATATTGAGCCCGGCGCGAGTTCTTGTTGTGGCAATATTGAAGAACTTCTTCGCTCTCTCAGGCTGCTTACATATCCGAGTAAACGCGGATTTGTTCTTTTATCTTGATTTTATTCTTTCTAACATGGATGCAATATCTTCACATTTTACGTATATATATATATATATATATATATATATATATATATATATATATATATATACAGATATATATATATATATATATATATATATGGACGAATCGAAAAGTTATATTCATATTTATAAAAATGTATTTATTCAATTTTTCAAAGTGTTTTTATTCTCTTGATATGAAATAGCTTTCACCCGCTGCAATGTACTGGTGTCACCTTCTTTCTACTTGTTGAATTTTCTTTTATCTCATTTATTGTCTCGAAATTAATGTTTCTTCAATTTTTATTAACGGAAACAGAAAAGTCGCACGAAGCCAGGCCCAGCGACAAAGAGGCTGCGAAAATATATAAATCGAATTGTTCATAAAATAATTTAAAATCAGTAACGATATGTGCGCTGGTGCATTGTTGTAATGGAAGATCGACTTTCTACTGAAAAGAACCATTGGACTTTGATTTGGGTGTCGTAACTAATCCAGAGGTTTCTGTTAGCATCTGAGGGTTCAATTCGGCCATTTTCCGACGCGCAGATTTCCTGATTTTGGAACTAGCTTCGCTGCCGGTCTTTAATATTGCATAATATATATGTCAAAACTGTTACAACTGATCCGTAGGATACCTCCAAATCCGACATTAATACGACGATTGCAGAGTACGATATTACGAACTTTTTAGGATATTTTCCCCTATTATTGACGTTGAAGGTCTTCTTGAACGGGGTTCATGTTCGGTCTCTTTACGCTCTTTGCAAGAGGTACCACGCATACACAGTGTTTTGCGATACTGTTTGATTACCATAAGCAGTTTGTGGTTTTGGCTCCTTAAACATCGCTTCCCCTCGTTGTCTTTACTTTTTAAACTAAGCTCAAACAATAAACGCCGCCACCCATTGGCCATAAATTTGGCCTATGTGTAACTCGTGCATGGCGCTTCTAAACAAAACAAGCCAGAACTACTAGGTGGTTTCGGTTCAATTTCTAAAATTCTAAATTCTAAAACTTTCTGATTTGCCCTCGTATATATATATATATATATATATATATATATATATATATATATATATATATATAAACTGAGCAAAATAGCTTAGTTGCAAAGCCTTTGCCTTGTATTCGGGAGGACGGGGTTCGAGACCCAGACCGGCCACTCTTAAATTGGTTTGCATGGTTTCCAATTTAGACAAGGTAAATGCCGGAGTGAATTAAAAAGCCATGACATAAAAAACCGTACACGGGCAATAACCTTACGGAAAATCTTAAAACAAAAAAATATATATATTTATAGCTTTATTCCTGTTTCACACATAATCGAATGCTTGTCGCCGACAGAGGTTTTTCATTACCCTTCAGTGTTTTTCAGCTAGTTACAACTGCAGTTGTAAATGTGCTACACCCTTGCCGCGGTTGTCGTTGTTGGTGTGTTGGCAGGCTACGTGCAGCATTTCGCGGCGGATAGCCAGATAGCGTTTGCCGCCCGCCGATGTCTTCCTTGTCTTGTATGGAAATGAGCATAGAATGCGCAATCACTGGCCTTCAAGCAGCCAGCCGTAACACAGCGGATGCTGCTGCCGTTGCCCCGTAGCGATCGTTGGTGTTGTTATTGTCGGTTACTGTGTTTTATTCTTGCTGTTCTTGTATCGTCGTTCCACTATGCCAATTCTCCAATATAGCGTTACGATGGCAATTTTGATTGGTGTTGATATTTCTACGGTTATAGAAGCACCACCACGTGTCAGCTATAGCTACTTGAACATTCAATTTTAGCTTAAGTATATATATATATATTTTTTAAAATTTTTTTAGCTTAAGTGTATATATATATATAAAAAATTGCAATAATACGTTTAGACCTCCCAATTGTAACATTGTTTAACATGTACTAAATAATATATATATATATATATATATATATATATATAGGATCTCCCAGAAAGATTTTAACAGCGATATTTAGGAAATTGTTGAGCTTGCTAGAGTAAACATTTTTTTTCTCGAACATCGTCTCGAGAAGTCCTGTTTCGGAGTGAGAGTGATACTGCTAAAATACGTGACACTGGTGTGGTCAATTGTAATTAAGGTCTTTTGGCGGGCATGTCAAGACTGAGTCCATGCATAAATGACATATAGTGATTAATCGTGATGATGGAGTAAATCATTTATGCATGCACAAATCTCGATTTCTCCGCAATCACGTCTTGCATTGCCATATTAGTATCAAAATGACCGTCATGCGCATTTACCTGAACTTGTTTGTTTTAACGTCTGTAAATAGTCGTAAGGTCTTGATTTTGAGGTACTGGACGTGAAAGCTAATGAAAAACTTAATTTGTTTGCGAATTTTCTTTAAAACGAGAGAAGATGCGACAGCCATGTCGCATTGCCGGACCAACGTTATCTTTTTTTTAAAGAAATGATGCGCTTAGTTTCTGTACAGGAGGGCTATATGGTTGTCTCACAATTGTACAGTTTATGCTCCTACGAATGTGTTGAATTTTTCTGGTAAGGTTTTCCCTTTACAAAATATACAGCATCGATAAGCTATAGTCAATAGCGCAGTAAACGCTTTAAATCCCAGAAGATTAGGAAATACCGTATATATCGATGGCACCTTTTTACAATCCTAAACAAGCAGCGCTAAAACATATTGGGATACACGTCTTTAGGTAAAAATGACCATTTTTAGCGACAATTTTCCTTCAGAGTATTTGAGTTGTTGGCCTGCAGGTAACCCAGTATACAGCAACCCAAAAATAAACGTACAAACTGTCCAGATTGCGCCATACCTATACATTAAATGTGAGAACATGAGTAGCATTAATCAGATATACTTAATTGAGTTGAATTACGTCAGTATCTACAACAACTTACAACGCATTTGTACATGGGCTGTACAGATTCGATTTTCCAGCCTAGCGCCCAGTTATCTAGTGCATTTTTACCATAATATGAGCGTTTGCATGCTGGAGGAAGTCACACGTAGACGGGACAAAGTGTAGCACTTGACTTAAGCTACCCCGATTTGGGTCAAATACGATAATTGCGGACAAGTAGATGCAGTTTACCAATTTTTGTTATTAAAGTTAACTATTATACATTAGAAAAATGTCGCGTTTGAGATTGTTATGCCCGCTTATGCTGGCAACACAGTTGTCGGCAGGTGGATATGCAGCGAGAGGTATTTAGACGTGTTGGCATCCGTACGAGTTCCAATCATGAATCGTTTCGCCTGGAGCAGGCTGATACAGAATGTGTACTTATTACATCGTTGGCTGCTATTGAGAAGAAAGGGCGGAATCATCGTCAAGTTGGCAAAGTCTTTTTGTCGTAACGACATCCTAAGTGGTGTAGTTGTATTGGGCGGGTTTTTAAGTAGTCTTCGAATGCCTTAGCACCGTTCTAAAAAAGTTTAGATTTTCGACACAAAGTATAACAACGACAACAAAGATAAGTACTTAGACGGACAACTGATTAGACGATTTTAGACATTGACAAATCCATAAAGGACAAATTAGAACGCGTGTCAAAATAAAGTATTTCGCCAGTATAGCAGTGCAGACGCTTAATTTAAATACTGTACACAGTATTTTTCGCTGCTGTCGCGATAAAATACAAATGACATGTGTAACAAACTGTGGTATTAGAGTGTTTCGAACAATATATGAATAAAAGGCTGTCATATTTGATAGCCTTAATATATAACAAATATGGAAGTTGTCTGATTAGTAGTAGAGCTGGCTTCAATAAATCTAACGAACATTAAAACCATGGGGTACTACTATAACATATACCTGTGTGTGTGGTTGTATGCGAGATAGTCTAGTGGCAAGCAGAGAGGTTCTATATTCGGCAAGTTTACGTAAATCGTCAAGCTTAAGAACAACTGTACTTGAGTGTTTTTCAAGCTTCCGATTTTACCGAAGCATGTGCTAACTCTAGCCAAAACAAGTACAAACACTTGCTTCAATAAAGAGCGAAGTTCTAAGCAGTTAGTTCACTTGTTTATTTGTTGGACTTGCGGAAACCAACAGACAAAGCCATTCTGTGGTCAAATTGTGAAATTAGCAACTGGTTCTGCAGTAGCAGGAGCGTATGGAGAAGCACAACGAACCGTGTAGCGACGGTTGTGCGGTGGTGTGGAGAACAGCTCGATTTGGTTGACTGGCAGTGATTGGCCGGTGTCCGTTGCCATTCGATTCAGTTCGTTCACAGACAACAAACGCGGAGAGGTGGAGAAACACCTTGGCGTCGTGGTTCTGGTATAGGACCGCGTCGCTCTATTTTTTTCTTATATGTCGATATCTGGTACATGCCATTATCCTCGTCTGTTGTCATCAATCAACCACCATGTTGTGCTGCAAGCCGATGTTGTGGTTAGCGTTGCTGCTGCTGTTGTCTTCCGACGACAGACCTGCACCTGCGCACAGCGAGCCTACCTTCTCTGGCTCTGGAGAGGCCTGACGACACGAAAACACGTAGAGGGCAACGTTTAGTGTCCCTCGAAATCCACTTGATGTCTAAAATGACAGCCGTACAACCAACGTTCTTGTGGTAGACCTCGTCGTCGTCGTCCTGCCAGGATGTCAGGACGTTTGTAAAGGTCATGGTGCCATCACGTTTCTTTCGTTGCGTGCCACTGCTGCTTGCTCCCCCTTTTTTTTTTCTTTTTTTTTTCTGGGAGGTTTTGGGAATGCATGATGCACATGCGCCACTAGCAGCCTGCGTGACTATTGTGAGACTCGCAAACCCACTAAACCCGGATTCCTCCCCACCCCCCCAGGCTCGATATTACTTTGGCATTACATCGAAGCCGTGGGAGAGGCGTCTCTGCCATTCTCCTTCAATCAGCTCTATCCCTGACTATCATCCTGCATGTCTACCTGCGGTTGGATAGGGGGATGCCATTTTGTAATCCGTCCTGTGAGGGTGCGTCGAGACCATGAGGGCCTGGCTGCTCCCCACTCCCTCCCCCCTCCCTCGGCTCCTCGTCTCGACCACTCTCCCGAGAGACCCGCTCAAACCTCTCCCGCCTGGCCGTTTCCTTGGCTGTCTTGAGTGTCAAAACAGCGTCGAACAAGTTCGTCGCCTCCCTCTGCTCCCCCTGCCAAAGCTATATCGGCTGAAGTCGAATGGATCAATCCCACCGGACATCCAGGTGCATGCCAATCGAATTGATTAATTTCTGAAACCTCTCACCAGGCACAGACGAGCAAAGAAGCCAAGTAGCCGATGATGGACGGCGGGTGGAGGGGGGGGGGGGTTGGGGAGAAGGGGGTGTCATCGTACTGGCTGCTGTTATAAAATGTTAATAACTATATGGTTGCTAATATAGATATATAGTTCATTAGAATCATCAGCACTGCTGTTGGTTCTACTGCTTCCATTCATTTACTCACGTATTCATTAATGTCATTATCTTTGCTACTAGCTACTACTAAAACTAAGATGTGGTTTTACCTCAACTTGTGTTGTTGTCTTTAATAGGGACGCTGCTACTGCTGCCACTGTTTATGCCGCTGTGTCATGTAATGATGTCATGCTTGTTGTTGTCAATTCACTTGTTTCAATTACTACTACTACTACTACTACTACTGTGCTACTGTTTTTCTTCGTATAATTTATCGTTCACCTCATTGTTGTTGGTTATTTCTTATTATCATTGCAGATTGTTGTATATATATATATATATATATATATATATATATGTTTGATTGTTATTGCCTGCTTTTGCCCTTGACTGTTTGTGTGCTGGCAAGTGCTGACAGTACTACAGGGCGTGTGCGGTTCTCGTTGTTGCGGTTGCTCTTGTTATGCTCATCATATATATGTTTGTATATATATATATATATATATATATATATATATATATATATATATATCACCTCTGTAAGTCACAAAGGTTGCTCAGGAATTTCTGGGCTCGTTTAAGCAGAAAGAAAAAAAATCATCACATTTTCCGTCATGTTGTTTTCTGGGTAAGTTTTCCATCTAGCGTGCGCATGCATACTAAACACACTGCTGAAAGAGCACAGTAGAGTTTAGTAGCTCCGCTGAGCTTAATAAATACACACGACGACAACAGACACACGTGTCCGTTTATGAGATCCAGACTACGTGATAAGCAATAAGATAGACAGTACGTACTAGTGGATTTGAGTCACACAAATTTTTTCTCTCTCGAACAATCTGGCAGAGAACGAGCCTCCCGAGATTTTTGAGTCAGCAGTTGATGTCGGCACAACGCGCGATCTTGCCGCAGAAACACGAAAATTCGTGGCGGTACGGGGTTTTTGTGTTTTTCTTCGCAGATTGCATCACATCAGATTAGTCCCTCGGTACGAATCGTGTGATCATGTAGGAAAGTTGTAGCAAGTGAAAGAAGTGTCAAACAGGTTTGCGAGCCGCAATTGTTGCTTCCGATATGGTTGCATTACCCATAGCATCTGGCTACAGTTTGAACATTAGCTATTTAGGTAAACACGATGCACGTACACACCACGGAGCATCATCAAAACCGCTCGCTGATGCTGCTATAGGCGTTAATAATCTTGTTATCATTGTTGACGTTCTGAGCAATCGTATATAAGCTTAATTGCCTGTTTGTTGAACCCGCTTTGTTTTTCCTCAAACTCTAATTACCCTCACAGAAATTCCACTTTACTGAATATTTAAAGAGCGGCTCGCACATGCATATACATATATATATGATCCAGAAATACTACTGTGGGACTTAGTTTTGTGCAAAAAGCTTCCTACGGCATATTTTTATGGTACAATTTTCGTAATTTTGTCGCAAATGTAATAAGAGTGGTTTTTAGCTGATTGAGTTAAATCTAATTCTACTTACTACTGAATTGATAGCATATCTTTTCATCTTTGGCTAATACAGAGCAACTAAGATTATATGTGAGCTAACAGGATAAGCCTAAGACCTGTGTGACCATATTCACTATAAACCGCAGAAGGTCAGGGTAAAATGAACAGTCTCAATAAAGGTTACAGATGACTACTCACAAATACGACCAATGAGCATTTCCTTTACGTAGGAAATTCTTACGCACGGTAAATAGATCACCAGCAGGACTTGTACAGTACACGATTTACACAGAACATTTATTATGAACATATTTTGTACAGGTAGGTGCAAGTGTCAAGTCTCCGCGCGTCCAGGGTGGCTTCAGTGGTGTCATCATCATTTGTCGACACAATTCGAGTATCTCCTTTCGGGGCTGACTCTCAGCCATTATTTAACGTCGATGGGACTGCTTTTTGCATTGCTTCATAGACGGACGACCCCCATAAATACAGATCAGTGCAACGGTGGGGCGGCTCGAACCCGCGCACCGCTATGTGTCTCCTCCGGTCGCGAGGCGCAGACGCATGCCCCCACTACACCACCGGGATCGACACAATCCGAGTATCTAGAGAGTTTCTACGGCAAGCTAGGCGTCGATGCGCTGCTTCCGTTCGTACCACCGTCTATGACAACAATATCGAAGTGAGCATTCACTTTTCTCGGCAGCATCTGGCGGCAGATATCGCACAGCCGCTGACGGATAGCTTTCGAGCAAAAGCAGTACACGTAGAAATTGCACGCCGTGTTGAACTGCAGCAGCAGTGAGGCGAGGTCGCGGAAGATCTCCGACGTCACGTTGTTGGCGTAGAACACCGTCGGGAAGAGGTTTCGGACCACGATCGGCGTGACGCACACGACGAAGAACACCATAATGATGAGCAGACACTTCTTGAGCTTGTCGCCTTCAACCCTCGTGTTGTTGTTGTTGTTGTTGCTGCTGCTGTTGTTGCTGGTGTTGTGGCTGTCTTCGTCGGACCGGTCGCCGGACCCAGTCGACGCCGGAATGCTACGAAGTTTCGCACTGGCTCTCTGGTGTCGACGGAGCGCCACAAGGAGGGCGACGTTGAGCGTGATCACCGCAAGTATGGGAACGACCCGCGCGAGCATCTCGCGCACCACCACGTATTGGTGGCCGCGGCGCGTTTGTTTGAACACGCTCCACGTGCAAACGTGACATTCAATCGATTTGCCGACGATGCCGAAACTGCCGCGCCCACCGCCCCCGACACTGCTGTTGCCGCCGCCACCACCACCACCAGCAACCAGCCTACTGTCTGTGGCCCGTAGAACGGTCTCGAGCTGCCAGAGAAACGTGGACGGATACATGACCGTCACGGCCAGGATGAAGCACACCAGCACAAC
This sequence comes from Dermanyssus gallinae, assembly GCA_003439945.1. NCBI lineage: Eukaryota > Metazoa > Arthropoda > Arachnida > Mesostigmata > Dermanyssidae > Dermanyssus > Dermanyssus gallinae. Next base: position 28,474 of record QVRM01005080.1, read on the forward strand.
GTACCACGGGCGGTCATCGACCGAGCCGCGCCTCGACTGCAGAGGCATCAGCACCGCCTGGAAGCGTTCGACCGTTAGTACGACGACCAGAAACGCGCTCGACGTGAGGAACGCGCTCGCCGACCACGTCAGCACGTGGCAGAACACGAACGCCTCGGCGTAGTGGTGAGGCGGCCACCGTAATCGCAGGACGACGACGGCATCGAACAGCATCGCGCACAGGTCCGACACCGCGAGCCAGAACAGATAGAAGAACGTGCGACCTTTGAAGCCTCGCAGAACGACCAGGTTGATGATGTTGCCCACCAGGCCGAACAGGACGATCGTCGGCAGGATGATCTGATAGGCGATCGTTTTGACGAGCAGGACGTCCGTCCTGAGGTCGGGCTGCGTCACGACGTACCAGAAGTGGCCGCACCGGAGGTCGAGCTCCGTGTCGTTTGACGATACGACGACGTGACCCGCCAAATTGAGAGGCGTCGACAGCGGCTGCAGGCCGTCCACCGCTGTCGCGTTCATGGCGCTCGGGGCTCGTAGCACGACGCCGGCTGTAATCGCAAATGATCAGCGGGATATCAGTTACTCAACATATCGAGCATCGAGCTGGTCAACGTCGAATATGCACTAAGAGGAACTACTAAAACGTAACTTTCTACACATGTATATACGGGACAGAAACATTGGACAGAACGTAATCGTAAACGAAACGAAAGTAACGATTTAGTAGAAAGCATAGCCATGATTCAGTAGTGTATATGTGTAACGACAACGGTATGTCTTGTTTTACAAATATATCATTCTCAACTTTGTTTTGTTTCACAAGTATATCATTCTCAACTTTTTTTTGTTTCACAAATATATCATTCTCAACTTTTTTTTGGGGTTGTTACAATTTATGCTACCTAAAAAAAATCCTTTCGGGGCTGACTCTCAGCCAAGATTTAACGTCCATGGGACTGCTTTTCGCAGTGCTTCATAGACGGACCCCCATAAATACAAATGTGCAACGGTGGGGCTCGAACCCGCGCACCTGCTATGTGTCTCCTCCGGTCGCGAGGCGCAGACGCATGCCACCACGCCACCGGGCTCGACAAACTATGCTACCTAACGTATGATGTACAATGGTGGCCCCTTAGGCCTAAGTTAAGAATCACCTAGAGTAAAACATTTTTAGATTAATTATTGCTTTTCTTCTGGCAAATGTAAATATTTTATATAGCAAGGCTTCTATACGAGAGAACAGTGCTTGCTGAACACCTGTTATTTGTATAGTCGCATCTGTGTTCAGACTTTTGATGACGAGTTTAGTTATATTGGATATTGCATTACATATATTATGGCATTTTATATCATATGTACTATGATTGCTAACGTTAGGGCTAGTTGTAATTTGGGTTCAGATATCATACAAAAAGTAAGAATAAATAATATTTGTTTACATCCTCATATGTGATTACTACGGGACAACATAGCTTTTTGTAGATATCTGTAAGTGGTTCTGTGCACACCAAGAGGAAACACCACCAGTAATCTGCTGTGACTTCTTGTAGGTCAATGGTCATCATCAAAGGTCCTATTACGTGATCATTTAGCTTAATCACTCAGCAGTGACTAAGCTTTCAGGATTTAAAGTAATATTTAATTAGATACAATTTAATTAATACCTAAAAACAAATTATATATATATATATATATAGATACTAAGCACATCGTCGTGTTCGTGGGAAAATTCTGCCTGTTCCGAAGAACATATAAGGTCGGTCAGAAAATGCGACATGGTCGCTTACAAAAAGAATTCGCAAAAAAATGAAGTTTTTTATCAGCTTTTCCTCATCATTACCCTACGACTCTCACAGCGCTCAAAACAAACATATTCAGGCAAACGCACATTTCATGACGATCGTTTGGTTTTTGCGGAGTAATTACGATTTTTCGGCGGGATGTCCAGGTTAAGTGCATGAAAAAAGACTGTGTGGCAACGTTCACTTCCGCCGACGTGTGGCACTTAATCTGGACATCCCGCCGAAAAATCTTAATTACTCCGCAAACACAGCTCGCGTTGCCATAGACTTGGTACTAAAACAATCGCCATGAACGTCTCGAGCGCTGTGAGAGATCGTAGGGTAATTATTTTGAAGTATTTGGCGTGAAGGCTAATAAAGAACTCAATTTTTTGCGAATTCTCTTCTATGCGACCATGTCGCATCTTCTAACCGGCCTTATATGTTCTTTGGAAGAAGCAGAATTTTCTCACGAACACGACAGTGACTTTGTTTCTGTATAGGAGGACAGGTTGTTTCACAGCACCACATTTTATGCTCTATGTCGGGCAAAAACATCACTGTCACAAAATTTCTTAGAGACCATGTGCCATTGAAAAAAAAATAATTGCCTTAACGAGCTCTACAATCCTTACTATCAATTAAACAGCTTTTTTGAAACACCCTGTATATATATATATATATATATATATATATATATATATATATATATATATATATATATATATATATATAACTATGTATATATATATATATATATATATATATATATATATATATATATATATTCGTGAATTAGCAATAACTGTTAGTATTCAATATCCATTAAAAATTATACCATCCGACTTCTATTAAGTTATTGCGTTAACATCGCTAGAGAAGCATGCAGGCCTGGCGTACTGGTGTGCGTAGATTCCTAAAATAGTACTGATTTCCTTCATTCTGCTGTACGCATGGCCTTCAGTTTCATAAAGCCGCGGGACCGACCGCCGTGTGGTTCAAAGCGAACTCGACAGCTCGTCAACGTGGCATCTACGGTTCGACCAATCTCCATTAAAGTCTTAAAGTATCGGCTAGGCCATCAAAGAGCCACACAGTTAAGAAGGAAAAACCCAAGCTGCGCTAATATAAACATATAGGCTAAGGTGAGCTTTAAGGTAATGCTGTGTGCCTTTGTTCGCTCTTAAAAACGCTTACAATTATACGCATTATAGAAGATTCATTCCCATCAGTTCGAATACGTCTTATTTGATCCGATTGAAGCCGTCTTAGTTTTTTTTGTACTCAAGTCTGACTGTAGCGATGAAATTAAATCCCTCCCCCCTTACAACTCACATCAATCTCGTTTTCATGTTGTGTGCTGTTATGCGTTTCCCTTTAGGACAGTTCTTAGAGGATAAAACGCATCGACGATATTTCTACTCTGTTATTTGGCGAATGAAATATCCCTGCTAACTCGCTTCTCATTCATGTGTCTTGGGGTCTTTTCACCACTGACTTGAATAAAATTAATCACTGTCCTTCCTCCCAGTAAATATAAGTGTTTTGATATTGTATATATTCTATAATATATTGTACGTGCTTTTAGTGATATACACAACATATAATGTATTGAATGTTTGGCTCGATTGTTAAGGAATGGATGTCTCATTGCAAGTCATTTAGATTGTGTTAACTGGGCTAGAAGACCGTCGGAATTTAAATCTTATGTACACCAAACATGTTGACTATTGGTCATTATTTATTAAACACGTTGACTCCGCTGGCTTACCAGTGTAGTCTCAGTAAGGACGATAGGGCTTACAAAAACCGTCTCGCTCAACCGTCTCGCTAAAGTCGGGTAAAACTGCCTATCAGTTTCTAGAACTGAAGTTTTTTTTTTGAAAAAAATATGTGACCACAAACAAGGTGAAAATTGGTGATATACTAAGTCGGCCATATACTGCAGTATCTGGTGTGCCTTGATGGGGCTGTGTATCCCCCATTTGTGGTCGATCTTTGTTTTAGACATAGATAAATTCCTGTCACCAAACGTCAAATATCTTGAATATGCAGATGACTTAAAATTGTATTATTCTGGCTGCTCAGGTAACTCCCGTGGTGTTCTACAATATGACCAAGGTCGTTGCCAAGGCATCTTTGCGACCTGTTAATACTATCTTCCGCTGCTTTATTTTAGAGACTCCTCATGTGCACATTTGCTTTTATAAATCTCTTGTTCTTTCCAACATCACATAGTGCTCTCATATCTGACTAATCCTCTGCATCTGGCTAAATATAGAAAGCTCGTCAAAGGCGAAAGTTAATGGAAGTGAAAAAAACACGTTTATGAGCCGCCTTCGTCCAGGTGCCCTCAAAGCACATCAGCTGATGATGATATTTCTAGTATAAACTCACTTTTCGAGTAAGGAAACATATCTGCTCTATATCAACTAGCAAAATGTTAGTTGACAGGTAGAACACTTTTTGATGTACGCTTCAATAACCTGACGAGCCAGCGATCCATCATTTCAAAGGCCGTGGCCCGTTTTTGAGTTCGTAAACGGTTGGTTGGCTTGGCGGACGGCCAAACAGGCGCATGCAAATTCAAACAGTACCCACCAATTTAATGATTAGTTACATATAGAAAATATTGCGATGATTTATTAATCATTCACAATACATTTGCACACTCGGCAGTGCTCGCCTTAATATGACGCGCCTTAATATACGCCTTAAAATGGTGGTAAAAAGTTGTCACGTATAGTTAAGAATCAGCTGTCCGTGTCCTTGCTTGATGGCAGCCCCCGCTCTTATGGACTCGGTGCGAGCGGTATATCCTCAAGGTTCCTTGCAGTGTAAGACGGTAAGATCGATAAGATTCCTTTTCGTGACGTCGAGCCCCAAGAGCGTACTCGCAGATTCGGAGTCCCATACACTACTCATAGAGATAGTGATGGATCCGAATCTGCGAGATTTTTGCGGGTCGGGGAGCGCCGCTCTTAGGAACTCATATTTAGTGATCCGTCACGTGATGCCATCATATATATGTATGTATATATATATATATATATATATATATATATATATATATATATATATATATATATATATAATTAAATGTAGCACACACTCCTTAATGTATTAGTAGAGGTGAATTTGTATTATGTTCTGTTATATAGATCATTTTATAAGTGCAACGGGTTTTTGACGTAAAACGTTCAAACGCACCTACTATAATTAGGGTAATTGACAAACCTTATTGGCCAATACAATGGTGTTTCAATGGTGTGAAATCAAGTTTGGTGGTACTTCCGCTTACTCGTGTTACGCAATGCGACGTGTACTTTGTAATCATGGGTCATCGAGTCATGGGTCATTATTAAAACGCTCTAACTAGGATACAAGGGAATGTTTTATCTCGCAAACTGAAAGTCTAAAATAAACCTCGGTGCTGCGTACAGCAAAAAAATATCTTCGATATGCATATCCTGCACAAAGACACAGAGACCTTGCACAGGGCTAATGGGTGCTTACCTCATGTATAAGTGCAATACAGTCATAAAAGCGGTACTATGTTGGTAAACGAAACTTAAGTAAAATACATGGACAGTAATTTCTGCTTTATTAATTGCTGCTTCTTCTTAAACGCGGGGCGCCATGATTTATAAAGGTTTCACTTCGAAACAATTACGAGTTCATAGTTCGTAGATTTCTTATTTTTTGTTTGCATTTTGTTGATATACTAATAAGAATAAAGGGTACAATACCGTAGCATGACCGCAAACTGATTGTTCTGCCGAAAATTCGAAGCAGCACAAACAAACAACTGAAAGTACGATATTCTTGCTCTCGACGAAGCTCACCGGCAAATCAAACGAGGCGCTTCAAAGCTTCCCAGGACGTTACCAAAAACAGACCAATTGCATAACGGCATTTGGCGTGGCCTCTGGAGCGATTATCGTTGATGACCTAGCTTAGCGGTAGAGATGACGCCTAAATGTCGTTGACCCTGCTTGTCGGGCAGTTAGTTATACACACGAATGACAGGTACGCCTTTTGGACAACGGACAGGCGGCGTGATCTAGGGGGCTGCTAGTGCGCTAGTCATGGTTGTCATCTACCGGGGTGTCGCCAGTTCGATCCCTGTTGTTGGTCGAATTTTGTTTGAGCGATGCTCATTGAGAACAGATGATAAACAGTACCGCTGAGAGTCAGCAGCCATGCTGCTGCCACAAGGACTGTTGAGGAAACCCTAGATATCTTAACATGTCCGGCCCTCGGTGCATTGAAGATATACCTCAGGTTAAGTGCCAAGCCTGTAGGTGACGGAAGATAGTCTAGAATTAAAAACAACCTCCTTAAAAATGTTTTTAGTTCTAGGTACGCCTTTTGGACAACGGTATGCTTGATGTAATCGACCGAAGCTTTGCAGACGAATGACGACTCTATGACGCCTGCTATTGGCAGCATTGGGAAGCGACGGGGTTCAGAAGGGATTCAGCAGAGACACTCGTTAATTGGTGAATGCTCTCACATTTGTAACGCTACGGTGCCGATCTGCCTGGCTGACTTGACCTGCGAGGATTGCGTCAAACTGTGCACTGCTCACTAAATGGGAGACATTTGCTTGATATAAGCAGAAAAAAAAACGTATATGATAGCTCGTAAGCATAAGCGTGTCTGGGTTTGCCCAGTTGCATTGTAAAAATAATATGAATATATTGTAAACAAGCCCAAACAGGTACTGTATTTGCTCTGTGTGTGGCTTTTTAATCAAAATCTACTTACAGACCCCCCCCCCCCCCCCCCCCCACCACCTTCATGAGGTATCGTCTGTTGGTAAATGCAATTTATCTAAATAACATGTATGTATATGTGCATCCCCCTGAGACAGGCTAAATACTGTACCTTATAAACTGGGAACTTATTAAAAGCATTATATACAGCTCTGCATAACATAAAGTCGCTTTTATTCTTTAGAGAGTTTGTGGATCATGTTCGAATCACTCGGAATTGTGGGAGTTTTCGGCGGACCTCGGTTGCGTTGAAGCGAGTGAATGCGAGTAGGCTGTTTGCTTTTGGTAAAATGTACCATTGGCTCCATACATTATTAGAATGCTGTTTGAATGATAGATCTAGGCTACGCATAATATTAGTGGCGATCTCTTGCCCCTAAAGTATCCTGTTTTGTACTCTGAACTACAGTTTCATACATTTAGCTAGTTGACTCTGCCAAAGCGGAGAGAAGTATTTAACATTTGGGAACGGCAACTGCTTTGTACGGACGAGTATAGTTCTCAGGCTTAGTTAGGTCAAAAACAACGCAAAATGGTACGAACAAAACGCAGTGAAGCGTTTATGAATGAGATCATGTGATAACCGAATTCAAGGCTGGATGAAGCGTGTACTCCTAGATCGCGAGTGCGAGTAAAGTGTTAGTAACATAGTGTTATTGTTTTAAGCGTAACGGTCGATATTGCCGTGTCCTACCTAACCTCGATTATCTAGATTTGCGTATTTATTCACCATGAAGTCGCGGTAATCCAAAAAATGCGTGTTCAGTACTCAGAAAAGCTGATCACAACTTCCAACAGCAGACCCCGCTCAATTCACACTGACAGGGACACACCCACACACACACACATATATATATATATATATATATATATATTACGGGAACATGTAAACCACGTCCAACCTCAAGTTCTAACCATTCCGCGCGGGCTCAAAGTCAAAGTGGAGTTCAATGATGCGTAGGTCCGTTACTGGCCATCGTAATCCACCGGCCACTGTTTAACACTCTGTACTATGGCAGGCACATCGAATAACCAACCTTATGCACAACACTTATATATATATATATATATATATTTCGTCTTTAAATCAAGAAAGAGAGAGAGAGAGTCACTGTATTCCGATTGGTTTTGCCACGGCTTGTACTGTACTGCAGTGTTGATTAGCTAGAACGCTTCTAGACGTCTTTGGCGGCTCTGCTGAAGAAAGCGTGTCAGAAAAGTGACGAACGCTGAAGTGGAGACGCTTCGGGTCGGTCCACATGTCGAACTTCGTCGAGCGTCTTCGCATGCGGTGCGTACGTGTCTGTACAATGCTGTCGATCCACCTCGGCGTCGAATATTTGCCTATTCTGGCCAATCTGAGTAGCGTTAGCCGCCTCTACCGCCCTCACCATTGCCACCACCGCCACCGCCGGTGATAACAACTTTGACGGGCAGGCCTCCTTGATCTTCATCATCGTTGTCTTCCGCTACGTCTGCTTCTGTGCGGCGTCGTAACACGTGTGCCTGCCTCGCCCTTATTGTTACCATGTTACACCAGATACCAGAACACAAGCAGCAGCAGCAACAGATTCCGTCATAACAACACCAACACGAAAAGCAGCAACAACAACAACAGCAGCAACAACAATTTAACACACGACGAGATGACACAAACTGTCACTTCTATTGCAGCGTTGTTAGGAGCCGTTTCAGCGGCGGTGCCTCTCCCATGGCATGGGATTTCCGATTGTGAGCTTCGCTTGGATGAAGATTCTTCATTCAACGGCGGTGCACTCACCCAGCCAAATGGCTTTAGTCTCCGCCCAGTTTTATCCGCACTTGTGTTTCCCTATATGTATATATATATATATATATATATATATATTTCATTTTCATTTTTTTATTCTTTTACTATATATATCATCTTTATATCACATTATAATTTTTGTGAGAACTTAAGCATTGTAAAATGCAATTCCGATAATAAACCACGTTGTCAATATATATATATATATATATATATATGTGCTGCCCTTCGTCAAAATGGCTGAATTTGCTAGGCGGATACATCAAATTCTCCTACCAAGTGCTAAGATTGAGATAAGTTGAGATTATAAATGAGGTTTAACCATGCTAACGGTGTTTCGAATAACCGACTTCTGACAATGTAAGCTTTAATGGTTGCTAAAAATAATTGAGTTGATTCAAGCCCAGCGAACCTGAATTTATCTCCCGTTTTTCCTAGTATTTGGTATCAGCCGACTATAGCACACATTGGTATTCGTCTGATTTTATACGATACGAATGAAAACGAATTTAAGCGTGGCTGATTTCAGACATGAATTCATGCCTTTTCCGATGCCATTCGGAGACACATATTGCAACCACTGCATATATATATAAAGTACTAATGTCGCATTAAATAAACTAAAGCGTAGCTTTCTATAGAAACACAAAATCAAACAATTGAGGGATATAGGCATTTGGGCTACAACATTATATTTAGTGCACGTTTCGAATGTCTACCTTTTCCATTTAATTAATAGATTAATCATCGACGTTTTAGATGCAAGACATCAACAGGTGCGGTTAGTGCTGCTATTTACGTAGACAAAAGTGATGTTGATTTTTGTGATTACATGGCTGTAGATTACCACCACCCACGGCTACATCACACAATAAACTTTCGCAGTTAGATTGAGATACAACTGATGTGTCGTATATACTGATGTGTCGTAGATACCAATGACATTTTCGTTGAAACCAGGCTGGAACCAACCTAGGCTCTGGGCTGTATCCTAACTGCTCGATAGCGAGCCCTGACATACGTAAGTTCTTTATCGCACTATATCGGCGAGTGCATATTGTGTAGTATTCTTTTGCACATCCACTTACAAAGGCAGAAACACAGCAGAAAGAAGAAAGCATAACAGTAATATCACGTTCTTCTGTAAATTAATATATTCTAAATTTACGCCGCCCGTGCATATCGTGCATGATGATGAGAACGCGGGAAGCTTATGGTAATTGCCATGACACGACTAAGTGCATACCATGGCACTCGCATGCATCAAAAGCAATGTCCAGCCTTTCGTACGGCCGCCAGCCAAACAAAACAACAGCAGCTATTAACAGCAACGGCTTATAACGGCTGGAGGCGTCCAGCCGTGTACAGCGTCAACGCTGAAACGATGCCCGAAAAAGCTAGCGAAGTGGCTTTTGTACACGATGTTTCGCGCGACACTCCGACGACCCAACGACGCTTCCCCAGAGCAGCCAGCGCCAATGAACGGCTCAAACTAAACACCGTTTGCCATGCCACACTTCAGCTTCGAATTTGCGCTGCGATTTGCCAGAGTCTGTCACTCCGGGTAGCGACAAAGGTCTGTCTCTTTGCACGGAAAAGGTTCTCCCTGTACGAGTACTGCTACTCTATACGACACTAACTGTGTGTGATCATCCCACCTTCGACAGTGGGATGTCAATCAGGTGGCCATAACCACACAGAACTCTGCTTTATCGTACGTGAAGCACCTAACATAATTAACAATATGCTTTTGAGGTCGTTGCTTGATTCAATACTATCCTCCATCATCTGCGAGCTTGCAATCGCCGCAAGACATATTTTCAATGCATCGAGGGGGCCGGATATATTGAGATATCTAGGCGTTCGCCAACAGTCACTCTTGTGGCACAGCACGGCCGCTGACTCTCCGCGGTATATGGTTTATCATCTATTTTTAATGAGCATCTCTTAAAGAAAATTCCGACGTCTATTTCTGATACGCATCTCATAAAAAAAAATCGATTCCAAAGGCTGAAACATAAACAGCATCGCATAACAGTAACATCAAATACGTATGTGAATTCGTGAATTTTAACTACACTGCCGCCGTTCATGTGGTTCTTGGTGATAAAAACGCGGAAACCTTATGGTTATTACCATGGCACGGCCAGTGTTGCACGCGCCAAAAGCGATGTCCATCCAGCCTTTCGTACGACAGCTGGCTAAACAAATCAAGCAGGTATAAACAGCAACGGCTTATGCTGGAAGAGCTCAGTTGGTGTCTGACAGCGTTTCTGAAATTATGACCGGAAAAAAAGGCTACAAAGGCGGTTTTATTCCAGATTTGATTGCACCACAGCGCCATTAAACGGCTTAAACTGTACAAGTACCGTGCTACACTCTAGTCTCACATTTGCGCGAGACATCACAAGCGCACTGGCCCCCTAGACCACACCGCTACCAAGCACCTGGAACACCTCGTATACGAACAGTTGGTAATAAAAAAAAGCGATTTGCGCAACCGTATTTCGTATTCAGATCTCTCAATCTCGTTTGTTACTCTATTCTATATTGCGTATAGCACTCGAATGGACGAATGACATACATAGACTTTACCTCTATCCTCATACTTAATAGAATTTTGCTAAATGATAACCCTATCTACAAAAATGTTTGAATCGCATCGAAAGAGCCGGTTATCTTTCCAACCTGACTTTCGGATGTATGCAGCTTCATGCAGCGACGTCGTGAGGCAACACAACGATCTGTCGTCACTATCTCGTCTAATTAAATAACCCTCAGAAACCAGTGAGGCATTCCTGTCGTCGGCAGCCATCCAGTCCTGAGTCCTTAACCGGACGTCTCGGCTGGACACGACCAAACACTGACGACACCCACACACATACGTAATAATAATACGCTGACGCCCACTAAGTTCACAAATACAACAGGAGGGTGACAGTAAACACGCATAAGCGTGCATTTTGTTCGCTTGGGTACACTCGGACTCGGAAGGGGAAATCACGCTCTCACAGGAGGACACACCGACGGTTCGGGACATGCCTGTAAAACAAACAAGTTGCGTTCTGGCGACACAACGTCCTTAACGATGTTCATAATTGCAGCCTTACCTAGCGTGCAGCACTCGGTCATGAGTGTATACGTCAGTCGCAGTTCTACGCAGTGTAATGTTTGAGAACGGTGGTAGTAGTAGTAGTAGTTTTATACCCCGGGTTTGTTGTGGGCATCAGACACATGGGGCTCGGAAGTTGACAAACTGTAAATAATGGATTTGGTTTTATTAAGCGTTTAGATGTTGGAACTACTTGAAATGTCTATCATTTGACCGATGTGCATCTAGGTTCTACCTAACGAGTATATACATATATTAGTTTTGGAAAATAGAACTCAACTGGCTACAAGATCGGACAACACTAACTTGAGCTTTTTAAACCGCAACTACATTTTAACAAGTTCAGAGTCAAAAACATTTTAATGCTACACAATTGGCCTCAAGATTAGAAAATACTACACCGAGTACATTTCGAGAACTTCAAAGTCAATTTTATTTTAGTAGCATCACACAGACTAAGCTTATGATAATCGCATTTATACAGATGTACTTTTTTTTTATTTAATTTATAATAACATTGATCTATCCTGCAGCCGCTACTTAAGGAGAGCCAATACTATAATATAATTATTGTATATCTCAGCCTGAGGGGGAGAATGTTTTCTACAATAATGGTGTGAGCAATCCGCAAGGAATATACGCAAACCTAATGTGATAACCATAGTCAACGTCGGGTGGGACGTACACTGCTTTACTGAACTGGGTAAGAGTCGGTAGTATATTGTTATGAATTTTAGTGTGAAAGTCGCGAGCACCGTAGGTTAATCCAGCGCATTTGTTCTGTAAGAGTAGCATGCCATTTCCAGCATTGCCCCCACCAAACATAATCATCATTTGTTATATATATATATATATATATATATATATAATATTAATGTAATAAAACGCATGTTTATAAGTAATACAATAACACTGAGCTAGTTGCGTTAGAGAAATAGCTCCCTGATAAGGATCAAGATTCGAGATGGTAGAAAGGACACGGCTGGTCGCATAAGCGGCACATACAGCCGACATCAGGATCGTGGAAGTCTCTTCGATGGTAGAGCTGAAAGTGAAATTCGTGAAGTGAATAGCAGGTCAAAAGATGTCGGTTAGGTTGTAGTGGTATCTACCAGTTCTGTGTGACCATTGCTGACGATTTAAAGAAGCTTCCGGGAACTGCTCGAACTTTTTTTATGAAGTATTTTCTGGAATGGAGAAGAACAGGGGTTTCTAGGGGACTGAATCTAGTAACTAGATCTTCTTTAAGTAGTTGAGTAGAAGGGATAAGGCAGTCTAGCCGTTTCTCTGTGGTAACCCAGTGGTTAGCTAGAAAAACGTGGACTTCACCTTATATAGTTTATCTAGCTGTGAGATACTTCTATATGATCTGGATGCCATAGGTTGCCACCGAAGCAACTTTGAGGTCAAAACGTGCTTTTAGCGTGCTCGGAGATAATTGTTGGGGCTTCTCAATTGTGGACATCGAGTCCAGACTTTTCTCGTCCATTCGGCGATGTGTTGTCCGAAGATTGTGCTTTTCATCGCAAAGTTTTCCCCAAAGTAGCAGAAGGGGTTAGCGAACTCTAACTTCAAGCGATCGAAACGAGCAAGCGGTCCTCCAGCTCTAAATTTGATGGCTTTGGTTTTCCCGGCGTTAATCTAAAGGCCGTTGTTTTCGCAGTACCCCTCCAGGACGCGTATGTTTTACTGCAACTACAACTTGTCACGACTGAACATAGGAATTAAGAATCAGCTGATCAACGCTGATAGCTGGAGGTGACTTTGTTGCGGTCCGTGTTATGTAGCTTGTATCCATAGATATGAGGTTCTACTTAAGTGAATTGTACCGTAACTGACTAAGTGCAGTTCCCAGAGCTTTGTGGATAGTTTATACAGCTCTCACTGCCTTGTAAACGCAATGTTTCCAACAAGCCGACATTTCACGCGAGCCACCGCATATTACCCTAGTTCTATACGGACTATCACAGTTTGACCACCAATAATTGCCACCACCGAATGACGTCATGGACTGCTGATTGTAAATCTAAAAGAATGCAAATATTTGGAAAATATAAAAAGGTTAATTAACAGGTGATCTGTATAGGTGATCAGAGGCATATATTTTTTAAAGCAGATACATATTCATTTTCATCGTATATTATAATATGCATGTGGGACACATATTGCGGGAGATTAGCTGTGCCAATGGGCCTAGCGGGTGTGCTTTGTGACTATCGCGTGTCCGCTTCGACTAGGCTAGGTATATATTTTATTAGGCAACTTTTTTTTTGCATATATAAAACAAAACATGTGTACAGAACGGGGATCTGCACAGCGTATCTAATACGTATTTTGTCCGAAATGCGAGACCACACTCTGCAGGCGTATCTCTCAAAGAATCTAAAAATGTAGTATAGCCGCGGAGCAAGTTTAACCGCTGCAATTAATTTCGTGTTGCCTAAGGCTATTTGCCGGTGGCAAGACACTCATTACATTTTCAAACACTCAACCTTCGGGCCCTCCCTATGTGACGCTGGAATATATGAAGGCCGCTTATTTTTAAGTATCATGCAGCTCTTATAGTGCAAGTATAATGCAACAGTATACAGGTTTACGAATAATTTAACGGTTCAGGTGATAGGCGTCAAGCATGTCTGAATAAACCTCATATATATATGATGATTCAAAAATATTTCGCAAGCGACATAAAGGGTTGTAGAGCTCGTTAAAGCAAATATTTTTTCAATGAATCATGGTCTCTGAGAAGTCTCGCTTCGGAGTGAGAGTGATATTACTAAAATCCATGACACTGGTGTTGTTGCTCGCCATAGGAGCACTGAATGTGCAATCGAGAGAGACCTAGTCCTCCTATACAGAAACTAAGACACCGTCGTGTTTGCGCGAAAATTCTGCTTCCTGCGTTATATGTTGAAGAAAATATAACTCCGGTTAAAATTACGACATAGTCGTATTGAATAGAATTCACAAAATGAAGCCGGTATATTAGCTTTTACACCAAATCATAATCCTACGACTATTCACAGCGAACAAAACAAACACATCCGTGGTTGCGAAGTAATCGAGATTGAGCTCAAAACTTTAGGCAAGTGTGCACTTCATGGCGATCATTTTGGTGTCTAAATTATGGCAACGCAAACCGTGATTGCGGAGTTTTTAAGATTTTTCGGCGGGCATGTCGAGTTTGAGTGCATGCATAAATTACCTACTCCATCCAATATATCACTCTAGATCATGTGTGCATGCACTCACCTCAACATGCCCGCCGAAAAATCTTAAAAACTCCGCAATCACGGCTTGCGTTGCCATAGATTAGCTACCAAACTGATCGCCATGATGATGCACACTTTCCTTTATTAATTTCTGTATAAGGGGACTGGTTGTCTTGCAATGGCACATTTATGTTCCTATGTCGAACAACAACACCAGTGTCACATACTGTAGAAACTTCACTCTCACTTCCTAAACAAGACTTCTCAGAGACTATGTTCCATTGGCAAAAATATTTGCTTTCCCGAGCTCCACAACTCCTTATATATATATATATATATATATATATATATAGAAGAAGCGTCCAGCCTTCCCTATCGATCGCTGACAACCAGGTTCGGGACGCCTTATAGCCCTCGATATCTAGGACTTAAGTATTTTGTTTGGAAAATGCTAATAGCGTATAATGTATTTGTGTAATCATTTCTGTTTCATTGCGTGGAAAGCTGGAGTTGTACGTATAAAAAGTATTATCTAGAACGTCCAAGTGGCTAAAATGATACGCTTCAAGCGGCGGATTAGACCCAAGGTTGTCAAGCTCGGTATTCACTATTAGGCTAAAACATAGGATTTTGAGTTTATCGGATTTGTATGGCTTTCACGTAGCATGCAACATCTGCTCGTGGTCCTCTGATAAGCTTCCTGCACTCGAAATGCTAAACTGGTCATTTTATTCGACGCAGAAGTTTCCGAACAGAGAACAGAGACGTAATCTAGTTGCACCAACAGTCAAACAAAGACAAGGCTGAAGTTTTTGTTCAACAAGGGTCTAGGAAGACTGCAATATCTGTATCAAAAACCTTGCCTTTAGAAGTCAGAAGTGCTTAAATATCTTCCTAAGTTGCAAATCAATGTATAAAGTATCTACTGCGCAATTGAGTCACCGCTAGGTAAGAAATATGCCAAAGAGTATGTCTCTTGAGTAACGCTGCAATTGATATATTTATATATATATATATATATATATATATATATATATATATATAAATATATATATATATATATATATATATATGTATATATATATATATATATATATATATATATATATATATATATATATATATGTATATATATATATATATATATATATATATATATATATATATATATATATATGTATATATATATATATATATATATGACCATGCGTACATGAATATTGTACTTATGCCATAATTTTATTAAGCTCATAACGGGGTGTAAACAATTGTCCCCCAGCAAACGTGACGACAAACTACACCAGCTCTAGGTCCAGGCCTGGTGTCGACCACCTGAACAAGGTACCAAGCACCGCCGTGGCGTTACCACGTTGTATATCCAATGACAGCCTTTCCATAAAGAAAAAAAGAAAATTCATAGAGTCTCCAATAAATGCATACTTCTGACACTTATTTCTTTCCGTCTGCGAAAAAGCATAACCAGCCTGGGTAGCGCCGTGACTGACCATTGAAGATGCTAAAGAATCAGTCACGGTAGCATCCCAGACGAGTGTCTTGCCACTCTCAAAGGCTGTTAGGGTCATCGGTACACGGGAGTCGTCTGTATATTAACCTGCGGGTTCGAGAACACACGGGTAGCCAGAAGACCTTAGAGCACGGGCTAGGGTGTCATTTAAAGCAGCGTGTCTCGTCCTACGGCCTAAGCTGCGGATGCAGGACAAGCCATGGTGCCCTAGGGGTGAGACCTTCTTGCCACAGCTGCATTCATGTTCCTCGACTAGAGGGATCCCAAGGCGAAGACCGACACAGATTCTGACGACGTAGTCATCTAAGAGAGTTCCAACGGGAGCACTCGGTAGAGCATTAAGCCATGCACCAGCACCACTAGATGAAACTGCTTGAAGCCGTGCTTTGTCCACCTCGTCTTGTGCTGAATTGAGGAGATTGGCTAGTTGCATATCCTCCAACGGCGCGGTCCAGCTTGCCTGGGAAATCGGATTCTCCGGAGGGGCTGCTCCAGTGCGTGCTAAGAGACATTCCTTGGAATTTTATAGTGCTGTACGTAAGCGTTCGACAGCTGGGGGATCTAGTATCTTTAACGCCCTTTGCCAGGCACTAGACATTGAGGCAACCACCGCGGGACCTGCGACCAAGGCAGCGTCTGGAATGCCTAGGCCTCCTTTTGCCACGGGCAGAAGGGCTTGCCTGCAAGAATATATATATATATATATATATATATATATATATATATATATATATATATATATATATATATATATATATATATATATATATATATATATATAATAAATTAAATTATACGAAAAAATCCCTATTACATGCTACAGATGTCGGGAACTGGGGCACGTCGTTCTTCTATGCATGCAAACTTTGGAAGCACAAGACACGCTAATAACTAAGGGTGAAAATTCTATGGCCAGTAAAATCGAAGATATAAATACTTCGTCCTTTTTAGACCGACCAGAGATTCTTAATTGCAGCTTTTCTTGATTCAGCCAAAGTGCCTAAAATGTTTTAGGCTATATTGGCGCGGTACGTTGTGGCAGACACCTCAAGTTGTTTACTATAGTATCCTACCAAGAGCGACTCTGATCCCCCATGTCTGACGAATGATTGCGGTGGGCGTCCTATTCTTGGAGTTAGTGCTTCGACCTTGAACTCAATGCAGTAGTGATCGCTCATGTTTTCTAATTCCTCCAGTACTTTACAGTCCTTGATTCTGCCCTTGAGACCAGAATATTGTAAGGTCCACTAGTGTGCCTATAAAAGGCTGGCGTATCTCCGTCATTTACCGCGTCCAGACTGTGTGTAGCGAGCCATTCTCCCACCACCTTCCCTATCCGATTAGTGCTTCTTGAGCCCCATACTGTCGACGCGGCGTTAAAGCCTCCCATGAGCTGCGACGATTCTTGCGGACTGCCGTTAGGGCTACTGTAGCAAGTATATCCCCCATGTACATAAGGATAGAAGGCCAAGCGGAAAGAGCCCGGAGGAACCCGCAGGCTTGAGCCTAAGAAAACTGCTTCGAGAAAAAGGACTTGAACAATTTCATTAAAAGCAGTAAGAAAACGGGTTATAGAGCATATGCTTGGTGTTGTCCGAAGTGATCTTCAGTAACGTGCATTCAGGTGCAGGTATATGTATATTATTATTTTGATCAGCTATATATATTTATTAGGGTTACAGGGACGTGACTGACTCACTACACAAGGGCTTGTGAAGTCAAACTAATTCTCGAGGCAGCCCCCCACCCCATTTTGCCCATTGTTGCTGCCGCATTGCTGCCAGTGAGAGCCGTTGAAGTAAATAGTCGAAAACTATTTTCTCTCCTATCGCCAGTTCGATTCATTTGCCAATCTTCTGTATAAGCGGCCATGATTCGGGGTCCCCTGGTTCCCTGAATGCCTTGAGTACTAGCGGCACGATATATATATATATATATATATATATATATATATATATGCATAGGCATGCCGAAATTAGTGATTACTGGTCAGGATAAGCCACCTGATTTGCTGGATATATCACGGCTGAGAGCGGTTACTGCGTGTGTTGAGAATAATACGACGGCAACTGGCAACCCAGCAGAGGCGCCTGCATCGCCCATGCCCGACGGTGAGATGGAGTACACTGCCACCGGCAACGACGACGGCAGTAATGTGTTACCACATGATCGCGTTGGCTGCAAGCGGCGCAGGCAATCTGGTATCGAAGAGACAATAAGCGGACCACACGGGCTAGTGGACTCCGAAGGTTTCACAAAAATGGTTTCGCGGAAGGAGAAGGCCACTATTTCACGCGAGCAACGACAGCTTAATAAGCTTCGGTGTGACATTGAAGCCGGGACAATTAACCTGTTTAAAGTAACCTTTCGAAGACAACCAACCGTCGAGTCGGACACTATGTCATTTTCTGAAGGTTCGATGCTTACAATCTTCAAAGAGATCTACGCCGTGTCACCAGGGTGTAAAATTTCTAGTGATACCCAGTCAATCGCGGTCTGGGTAAAAGACTTAAAGAGCGTTAATACGCTACTTTGTGTGTCAAGCCTAGGAGGGTGCCCCGTATCGGCTGCTTGCCCGGCCGTCACCTCATTTAGCGCCAGGATTGAGGGGGTCAGCCCAGTTTTCACCGAAGGCGAAATTGCCGGCGAACTGGCGGAACACGGAGCTACCCAAGCGCGTCGACTATATCGTTCGTCCGCAGGCGGGAAGGTGCCGCTGACGAAGGTAATCCTTACCTTTTCTCGCCAGCGCCCCGCGTCTGTCTTTCTCGGCCACAGATCTCAGCCAGTTATCCTGGAGCCGAGCCAAGCAAAGATCTGTTTTAAATGCTTGAAACCTGGACACCTCGCTGACAAGTGTCTAGGAAAAAAGCTTTGCAAGAACTGTGGAGGCCCGGATCATACCGCCGAGTCCTGTCGTAACAGTCCAAAGTGCGTGAATTGCCAGGGACTTCACCGGGCGGGATCCGCTCTCTGCCCGCGGCTGGCTTACTTGCGTGAGAAAAGCAAAATTATGTTGGAGGGTCGCATGCTTCAGCAGGTCAGAGCAGATTACCCTGAGGCGGTCATCGGCGAAGCTGTACGTTGTCCTCCGGCTTCCGCCCAAGAGGATCCGTCGTCCGCAGTACAGGGCCCCACCTACACAACCGTGGTTAGGGGGATTTCGCCAGCAGCTGGGGTTAATCCGCAGGTCGTTCTACCCAAGCCGAAACCTATACCGAAGCTTCAAAAGAAGAAGCGCGGTTATAGGTCGCCAACGAGCAGGACCCGTCGCTACAACCACTCGAAAAAGGCCCCGAGAGCAAGTAAGACCCGCTCAAGCCCCGGCACCGGTTCGTCGCTCTCAGGGCTAGCTGATCTTCTACAGGGAATCAGACCAGAATTATCTGCGGTGTTAAGGTCATTAGAGGAAGCGTTGCGACCTCTGATGGGACTGCTTTCTGTAGTGGGCAAGTTAAAAGGTCTCGCCTTGTAATGACAGACCACGGCGACAACACGTCTAACCGCGGGCCCGCCAGCCCGCGG
Source organism: Dermanyssus gallinae (assembly GCA_003439945.1). Taxonomy (NCBI): domain Eukaryota; kingdom Metazoa; phylum Arthropoda; class Arachnida; order Mesostigmata; family Dermanyssidae; genus Dermanyssus; species Dermanyssus gallinae. Next base: position 48,196 of record QVRM01005080.1, read on the forward strand.
TCCGGGCAGTCGGACCCCAACAGGGCCCCCTGCCCAACCTGCGGGCTTTCGTTTACACGAAGAGGTCTACGTCGACACATAACGACCAAGCACGGTGGGGTTGCCTACAACATTGACGATGAGTCACGGCCCTCAAACTCTCGGTTTACCGCGGATGGATTCATCGGCGTTATTCAAGACGTCTTTCGCCGCTGGAGGTTAGTCCGCATTTTGCCAAAGTCAGTGCGTAGGCAAGTAACCGAAGAGTTCACTAAGGTCCTGTGCTCAGTCGCAGAGAACAACGACGACACGGCCTGGCTTTTCTTCTTCTCTTTCGCGCCCGTTGTCCTCCGCCTCCCCGATGGTGGGAAGGATGACCGGTCATTGGCGGTTATTGTCCGGAAGAACCTTCGCGACTTTGCTTAGGGGAAACGGTTTGAAGATGGCAGTAGTCCTCTTTCAAACGCACGTCCCCGACAGCGGACAGTTGATACAGTCCGGCTAGCCATTACCAAGCTTTCGGAAGGCGACGTCTCTTCGGCGGCCAGGGTCTAATTCTCAGAAGACACGCTGGCGCAAAAGCCTAGCGAGACGGGTTTGCTCTTGGATAAGCACCCGCCCGCGCCGTCACCTCTGTCCTGGCCCAGCCCTCCTCAAGTGCCCTTGCCATAAACCACATCAGCCGACAATGTTCGATCTGCCATAAAAACGTTTTCGCGAAGTTCCGCCGCGGGCCTTGATTTTATCAGACCACGGCTTCTACAAGACCTGCTGTCCCCCGCTTTAGGAGCTCTTGCCGACCGCCTTGCGGCCGCCCTCGCCAAAGTCGTTGATCTTCTTCGCTGGGGCTCGCCGCTCTCCGAATGGCGACCGCTCATCTTTGGGGCCCGACTTTTCGCCCTCAAGAAGAAAGATGGCAGCGTGAGGCCCATCGCATGCTCATCTGCAATCCGGAGGCTAGCGGCAAAAATCGGCATCTTTGAGAACAGGGCAGACATCTCATGTGCTCTTGGTGACCATCAGTTTGGGTTTGCGACACCGGGAGGATGCGAGGCCGCAGTGCATTCGACTCGGTCCTTTTTGGAGTCACGCTCTGAAGCTACCCTTGTGGTCAAGCTTGACTTCAGGAACGCGTTCAACAGTATTCGAAGGGACCATTTGTTCAGCGCGGTGAAAGCTTGGGCCCCGAGCATATTCCACCAGGTGGAACTTGCTTATAAGGAGTCATCCTGCCTTCTTCTGCCGCACGATGTCATAATGTCGCAGACTGGGGTACAGCAGGGCGACCTGCTGGGCCTGCCGCTGTTCTGCCTGGCAGTCAAAGAGTTAGTTGACTCTCTCGAGTGCCCGCTTAACGTATGGTACTTGGACGACGGTGTACTGGGTGGCGCCCCCGATGCAGTTCTGAGGGACATCAACAGAATCATCGAGTTCGCTGAACGGAGCGGCCTGGCTCTAAACTCTGCGAAGTGTGAGGTCCACGTTGTAGGAGGTGCTGCGGACTCTAAAGTGCTGGAGGCTCTCCCAGGGTGCAAGACTGTCGGCACGGATTTAGAGTTGCTGGGCGTACCTCTCTTCCCGCAAGGAGTTCCGGCTGCCCTCGAGAGGTGGCTGGCCAAGCTAGAAGATGCGATGTCACGCATTCACTTGGTGGGTTCTCATCGAGGCCTCTTTCTTCTGAGATCCTCCTCTTCGGCCCTACGTCTCAACCACTTGCTTCGAGGTGCAGATTGTTCACTGGCTTCCGGACTTCTTGAACGACTTAACAACAGCATGCTCGCTACAGTAGAGGCGTTGCTGAACCTTAGTCTATCCACGGGTGCACGCCAACAAGCTCTACTCCCTGTTCTTTGGGGTGGCCTAGGGTTACCTGATGCGACTGTCTTATCTGAGATAGCTCTGGCAGTTTCTCTACACAGGTCTATGCAACAGGCTAGAAACCTCCTCGATTCGGCTGCCCTCATTGACTTAGAAGCCCGATTGGAAACAAGCCACTGTAGAGCAGTTGCCCTGTGCGGCCACGAGCCCGCCGAAGCTGGACACCAGAAAGAATGGTCAACAGCTCTATATGAGCAAAGGGTCGTAGACCTCATTGCGGGATGCACGACGGACGCCGACAAGGCCAGGCTGCGCGCCGTCTCCTCCAAGGGGACAGGCGCATGGCTACACGCCATTCCCTGTGCCCGGATCGGGACCCTGTTAGATGATGAGTCGGTAAGGATTGCCGTCGGACTTCGTTTGGGAACAGACATTGTTTACACTCATACCTGCGTCTGCGGAGACGTCGTCAGGCCAGACGGGCGCCACGGGCTGTCCCGTGTCGTCAGCGCAGGTAGGCGAGCAAGACACCAAGCCCTGAATGAAACCTTCAGTCGAGCTTTACGATCCAGTGGTCTGCCGTGCGTCCTTGAACCCGTCGGGCTAGACAGGGAGGGCGGCAAGATACCTGACGGGCTGACCTTAACTCCGTTCGAGAGCGAATGCATGCTGGTTTGGGACGCGACAGTTACTGACTCATTAGCCCCCTCAATAGTCAGTGCTGGCGCGGCCCGGGCTAGTCATGCTTCGGCTCTCGCCGAGGCAAACAAGGTTAGAAAGTACCAGAACATCGGGTACCCGTACAAGTTTTATCCCTTTGCCCCGAGACCCTTGGCGGGCCCGGTCCATCCACTCGAAGTTTGCTACAAAAGGTCGGGAAACGCCTGATTCTAGCCAGCGGAGACAAAAGAGCGGGTGATTTTCTCAGACAGCGCCTGTCGCTGGATGTGCAACGGGGCAATGCGGCTTCGGTTCGGGGCACTCTCCAGAAATGGCTGGTCCCTACACTGGACCCCCCGTAACGGTGCACACGTTCGCAGGGACTCAAATGTCATGTTCCCGCCCTGAATGATTGATTACATTGAATAAATGGTATTAATCTATATATATATATAAATAATTTTTAGAGAACTAACTGGAAAATGCGGTTGCACACACGACAACGCGGCAGAAAAGCTCCCTTCAAGCATAGGCCGCTAGTCATCCGCTATCAAAAACTTGTATCCGTCCCCGGAGAACTGGTTGCGCATCACATCACACAGTTAGGGGGGGTCCACCTCTACTGGCGGGTGTTTCTCTAGGAGCCACGAGGAAAGTGCCTTACATGGTCGTGGCCCGAAAGAGTTTGGAAGTGCAACGATGTAAAATACTTCGGGGTTACCCTTTACAGGAGTTTTCGTGGTACGTACGGCAAGTGACGGAGAAGACAGCCAATGACTTCGCACGTCTCGCGTTCAATACCTTTAGGTAACGGCAGCTGAGAAATCTCGAATCGATATGTCCGCGGCCGAGTCAGTCGCCCTATACGGAGCTCCAACCTGGCCCACTGGCACTGCCCACGGTTAAAATACGCCGCACTCGTCTACGTCGGGTCCAGAGATTCGTATGAGAGATTATGATGTACAAGATAGTTAGCGCGGCAACGGTTCTCGTTCTTGCCACAACGATTATGTGGTATCAGAACGCAGCCGAACGCTGCCACTTATGGGAGAACCCTCACTGCAAAAAAAGACGAGGAACGTCAGCGCACAACCGATCTTTGGCAGAAGGAATGAGACGGTCTACTAAAGGGTGCCCCAGGCGTCAACCTTTGCACCCCTTTCTAACGTTCTAGACCACCTAGCCCTACCTGTTTAGAATCGGAAAGACACCCAACCCCACGTGAGTCTACTGCGGCAAAGAACCCGATGGCACATCGGAACACATTCTGTTGAAGTGTCCCGCATGGGCAGAGCAGCGCGGGCGCCGTCTGGGTCCGGCGTCTTTCCCTGTTTGAGGCGTGCCGCAGCGTCCCGCACCTCTTGCAGTTTGTTTCATTAAGTTACCTCCGCTTCTTCTTCCCCTAAGGCCTGCAGGTAGGGGGCACGGTCGAAGGATGGGTGTTGGTGGACTAGTGCTTCTATTGCTTCCCGCGCCACTTCTGATGTAATCCTGCGTTTGAAAGAGACCAACCCCTAATCATGTTGTATTTGTCATGTGCCCAAGACAAGATGCGAACATTAACGTTCCCTAAATGTCATATATGAGTTCCACAATATTGTTAACCAACCATCGGTTAATAAAACTATTCTACATTGTGGGCGATGTGAAATTTGGTATTTCGCCGTAGTAGACTGCGAGATCGGTCTACATGCCTCATTCCTCTTTCCAACGGTCGCGTCCAAGACAGGCCCTGTTTGCATATGAACAAACAAACAAGCCAATGACATGTTAGTGGAGGCCTTGTTGAAAGCTGCACTGCGCTTTCAGCGGCCGCTGGCGTCTCCGGGCCTTACTTCCAACGAAGCGAATTTACAGCGTGCCGAATGGCCCAAGGCAACGACGATTTCTCGTTTCCCTCTCACTTTACTTGCATCTACTATTCCATGATGCCCTTGTATTTTTCTCTACCTTTTGCACTCTGTAACGTTTTCCCTTGTTTGCTCTCTCTCTCTTACTGCCTTACCTTCTCTTTCTGGCCTTTCTCGTTGACTCACTCTTGTCTCTAATCATTCCCTGTGTCCCTATAGTGGCGCTTTTCCGCGAGGTTTACTGGGCTTCGGGATAACCTGCGCCGGTGTTTCGCCGTCGAACTGTTAATGACGCCATTAACATGCTAGGAGATGAGGCTGCTAGACGTTCGACAAAGTTGTGCTCGTCGTGTTCCCATTTGCCTGGCGAATGAATGTCTCTTTTATTTTCAAGCCATGCTTGAGTGTTGCCTGCCGATAACAGTTACATGAAGGCGACATCCTGACTCTCATGCTTTCACATACGCTCATATATTGGCTCTGCTACTCGAGGCCAAGAAGAGTACGTTGGTCCTTTAAGCCTGCCACATACCAATAATCTGCTGGAACGTACAAATGGCCTATAAAATAAAATTTAACGTAGTTGAAATTTTAGAGGCCTAAGCTTGAATTATCTATACATATGGTGTGTGGTTTGCACGGCATACACAATGAAAACATCAAAAAGACATTCAATTTTGCTTCTTGTTAAACCAATTTCTTAAGCGCCAATGCTTCAAAAGGAAGTATATCGGAATTATAAAGAAAATTACCTATAGTCCTCATCTTAGAGACATCCATTCAGAGATCCAACTAACTTTAACGACAGCGACATATTATTTGTAATAGGTGGCTTTAGACAATGGTGTTCAAATATATGTGCACAGTGTATAGTATTTTTCATACACACTGTGCACATATTTATGAACACCATTATATATATATGTTTATTTCAGCAACAATCAAATTCGATACGTTAAAACAGTTATTAGCATAACATCAAGAGCCGGTTTGCGCTGAGGCTGAAAAACGCAGGTGAGAGGCAAGCGCAAATGCGGCACCATACCTTCGTGAGTGCATCGATGTTGACGATTATGACACCCCCCCCCCCCGTCACACTAAGCGAGGAGGAGCACGCAAGGGAGCAGCTGCATCCGGCAGCAAGGTCCCCCGTGGTTAGATTCGTTAGGTTCCTGCAGATAATAATCAGGAACTACGCCGATACGTTCTTTAGGACGCAGCTATTCCCGACTGATTGGAGAGCGGTAAGCCAGGGGCGCAGGAGGGGCGTCGCCCACCAGCTAAATTGCCTACTAAACACAATAGACAAACGAATGGAAAACCTGATCAGCCTTCTTTGGCACTTTCTGGCCTTCATGCTGGTCATCATTTAGAACACGAGCTACTACTGGCGCTTCGAAATGCAGGCCGGGTCGTTGTTCTAAATAATACATTCTCTTGACGTTGAAGAAGGAAGAAACGCGTGACTCGTAGTGAAATGTTTTGAATTTATATTGATTTAAGTATATAGATTTTAAACTAGCATTGGACTAGTAATATAGTCCCAAACGTGTATTGGGTTAGTTACACGATTTTAAGCTGGGTTAATTATTCTCAATGTTGTGGTTTTGTTGCTTACGCACTGGTGATTTGTACACATGCTCGTAGATGTATGTGCTTTGAACAAAAGGTGACAGATTGCCAACTAGTTGGGCACGTCAATAAAACTTAAATTATTGATTAATCTTTCAGCGCCTGAGAAGGAGGTGGAACAGAAGTACACACTTTTAGACGTGCAATGCGGGCCTAGCCAGACCGATCCACGTTATCCGATGTAAGGCATGTGCTACATCATGCCGGCGAGAAGACCAGACGATCCCTCAGAACACGCTGATTGCTTATACTCTTTGGTGTTAGAAATGCATACAATACCGCCAACCGGAGCGTTACAGTGGCCACATTTAAGCGAAAGGGCATTTCGCCCCACTTGTGATGAATTATTTTGTCTTACCTGGACCAAAGGGGGCTCTTCGTAGGTGCCCTAGGGGGGATAACAGCAGGAATTCCACAGGGCTCTTGGGCTCAGTTTTGTGGAACTTTGACAGGGTTTTAGAAATGGACAGCCTACCAGAGAGCGTCGAGATTCTGGCTTACGCGGATAATCTCGCGCTACTGGTGTCTGCAAGAAAGGAGCGAGTACCTGAGCAGGCAGCTAACGACCGGTTAATTAAGGCATGTACCTGGATGTAGAGCCAACATCTGGAACTGGCCCCACATAAGACAGAGTCTATACACCTCGCGGGGCAAAAAGGACGCAGTGCGTCTCCGGGATATAGCCTTTGAAGGACACGCAATTCCTATCAAACGGGGGCCAAGTACTTAGGAATAACCCGCGACACGGGCCCTGCAGGGTCAGCCTACCTAAGGCATGTTGCCCAGAATGTCAACCGAGTCTCCAAGACTTAGCAAAAATCTTGCCTAAATCGGGGGATCCAGCTGCCGGCATGGAAAGCTGTCATACTACGACACTTAAGTGCTGAAGGGATACGGACAGTGCCAGGTACACATGAAGAGGATAAAAGCCACAACCGATATATGTGTTCTGAGCGAATCCGCAGATCCCGACCACGTCGAGCACACGGTCTTTCGGTGCGCGGCCCTTACAGGGCTCCTGGGTCTCTGCCTGACGGACCTGGTTGCCCATATGATCACAACACCCGAAGGCTGGCGGGAAGGCTCCAAGGTATACTTAAAATACCGTTGATAAATGGATAGCCAAACGTTGCGGGATGACTTGAGAACCCTTGTAAGGAAGGTTGCTTTGACCTTAACGAGATCTATCAGTTGTTTGACTGTCAAGTCGTCCCAATCTAAAAATGTCATGTAAAGCGAGGCCACCTTGATATTGAACAGAGCTAATGGAGTTGCTAGTAACCCCGTAGCAGGCTTGAAAATGTAAGTAAGCATATATAATAATGTATAGGATTATTATATAGGGCTACAAAAATATTTTTTCGGTTTTGTTTGTAGAGAATCATTAAAAAAACCGAAAAAACTTTTTTGTAGACCCAATAATATACCACGTCGCCCGTATGTTCAGTAAGCTTGATAACCATATATATATATATATTTTTTTTTTTATTAAGAATGTAACTGGGGCGACAATTGTCTTCTGGGAACGTGTGCACGGCAAATATTACTCCATCTCGTAAAGACAGAGCTGATACCACTTCAACAGCGTAAATTGAACAGATGCCGCGTTCCCGCGTTAGACATCGAAATTGAGGCGCTGTCTCAGATAAGCCGCAGATCTTTTATTTCCGGTTGCAAGGTTCAGCTGCTCACCGACCTTGTTGAGGAGTTTGCGAGTGACGTCGTCTAGGCCGCCTAAGGTCTCGAACGCTAGCAGTTGAAACTCATGTGGGTAATCTATTGACGCGTATTTCGCGAGTTTCCTTGTCTCGGCTAGATTACCAGCATAACCTGCCAAGGCCGCCCCGCCACCGACTATTGAAGGTGCTAATGAGTCGGTAACTGTGGCATCCCAGACAAGCATCCTGCCCCGGCTAAAGGGGGAAGAGTCATCCCGTCCGGGCGCTTGCCATCGTCGGTGAAGAAACCCTAGGGCTCTAGGAAATCTGTTAGATCGGAGCGCTCGGCTAAAGGTGTCGTTAATACTGGCATGTCTGCCACGTCCTCCGGCACCCATGATGCACGATAACCTGTGGTGGTCTAACTTGTCAACAGGTTGACCACATTTGCATTGGTGAGGGGAGACAAGATCACAGCCGGAGAGGGGAGACCTGCCCCGATATATATATATATTTTTTTTTAGTCACCTCGCGCTAAACTGTAAGCAACAAGCAGAATGCGTAAACTGTAAAGGTCCCCGCGCGTCGTCTTCGCTGTCCTGCCCTATCTGACTGTGCAAAATAGGGAAACGCAAAGCCTTGATGGAATGTGGCTTGTTGCAACAGGTTGGAGCAGAGCATCCTGGAGCAACTCCAATCAAGGTAGTCGACTCGTCGCAGCAGACATTTACACCTGACTTCTCATACGCTCCAGCTTCCTCGTCTGAATCATCCGCATGATCTCCACCTACCTATGCTGCTGTGGAGAGGTCACTGGTCGTGGAAACTTCGGCTGGCCCCGACGTTCGTGTAAATCTACCAGGATCAACATTTTTTCCTAAGAAGCAGATTCATACCGTGGAAAAACTGCTACAAATACTCTTCGCAAACCCCGGCCATTGAAGTCATCGCGCACCACTGGCACTCGTAAACTAAAGGGATGTAACTCCAACATAATCTCCTTCCTGAAGCACATCACGAAAGCTTTAGATATTGTATCCCAAAAGCTGCAATACGTCTAAAAAACTAATTGAGGTTTTCACCCCGTTGTTGTCAACTCTTTCGATGTTATTCTAGAATCTATTATTTTGGGGTTTTTGTCATCTTGATGTTCCCACAACTACCTGTTCCTATTGATGCATTGTGTAAATTATAGTAATGAAAACTGCACGCGCAATGTGAGGGCATGCCAACTTTCGGCGGTGTCGGCATCTATGTGCGTTCTACCTGTAGCTTTGTATCATCGTGCGCTGTTTGTAGTCCTAATGGCAATGTCCGGGTGGTACGTTTGCATTTGAAAAACTGGACAAGCTTGAATAATTTATTGTAGGATTTTCATTTAACCATGTGTCTTCTAAAATCACCCTGTTGGATGCTCTAGACGAAAATGTATTTCTACCCCTGTCATTGTTCTGGGTGATGCGAATGTCAACCTTCTTTCAGTCCCGCATCCCAAGGACTATACTTCACTCTTTTCCGCTAGAGACTTCTCCCTTGTAGTGGATCATGTAACCAGACCCGCGTTTCAAACGTGTATGAACTACACTGTTGTTTCTAATTGCTCAAGATATATTACATTCCAGTCTGTGGGTCTCGAAACTTTGTTTTTTTTCTGATATGGCTACCCGGTTATCATATCTCTGTCTGCCAACTCCGCGGCTGCTCAACGAATTGGCCCCAAACCTACGCAGAAGTCACAATAGGGCTAAAATTGATATGTTCCTATATCGCTTGCAAGATATCTCGTGGTTAGCAGTTTATGGTGCAGTAGAAGTCAACCTTCAATGTATTCTGTAAAATTCTGCTTCTCATGCTCGAAAAGTTCTTTGACCTTACGGATTTTCCTGCTTAACGTAGCGTAAGGCGGGTCAATTTTTCTTCTCTCCGGTTTACAGCGACTGCGTCGCAGAGTTAATGAGATGTGCCGCAGACGTCGTAAGATAAATTTGGTAAATGCAATCCGAGCTGCGAGGACAGCATTCTATTGCAATCGCTTTGCTTTTTTGCGTGATGACTCTTCTCAACTTTGGAAATTCATCCATAAAATATTGTAATAGGCGACTTGATTCAGTAAACTTATCGTTCGCGTTATTAGTTGGCGAGAATAAAACACTAGATGACCCAGTTGAAATTGCAGACGAGCTAAACCGTCACTTTGCCACGTTAAGTCATACTACGGTCGCTTACCTTGAAAAGAGCAGAGATATAGGAATTTTACTTTACGAGGCATGAATAAACAATGGCAGTGTGTTGGCACTCTCTGCTGTCGCTGTTTATGAGATCATTGGTCAAAGGGAAGCGCGCAATGGTCTTACAGCAAGAACTGGCTGTAATGATCGAAGAAATATAGCAAAATGTAAACGCGAATGAAAAGCAACGGCATATTAGCGACAGCAATGAAATAGTGGTTGAACTGAGAGAAAGGCTGGCTGCTGTTGAGGAGACAGCGTCAACAGTAGCGGCAAATGTTGAAGAAATGGAAAAATGGATCCGGGGAAAAAGAATGAAGACGGGAGGCGCGCCGTTGAAGAGGAGACAGTAGTGTTAGACTTGAGCCACAGTGGCGAAGAGGAAGAAGAAATACATGACGAAGAGGACGGTGCGATAGAGGCGCAAGGATGCAGGAGACGACAACAACGGAGGAACATAAACGAGATCGCCAGAGGGGATAAGCGGATACGAGTGGAGAAGAGAGAGGAGGAGGCTAGTCAGCGAAAGGAAGAAGAAAATGTGCAAACGCTACAACAACAACAACAACAACAACAATAGCAGACATCTCGGATAAGTTCAACCGAGCGAACAGGGGCGACGGTGGCTATTAGACCAATGGGAAAACGGGTGGTAGTTGCCGGAGATTCAAACTATGCAGAATAGAGGAACAGGTTAATCGGGTGGCTACTAATACAGGGGGGGGGTTATTTTATCTCTATGGGGGGCCAAGAAGTAAGGGGTATTGTGGCAGCAACTAAGCAAGCTATTAAAATGTACAATAATATAGAACATAGGCTGGTGTTTCATGGGGGACTGGTAGATGTTTTTCAGGCCCGGGATATGGAAAGTACTGTGAATACAATTAGCACACAGGTACAACCCCTAATAGAATTTTGCAAACGGCAAAACGTAGTGTTGACAGTGTGTTCGCTTCCAATGGTGGTGGATGCTAAAGAAGGACGGGACTATCGGAGTACATGCAGGGCAGTGAATAGGAAGATAATGCATTTGGTCAGGGCAGCAAATTACGAATACTTGTCTCTTGAATACATTCAAGACAATCCAAGGGCCATGGCCTCTGATAGAGTGCACTACGGGGAGGTAGGTGCTGTACTAGCGGCACGGCCAATTGTCAAGAGGGCGTGCAATTGGCACAATGTTAGGCCTATAATAATTAAAGTAATCAATGCGCAAGTAGGACATACGGGAACGGAATACGGTAGGGGGACGCAGACGTGGAATCAACACAATCAAGGCAGCGCAAATTCTTCAGGCACGCGGTATAGGCATTTAAACGAGAGGAGAACGGTAGGGTACAGACACAGACACACAGGATGGGACAACAGATACAGGGACAAAAGAGAGAGGAGGGAACAATATGGATACAGGGAAGAGTGGGACAGCAGGTACAGGGGGAATCACGACAACGGGAGCTACTTCCCGAGGGAGGGGGAACACATAGGAGCAGTGGAGATCAAGGGGGCATTTGAGGTCATCAGACGGTTGGCCATCAGTGGCATACAGAGGAGGAGATAAAGGTTGACGTAAGATCCAAAAGAGGAAGCAGGGCAGAATAAAACGTGCAAGGAAGTTGAGATTTCTAAAATGAAAGCGGGAAAGGGGCGGGGTAGAATGGGTATACGATAATTCAAGAGCAAGTGGGCTATTGGCAGATGCCAGGGCAGGGATGTTGGATACAAGTATTCATAGAGCTAAATATAAGGAGAAGCAAATTACAGAATGCCGAGCATGTGGGCTAGATAATAAGTCAACCGAACGTATTAATAAAGAATGTATAGCCTTAGGGGGGGGAGCAGAGATATAGATCTGTCGGAGGCCCTAGCTCTAGGACCAAATGTTAGAAATAATCTGGTCGATATTACAAAGAAGAGGTTGTCACAATGAAAAGCAAATACTCAATAGGTATTGAAGTAGACATGGATTATATGGATGCGTAGGTAATGTATATGCTGCCGCTCTAAGCGCCCCTGATATAAAAGGGTGACATGTGTATTTAGGTATACATGCCAAGCGAACAATAAATCAATCAATCAATCATTGGTATCCTTCTTAGTCTTAAAGCAAGCTGGAGTCGAGGCGTCACGGGTGTATCTGCAAAACTGTTAAAGCTGGCAGCTCCATCGATTGCAGCACCTCCAGCCGCCATTATGCATCACTCGTTGTAGTCTGGCAGCTTCCCATCACTGTTAAATGATACGGCGGTGTTTCCTTCATTTAAAAAAAGAGTGAACGAAACCGCGCAGCCAATTATAGGCCAATCTTGATCGTTGATTATATCTCAAAAGTCATTGAGAAGCTGAAAATCGACCAATTTTCTTTCGCCTAACCAGTTCGGTTTTTGCTGGGGTAGGTCGATTGACCTCGTGTTGGCCCACTTATGGCAGCGGGGGTCCAATTCGGTTGAGGCACATACGTTTTGTCTCGCAGTCTTTCTCGACGCGTTGGCTGCTTTCAACTGCCTTGATCATTCCTCTCTGTTCCAATGCTCGCTCAGCTGGCTTGCTCCACGCCGGCTGTTGCCTTGGCTCAGCTACTGCTTTTGCTGATGACACTACGCAACTGTTCGGAGTGAATCATCGAAATTTGGATACGAACTTGCACCAGGCGTTTTTAAATGTTGAAAACATAATTCGCACTGTTAACATTTTCGGACTAGTCTCCAAAGCTAGTAAAACTAACTTCATAGTTTTTTGTTCATCGCCAAGGCAACTGGCATTACCTGACAACCTAATACTCATGACACGGTACATTGAGCTCTCGCAGACCGCTAGGTGCCTGGGGCTCGTTCTCCAGGAAAGCATCCTCATCTGGATTGAATTGCACCTAAGTGCTATGCTGTAATAAATTTAATATTTATTTATGCATATGTTACACGTATCACGATGGATTAGCTAAGCCAATATGCCTAGTGGGCGCGTATTGTGGCTGTCACGTGTCCGTGCTGTAATATCTGCCCAATAAAATAAATCTTATTGGGGTCCCCACAGTAATCTTACTCATGATATACAAAGCCGTATTGTTACCAGTGCTATGCTATGGTGTTCTTCTCTAAGGTGGTGGCTTTGACGGAATTCTCCGGAGAGCCAAAGTGATACAGATGCACTTAGAGCCAGAGCGGTCAAGGAACCAATGTTTCCATTGGTTCCTTTTAGGGGGATACATTGATATGGATGCCTAAGTAATGTATATATATATATATATATATATATGCTGCCATTGTAAGCCTCTAGTATGAACGGGTGTGCTAAATACATGTGTGCAAATAATAAATTAATCAATGGCGTTATCATATTCCGTAATGTTTGACGAAGTATTGGGGTGTAAATCGGTACTTTACTTTCCACTCATACGAATAATTGCACACGCACACACATACACATATGGATGGTTATGCAAAATCAAATGAATGAGTGTTGTTTGCCAAAATTGGTTTGCCTGCGCTCGACTAAGTACTCCATACGAGTGATGATCCGCGCTACCACCACGATCACCAACCCCACAACCCCCACCACCCCCACCTAGTCTGGAATCGTCACACCCTTCGTCAAGCGTCCGCACCGGGGAACGGGAGCGTTAACGCTCGACGGACTGACTGGAGCGAGAACGGTGGCGGTGAGCAACGGCGATGTGGGCCGAAGGCGACGCTCCCGTCTAGCCTAACCGGTAGCCTAGCCTAGAATGGCCTGGCCTGGATCCGTAGGCGGCTGCACCGCTACTTTGGCTGCTGCTGCTGCTGCCGCTGCTTCGTCGTCGTCGTCGTCGTCTAGCAGCACAAATTAGTCTCTCGTAAGCTGTAATTATGGAGAAAGTTAGAGCGTCCTGGTGCTATTACTTCAACTGCTACTATTGCTACTACACTACTACTACTATAACTCCTGCTACAACACCTGCTACCGCTTCTACTACAAGTACTACAACTTGCTGTCGCAGTTCTTCGGAGACGTATCTATCTATCACTCGCGACGCGAATGTTTCGGTGCTTTTCGCAGACCCCCGCTCTTTTTCTCTCTCTCTCAGCCAGCCTCTCTCTCTCTCGCTGTAATTACATGCTGCTTGCTGCTAGAACTCTCGTTAAATGCAAAGAAAGAAAGAAAGCGTACTCGATGTTGGACGACTGGCAACGTGGTCCACGACGACTCACGAGGCTGCGTTGCGGCCATCACCACCACCGGCATCAACCGAGCACACTCTGTACTACGAGCTCGTACGTGTTTGCTGTAGTAGCAACGTAGTAGTAGTAGTACAGAAATGCACCTAGGCTATTCGACCACCCCCGCGCACCCCCGTGCACCGACGACATTAGTGACGACATGACGATGCACGAATAGCTGTTGTACGCGAACATTTATACCGTTGAGTTGAAAATTGCCGGCTTTTGGTCGGCTTTCCCGGTTAAACCCCCCCCCCGTCCCCCGCCTCGCCCCCGTTTTCGTACTCGAAGTAGAATAAATAACTAGGATACACGCTACACAAACAGCCTACCCTCGTTTGGATAGGTTTTCAATTGGCAGCGAGAGAGAGAGAGAGACACATTGTGACCACACGTTTTTTCAGGGACTGGTCGCGTGTGCGTATTTCGCGGTCGCGTGCCCACTACGAATGCGAATGTTACGCATGCGCTTACGTATGCCTAAGGTATGTAAATAATGATGATAATGATGATTAATTAATTCGTAATAACAAAAAATATTGCCTTTTTGGATATGATTGTATATGCTTAACGAAAATTTGGGAACACCCGTCCACTCGAAGTACGGGGGTAGCCTTTACAAGTAAGGCAAGCTTATGAGTAAGTAACAAATTTATATATATATATATATAGTAAGTAACAAATGTGTATGTATATATATATATATATATATATTCATACGAATACATATATGTATACGTAAAAATAATCATATATATACGTGCGTATAATATGCGTTGGCTTTGGCGCACATTGAATATTTTGCAAATGCCAATGTGTGCTCCATATTGAGCTATTCATTAAAAGTGATCAAGTTCGACTACTTATTAGTCCGAGTCAAATCTTTATTGGCTCATATGCAAATTTCAAACTAAAATGGTTGCACATGACTAGAGAAAGTCATTTTCGCTACAACATTGCGCTGTTGTTGTTGTAAAATATGTTGTTTAAACATTGTGTAGCTTGGCATTAGCATGTGTTAACCTTTGACGCTTGTCTCCTATATATATATATATATACAGGGAGAGAGAGAGAGAGAGAGAACATATATATGGTAAAATGCGCTAACCATTTGCACAGTTCTTGATGCTGTATGAACACGTAACTGTCTGCCCGTCCGATATTTTTGTCCTCTAGCTGTTTGGATGAGAACGACGACGACGACAACAACAACGTCATTATTAGCAAATTACAATACCATCAACTACAACAACAACAACGACAAACAACAACAGTAACACTATCAACAACAATAAAAACAACAACACTATCAACAGCAACAACGATACCGTTAACAACGACGACAGCATTAATAACAACAACAACAATGCCAACTGTAACAACGGAAAAACGAGGCCGTAAAACAGGAGTGACGATGTTTCGGCCTTAACGTGGCCTTAGTGGCCGCAGGTGGCGGCAATGTGGCGGCGTGGTCTAGGGGACTAGTGCGCTAGTCATGGTTGTCATCTACCGGGGTGTCGCCGGTTCGATCCCTGTTGTTGATCGAATTTTCTTTGAGCGATGCTCATTGAGAATAGATGATAAACCATACCGCTGAGAGTCAGCGGCCATGCTGCCACAAGGACTGTTAGGGAAACCCTAGATATCTTAACATGTCCGGCCCTCGGTGCATTGAAGATATACCTCAGGTTAAGTTCCAAGCCCGTAGGGGACGGAGGATAGTCTAGAATTAAAAACAACCTCCTTAAAAAATGTTTTTAATTCTAGGTGCTTCTCCTGTTGTAGTAGTAGTAGTAATAGAGATAGTAAGTCGAGCCCGGTGGCGTAGTGGATTAAGTCTCCGCCTCGCAACCGGAGGAGACACATAGGTGCGCGGGTTCGAACCCCACCGCTGCACATTTGTATTTATGGGGGTCCGTCTATGAAGCAATGTGAAAAACAGTTCCGTGGACGTTAAATCTTGGCTGAGGGTCAGCCCGAAAACTTTACTTTAATAGAGATAGTAAGCGTAGCGGGCCTGAAGAAGTAAACATAGTGGACATTGTGGTGCTAGGAGGCGAAGTCGTCGTAGTAGCCACTTTGTACAATTATCTGCTACTGCTGCTGCTGCTGTTGCATTTCGACCCTTGCTCACCTGCAAGCGGGCGCCAGTCGAAGCGATGATGATTACACTCCGGGCAAATTGGCCACGCCACCCCGCCCTCCTTCGCCATCCGTCAGAGCCAGGGCCATCCTTGTTACTGCTGCTTCGGTAACGGCTGTTTCTAAGGGGGCGCTACGAGGGGAAAGGTCGTTCACGATGATGATGATGTTAATGATGAAGGCGGTAAGGCTGATGGTAATGATAACGATGGTAATCATGTTGCTGTTGTATAACAGCCGCCTCGGTGTAAAACAACTATATATATATATATATATATATATATATATATACCATATATATATATATATATATATATATATATATATACCATATATATATATATATATATATATATATATATATATACATGATACACATGTGTATATGTCTACCTAAATGGAATGCGTACAAATATAAATGTTTCTATACAAAAAGAAAAATCGAGGGCGGGACGTGAACGGACTGGGCTGATTCGTGGCCGCCGAGAGAGAGAGAGAGCGAAAGATGACGTTACGGCTACAACGTTGTCTGCTACAACTGCTACTGAAACTGGGGTGTGTGTGGTAGGTGTAGAAAGCGTGATAACAAAGGCGATCGTTCTGCTGCTGTTGACGTAGTTGCTTGGAGAAACAACAACTAGTCTAGCGGGTACAATAATGGACTTTGGTCCTAAGAAGTGTTTCTCATCTGGCCCTGGTCTGGTGGCGGGCGCAACATTCGTAATAGCGATCGTCGTCATCGTCGTAGTAATAATAGTAGAACACGAAGCCGCCCTAACATCCAGACAACACACTCGACCGGGTCCGGTGAGGCTTCTGAGCCGCCAGTGAACCGAGAGAGAGAGAGAGAGTACGGTGATGATGGTGCAAAATAGCATGATACTAGTGCTGATAATAGACCGCTATGGAAGAAGACGGGGGGAAACGATCTGCTGCCAACAGCTGCATTGATGACGACATTTACGCGGCACCAAATCCGACGCTAGCGACTCTTCATTACGGAAACAGTCGTCCAGGACCAGAGGTGTTGTCCTGAGAGCCAAAATTGATGTTGTTGTTGATGATGATGATGTTGTTGTTGTTGTTGATGGCATAATGGTCATGATGGCAAGAAGGTGGAGGAGAAGGAGGAATAAAGGTAAAACAGAGAAAGGAGGTCGCCAAATCCGACCAGGAGCCCGTCTGTGTTTAAAAGGGAACTTCCAACAACAACGACAACGACGACAACAACGACGGGCGTACTACACTACGGGACGGGCTGGTGCTAACAGCCGTTTGCAGCAAACACGAGAGTCTAGGTTGCGGTAACCTCATCGAGCAGATGAAGCGGGGTAATAACAATGCTCGCAGATGGCAAAACAGCAAACACAGGTGCTACAGTGACCACATTCGACACGGACAGCTCCTACCAGGTCAGTGTTTCCGCAGGTCAAAGTAAACAAACCCGCAGGTCATTTTAGATATATATATATATATATATATATATATCGACGTTTTAATAATACATATTCCGAATATAGTTAACGAAGCTGCATTCTATAACGCTCAAGTTATCGGCAAATAACAGTGGCAACAAGATTTATTCAGTCAGCGAAACAGAATATCTCACTCAAAAAAATCCAAAGAATATGCTTTGTTTAAGCGCTTTCCGCAGAAGGTATTATTCTAGATATTATCACATTGATTTCTATATAGCATTTAGCACGTTTGTTACAACGCCAAACGCGCTAGCAAAAATGCACAACAATTAACTTACTAGGTGAACACGTAGATATAAATATAACTATCCATTTTGATAAGGTGTCCCCATATACAAAGCACAGCAGTCCAAATTCAGGATATCCCTAGATCACATTGATTTAGACTGTAAAATTAGGAGCCGTTGTTTTACTTTGCAAGTGAAAAGGTGTTTCGTTCTGGGGTATCTAATATTTTTAGGGATGCAGGCCCAGGTTTCAAAGAGGCGACATGCAAATCCGTGTTCTTTAGACTTCAAGGATACTGGCCGCACTGCGAAAGTTGTTGATCCGCCTCAGTTCCTACCTAGGAGCTAGAGGAAACGTGATGTCCATAAAAAGTATCTTGCGAAATGTTATATGCTAACATCGAAATCCGGCAGTGTGGTTTTATAAACAGGGAAGTACTTTATGAACCGTGAGTAGACTGAACCAACTGACCAAGTCACAGACCGAATCCCCTCGCCCCCAAGAAAAAAAGGGCTTTAAATGCATCGTTCTGTATTACTGTGGCTCTTTGGAGAATTCCGTCATAGCCACCAACCCAGATAAGTATATAATTGCACAACATTGGTCTATCAGAAATAAGGGCTCTGTGGGGACTCTAATCGATCCATGATCTGGCTTATCGCCTGCCGGCTGCAGGGAGCTCACTGCCTTGCCACCCTTACCTTAACAAAACCGCTGGCTTGTAAGGTAAATAGGCACTTGCTAAACTTGTAATTTTTAAACCGGTTTCAACCTATTGATGTTTGCGTTATAAGTAGAGCGTAACACTGAGGTATTCCAGTGTCATTTCAAAAAAAAAATTTGTGTGTATTGTGTGACACATAAAATCTTGCCAGGGCCGTGGCAGTAAGGATAAAACGCGGAGTAAAACTGCATCCGTAAAATGCAATGCCGCAATAAACTTCCCTTTTACAGTAATTCGTTATTTGCCACCCGTTAGCCTCGGTGGTCAGTCGAAGTTATTGGAAAGTCGGTACAGTAGTTACAACTACTGCTATTACTACCACAATAAGTTAGTGCTGATAACTGTGGTAGGCTGACTGACAGAAACATTTGGCAAGAGGGATTGCGGGTTCTAGCCAGAAGGTGATAAAGCCCGTGGCAAATAGGGCCTTGCCAAGACTGTTTTTACTCGGAAATAGTGACCAGGAAAACAATAACAACTGGATCCGTGTGTATCGTTGTCACAACAGAGCAAAAGCTTCACCATTACTACGACAAGAAGGCGCAAGCTTGCCGCCGCCGCCGAGTCTCCTCAAACGCTTACAGGAGGAATCAAGGAAGTGTGAGCTGTGGGGAAAAAAGCCTAGAGAAGCCGGTCCATACCGGCCGAACGCGCCTGACAGAGTCACTCTGGCACTCTCAGATTAGTGGGGGGGGGGGCGGAGGGGTTGGATGATACCAATAGACCGAAAGGCCAGGCAGATAGTAAAAACGAAGGCTAGTCATAGAGGAAGTTATGCAGAGATGAGGAAAAGCGAAAGCAAAAAACAGACATGGAGAAAAGAAAAGAGCGAAACTTTACGGACAGAGAGGAGCAACTCCTCAACACTAAGAGGTGTGGAGCGTGCACAGCTGCATCTGACGCGCGATGCTATTCACAGACGCAGATTCGCCTTGGTAACGCCAACTATGCTCTCTTCTTGGGCAAGACCGCAGCAAGAACTCGAAGTAGCGACGAACAGCTGATCCCGGAACGTACGGACAGCCCCGAGAAGTTCCCATACGCCAAAACAAGCCCAGAAGTTCTCCGCTCGCTGGTCGTTGAATCGAGCTCACTAACTTATATATATATATATATATATATATATATATATTTCTTGTTTATGGGACCTTGACTGCTCGGGACAGCAAATATATTTAAATTCAATAATTCATCATTGAGCTAAACATTTTCACAATTAACTAAGTTTCAACAATCGTAGCAAATAAGAATATTTTGCAGAAAAGGCTATTGCCCGAATCTGCCCGCTCTTGCGACTGTACAAACATCTTACATATTACATAACAGTGTTCATTTGTTTTTTTAAATTTTTGATTGTGCTGGTAGGTTCACCCAAATACACATCTCACTAAACCCGGCAAAAAAACCCGAACAAATATTTTGTTTTCATTCATTTGATCCGGTATACGCGTTTATAAAAAAAAAAACAATTGTTACCTGTTATATCTAAGCATATATATATATATATATTATATACATAAACAGATGAGGAGCTCATTCCAAATAATCTTGGTATGCATTTTCTGAAAAAATTCTATTGGTTCGACATTCGGCTTGAATGACGCCGTACAACAACACACCATATTTTGCATTAAGACATTGATTGTTGACTTGTAACCAGAAATTGAACTCAGCAATAGCACTTGCTACCTTTCCTTTTAACTAATTGCTTGTATCGCTCTCAATCTGGATGCATGTATATTCCACGAACTGAACCATTTTTACAGAACTGCCAAATAAGTGCATATATATATATATTTATATATATATATATATATATATATATATATATATATATATATTCAATCCCAAGTTAAGTTGTCAAATATATACATGTGAATGTTTAAATCAACGGCGCCGATAGCTCACTCCTCATCTATCACTCGTGTCCGAGTGGGAGTCTTGCCCGATCCCTGACGCGAAGACGCGTGTCCATCTTATATAAGTGCATATATATACCATTGCCCATTTAGAATTTATTTTTGTATATATATATATATATATTTTTTTTTTTTGCGAGAGAATTACCTGCTTTTATTTTGGAATTTAATATATACATGTGAATGTTTAAATCCACGGCACCGATGGCTCACTCCTCATCTATCACTCGTGTCTAAGTGGTAGTCTTGCCCGACCCCTGACGCGAAGACGCGGGTCCATCCAGTCTTTCATAGTTCCGAGCACCGAAATCGCGTTACCTCTCTGAATCTCTAGGGAAAGCCGTTGGCAGAAGAAAGTGCCCGCCCTCTTGTCCATCGTAGCCTGCTGTAAAGCGTCGCCAACCTGGGAAATTAGCGTGGTTGTGAGGGGCCCAGGGCCACCCAGCGTCTCGAATGCGAAGGGTGAAAAGTGGTACGCCCGGCCTAAGCTCGCATACTTTCTTGTTTTTGATGTCTCGGCGCGGGAAGCGGCAGTTCCTGGGCGAGAAGCGCCGGGACCGACAAGGGAGGGGGTCAGAGAGTCGGTCACCGTCGCATCCCACACCAGGGAACGACCCTTGTAGAAAGGTATCAAAGTCAAGCCGTCGGGCCGCTTGCCATCGTCTCTAGAAAGACCAGGCGGTTCCAGGACGCAAGGGATTCCGGCCTTTCGTAACGACCTTGCAAGAATGTCATTCAGAGCGGTGTGACGTGGGCGCCGGCCCGCCGAGTGAGCGCAAGACAGGCCGTGTCTGGCGAGGCGTCCGACAGGCTTGCCACAAGTGCATCTGTGTGGCTCTACCAAATCAGCTCCCAGTCTCAGGCCAACGCAGATCCGGGTGGATTGGTCGTCAAGGCGGGTACCCAATGAGTCAGCAGGGAGTGCGTGTAGCCAGTCGCTCGCTCCTGGGCGAGCGACGGCAAGTAGGCGCGCCCTTTCCTGGTCGTCACCGCATTCTTCAAGCAACTCAGTAAGCGAAGATTCGTGCACCTTCTCGGCCCAGGCCCTCTGGCAGGCAAGTCTATTCATATCAGGCGGTGAAGCCTGGAGTCCAGCCGCTATAGCGTCGCGAGTTGCCTCAAACAATGCCCAAGCCCCCGGCGGGAGCAGGCGCTGGACATGACCCGAAGTAGCGTGCATCGAGGCGGCCACGGCAGGGCCTGCCAAGGAGCGGGCCGAGGGAAGACCAAGACCGCCCATGGAGGTGGGGAGAGCCGCCTGGCGCACCTCTCGTGGTCGTAAGTTCAGACCTAAAACCGTCTCGAGGGCCTCCACCACGTGGTCGTCGAATGGTTGGAGAAGCTGGTTAACTGTACCCGAACAATCCATGGATCGTATGATATGTACGATGCGACACGCGGAGAACGATGAGCGGAGTAGGTAAAGCCCTTGGTGGGCTCCGACCAAAGGCAGACGTTCTTGCATCGCCCACAATCTGTCCATCATGGGGTCGAGTAGACTCGACAGTGCAGATGGTAGGAGCGGTGCGCCAAGGAGCGTAACTTCGTGTTCAGACACGACTCTACACCCCGGTAGTAACGCAAGTAAGGCACTCAATGTGGGGTCGTCCGGGTCTGTCCCCGGCGCGAACACCTCGCATTTGGCCGTGTTTAACACCAGGCCACTGACTGTCTCAAAGGCAAGAATTCTGCGCACTTCCTCGAGTAAGTCCTCCCTCGGTCCACCGAGTGTGCCATCGTCGAGGTACCAGGCGTTGAAAGGCACTTGTATTGAGTTGACCAGCTCACGGATACCCAGGCTGAATAGAGCCGGCCCCAAGGGGTCTCCCTGCTGTATACCTGATGCCGAGGACAACGTGTGGGCCCCAAACAACAGGACGGATGGCTCCCTGTATGCGTGATTCACTAAGTTGAAGATTTCCGGTAATACTTACCTGGTGCCGGGACCTCCGTGATCAAGAAGGCGGAGACCCCAGGAGGAGGCCTTGCCATTGCACTTCGGCAGGGCTGAGACCTGCCACTCTCCCAAACTGGGAAAGAAAGGGCATGTAATTTTTGTATATATACATATATACGAGGGCAAATCGCCAAGTGTTAGTACTTTTTTGTGATTGAACCGAAACCATCAATATACACCGGTTTGTTTTGCTTAGAAGCGCCATTTATCAGCATCGAGACTTCAGAAGCATATTTCATTAAAAAATACATTTTTATATAAATAAAAATTGCAGAAGCAGTTTAACTCGATTCGGAACAATGCTTTAAAGAATGGAAAAAAGAAGATGGCATATATAAGTATAATGCATTGCAGCCGACGGGCGGGAGCTATTTTGAAGGGAACACAAAAACAAGTTTTACAAATTAAAGAAATATTCTATTTTTTGTAAATATACTAGAGCTTTTTGATACGTCTGATATATATATATATATATATATATATCGTTTTCTTTCTCTCTCTCTCTCTATATATATATATACACTCGTCTCTGTACTACTATTTTTCAGCATTCATGCTTCTACTGCTACACTGTTGGTTTTTACAATGCAATTGAAGCTCACTACGTATGTATGTACATATATGTACTCGTATATATATATATATATATATATATATATATATATACATATATACAGGGTGTTCCTATTTGTGTGTCCAAAACGCTAGGGTATGGTCAAACTCGGTGAGAAAATGATTTTTGCTAATGGGTGGAAGCCGGGAAAACGTTTTGTTTAGGAGTGAGGATGAAATTTATAAAAGCAGTTATTCTGTCTTTTTTCTCCTACATAGTTGTGACAAATCTACGTTTGCGGGACTAACCAGCCAACGCACAAAGGAACCGATCATTACCGGGCGTGTTTGGCGGAAACATTCTGCCACAATAAAGTATACATACTAGCTTGCGCTAGCAAAAACGCTGAATAGCCAGATTAGGGAGAGTATAAAAAGTCACATAACAGTTACGTTAACGCTTTTTTTGTGCAACCATCGTAATTTTTTTTCATTACGACCAAAAATGCACGTCGCAAAAGACTACTCTCAGGGCAATAGCAGATATATATATATATATTTATTTTATAGTATCATATATATATAGATCTATATATATATATATCTCTACTATTATATATTATAATATATCACACTATATATAGATATATTATAGTCCACATATATATATATAAATCATATATATATATTATAATATAATATCTTATCTTATATATATATATTATATATATATCTATATATATATCTCTATATATAATATTATATATACATATATATATATATATACATATATACGTGTGTAAAGAAACGCGCAGTATCGTTCGTAACGTCGCTTTCGTCCTCTTTAGGCGGCGTCACTGTTGCTGCTCGCTTCACGCGATCGCTGGCTGCTGTCTGTGAAATTGTCCGCCGTCCTGTTGACTAGTCGTAACCGTGGCGGTTCCATCTTTGACTGGCGTGGCGCCCAAACGTCCTTGAAATTGATATTCATACACTTGAGGCGACGACGTCAGCGCGACGGACGACAAGCTGAGGCAATAGCCCGGCTTGGAGCCCGGCTTCGCTTTCTTCGATTCTTGGCTCTTCTTCTCCTGCTTCTTTTTACTGGCTTCTTCTTTGCAGTGTCTGCGGGCCGTCGTCGAGCTTCCCCACACGTCATCCAGCACCACACCTCGCCATACCCCCATTGGCACCTCCACCCCCCTCACCCCGCCCGCTTACCCCATACTCTTGTTCGTCACGTTTTTGCGTGCTTTACTTTTTATCCCCCTATTCTCTCTCTCGCTCTCTCTCTCATATTGCTTTTTTTTTCTCGCTTGTTTATTTCCGTTCTCCGATTGTCTGGCTGCCAGTTTAACTCTTCGGAGACGGCTCATGCCAACAACAACAACAACAACAACAACAACAACAAAAACTCAAACGATAACAACAGCACAACAAACGATACGATGCCGTTAGAACAATAGCAACACCACTACCACCAAAAACAACAACAACTGCAACAGTAGAAGCAGCACCACATCCCACGATTCCACCAGTCTCAACTGGCTGACTCACTCACTCCAAAGATATTGTGATGGAGCTGGGGCTATGAAGTGCTTCTGCTGCTGCTGCCGCTGCAGCAGCCGCCGCCACCACCCCCGGAAGGCACAAGGTACCAGATGGCGACTCAGCCGTCTGTACCTCCGGGCCGCTTTTGTCTGGTTCCGTCTCTCTTGGACGGACTGGCCGCGCGCGTCATGCGACTTCAGATCTCAGATCCTCTGTCGTCGGTCTTCAGCCGTTTCGAGCTTGCTCCATCCCCCCCCCCTTTCTCTGTCTCTCTCTCTCTCTCTGTCTATATATATATATATATATATATACTCCCTTTTCCTTTCTCTCTTTCTATATATATTGCCCTCTCTGTTAACAGTTCGTTCTCGAAAGCGTGCAGACAGACAGGAAAGCTTGCAGCAGCAGCAGCCGGCTTGATGCTGGCATCCCACGAAGGGGTTTGGGGTTCAGGGCCTGCTACTGAATAGCGCGCTGGCGCCCCACTTCAGCGCTTCTGCCGATGCTGTTGCTGCTGCTACTACAGGATATGACGACGACGGCGGCAGCAGCAGCAGCGGCATTTTGCACTTTTCGTATCCGCCGTCGCTGTTCCCCCTAGATACCCCACACCCCACAGCCATCGCCGTCGTTGCCCGGCTAGCCCCCCCCCCCCCCCACCGGATCACGCACCTCACAGCTGCCGTAGCTTTTGCTGTTGTCTTTGCTGGTGGTGATGGGACGGCGGCTGCTGCTGGTGCTGCTTTTGCTGTCATAGTGGTACTAGAAGAAGTGGTACTGCCGTTACTGGTGGCAACTTGATGTCATCCCTGTCAACATCGTGATCGTTGTTGTCGATGTTGATGTTGTTGTCATTGTGGTTGTTGTTGTTGTCATTATGGTTGTTGTTGTTGTCGTCATTGTGGTTGTTGTTGTTGTTGTTGTTGTTGTTGCTGCTGTAGTCTCTGATGATGGCAATGTTGTTGTTGTTGCTGCTGTTGTCTCTGTTGATGGCAATATTGTTGTTGTTGCTGTTGTTTCTGATTATAGCAATATTGTTTTTGTTGTTGTTGTTGGTGGTGGTGTTGGTGGTGCTGTTGTTGACGTCTCGAATCTAAGGACGAAGCCTAAGGCTGAGCCGTCGTTGTCCTCCTGATCGCACCGCCAGCACCACCACGCGATGGGCCAGCATGCTAACCGCCAGCTGGCCCATCGCAACGCCGGACGTGTCGCAATCTTGACACGTAAATCGCCGTCGCCGCCGCGTCGGCCTTGATCGGCCATCTCCAAATGTCTCCATCCTGCCCGTACTCGTTTACCACTGTCACTGTTTCTGCTTCGGCCGCCGCCACTGTTGCCGCCTTAGGTAGAGCTATTGCATTGAAAACGGCAGCCCATTCAGGCATTCACAGTCAGCCAGGACTTGCCAATACTCGAACGCTGTTTGGTAACTTCTAAAAAAGCGACGGAAACGTACAAATTCCACGTACGTTTAGAGGTTGTTTTCTCATATATATATATATATATATATATATATATATTACTTTCGTTTAGCTCAGAGAAACTAAGGAACCCGGGACGTCATTTTTGTTGCTTGGCGCACTCTCGCGCACTTCGCCCTTAGCACGACGACAGCGGTACAATGCCCACATGTAGAGAAATGTGGCGGAACCTCTCGTTCGTCTGTGCCTTGGACTTATTGATCAGCCAATGATGACAAACCGCAATATGTAGGCCACAAGGTATATACGTACAATACAAGCCGAATTAATAGCGTCTCGTCACACACCTATCGCACCCTCGAAGATAAACGATACGGAGAAGGTAAAAACGTTAAGGAGCGCCACGGAAGACCGGGTCTATTGGACAAGTGCACATGTAAACCGATTAGTTTTTAACCGTATAAAAAGCAAATAATGCGATGTTTAAGCAAGGCAAAGCGTCTTAGACATTCAGAATGTGCAACCCACCGGAATGGAGATGTGGGCATAGGGATGTGGTGTTACCTTTAACCATATGTCTATAGATATGTAATCCTTGAATCTTACACCAGTTACTAGCTATTGTGAAAACGTAATTTCTATAGCACTTGGTGACGTAATCAGACGTCTTGGATCTTGGGAATACAATATTAAACGACGGGTTACTACGACTCCCTTACATCAAAGCCTGAGACTTTACCATTTTTAAACGGAATCAATCGTTGCTTGGTACGACATCACAAACAGGTGTTCTTTGACAGACCATGATAGATAGTTGAATCGTTTAAATCCGTCAAATACTAATGTTATTTGCAAGTACCGTAGTTGAACGGTACTTGCAGCAACCCGAGCACTAAGGAGATGGTGTGTTGCACATAATATCCATGGAACGCTCAATATAGTCTTTGGTCACCATCGCTTGCCCTTTTCCATTAAAGAAGTTAAAAACGCTCTTCGTACGCAACAATTCCAGATGATGTCCCTGAATTTATATCTATGTGGAACGTGGTGACTATGCTATCAAATAGTACATCTTGGCTGAAATATAACCAACGGCCAATGCCATGCTGGAGCCAAAATCTCGCAATGCACCAGACCCGGGCCAAAACCAGAATAAACGCCTGCACAAATTATGCTGCTAGTTCCCGCCCTGCATGCTCTATTCAACAAACTCCACAAAAATGTGCATGCTCGCCATCGGCATGGAGGGAAATTATTTTGAGCCTCATCTTGAAAGAGAAAAGAAATTTACGAGCTCCGTAATCTTAGCGCAGCACTAAGAAGAAGAATGTGGTATGCGAGTTTCAAGCAACTATATTAGTCAAGCGCCTAAGGACGTTTCTCGAGATTGTGGATGGCTTGCCGAAGAGCAGCATTGATTTAGAAGAGAAAAGTCAACGAGGACTGCTTACTCCCTGCTTCTCTGTGAGATTCGGTCGAGTCTCCCCCAAAAACAGTAACCCCATCACGCAGTTTTTGTGGATATTAAATCTAGCTTTGACTCAGCCTCGCGGAAACTGGTTGTGGAGAAGCTGGTGTATCTCGAGATACTGCAAATTTGTCTCTAACTAACTGTCTAATTGCTTCAATGGGGCACTGTTATCCTTGACATCGGGGTGTCCGGGCACGAATTCCTGATTCAAACAACGAGGAAAGTAGAAGCGGGACAATCTCAGTCTCTTCCTATTCTCTGTTTGGTTTTGAACTTGCCATTTCTAATCAATAAACGACACAGGTTCGCCAGGGTGCTGCTCTACGTCGACACCTTGGTCCTCTTCTTCAAGACCCAGTTTCACACTCAGCAGGCGCTTGCAACTCTATAAAAATGTAAATACTAACAATAACATGTACACATTTAATAAGCAAAATATAACAAAAAACACGGGAGTGAACACGTACAGACATATTCAATTTCTGCACAAAATGCGATTTGCATATGGTCACATTGTGTACAGAAAACAAAGTAAATGACAGAGATCAATTCTGCTTGAAAGAGTTCGAAATACTGAATACGCATAATCAAAACAAAAACTTGTACCATCGATACATACTAGCGCCTCTATTTTAAGACAGAGTAGTTTCTTCTGAATTAACGCCCGCAGGCCACTGATCTGGGTCTAAAATTGAACTGTATATTGAAGTTTCTGCTTTCGTCTCGGTTTCAGGCGATTGGCAGGACGTGACTCGGCTACACGCACGGATTATTTATATATATATATATATATATGTTCGCAATAAACGTAAAGGTCAACTAGGTGAAATTCATCGGGACTAGTCACTCGCTGAGACAACTCGAACTCATGTTGTAACAACGTTGTAAACTATCTTGCGGTAGATAGCATGTTGCCGAGCTCGGCGGCGTGATGCATTCCTCTGCGCCTCACGACCGGAGAAGACACATAGGTGCGCGGGTTCGAGCCCCACCGTTGCACATTTGTATTTATTGGGATCCGTTTATGAAGCAATGCGAACAGCAGTCCCGTGGACGTTAAATCTTGGCTGAGAGTCAGCCTAGAAAGTTTTTTTAGATAGCATGCTGCCTCCTGTACTCTAGTCACGTCTCTAGCCAGTCTAGATAACCAAGCTCGCGTAATAACTTCATAGCTTTTACACATTGATTATTTAATAGGGCCAAATGTGTGTATGTATACGTATGCATATCTTTTAACTGTACTATTTATACACAACGTGAATATATATATATATATATATAGAAGGCGAGCACTGCCGAGTGTGCAAACGTATTGTAAATGATTAATAAATCATTACAATATTTTCTATATATATATATATGCATATAAATATATATTTATATATATATATATATATATATATATATATATATATATATATATATAAATATTTTTTATTTATTCTGTTTTGCTTACCAGCTCTAGATGGACATAAATAAACAAAGTGCTATACACCTAGAGACTCAGGCATGAGATTAAAAGAGCAGAATATACAGTTTTACGATCATATATGGCAGCGTTTTTCCTGGCACCGGAGGACCGCTAGACGCTCCAGGGGCCGATTTACAGCTCCCCCGGTGCTGTTAGAATTGATACGAATGAAGTTTCCCGATCCGATAGGCTAGTAAGAAATGTATTTCTATCTAGCCTATCGAACTCAATACTTCGAGGCGGCTCGTTTGAATTATTCCTCGCTCTCGATCCGAGCTTGATTCGTGACCTGCACATTTCGTACGTTACCCTTTCGTAGCTGTTGCGGCGTTGCGTTGCGCTAATGGAGTCATGCGAAAGTCAGCCGCGTGGCAAATGCATCGCTCGTTTGTTATGAATCAGACGCTACGATGAATCCCAAGTCGGGGCACTTTACCTAATGAATGCATTATGACTATGTCCCACATTGTAATATACGTTTCTCTCTCTCTCTCTCCCAATTTCATCTTTGTATGCTACAATGAGATGCCAGAGACTACTAAATGTCTATACAAGCATGGCAAATCATATATATATATATATATATATATATATGTCAGGACAAACGCATGCCATGTTTCTAAAGAAACTCAAGAGTCTGCTCTGATGTCTTATAGTAGCAGACTGTGTGGCCCGGCAAAACTGACAAAAAGTTTTACACTTTCAAAAAAGGCCTAACTGGTAACAGATTAACCGCGATCTGGTTAATGAATGAACGAGACAGCGACCGCTAAGAAGGTCGCCCTAGCTCCAATAGATTTCCAGAAACATCGATTCTACCGCTAGAGTAGGCTGCACCGCTAATGAATTTATCAATGAAGAGCTTTTGCGCATTCTCTATGGGTATCCTATTCAGAGTATTCAATGTGAGTGAGACAAAGTAGTAATATTTTTTTATCAAGGCAAAGAATATGCACCCACTATATATAGAGAGATTTTCAGTCTCTCTCTCTCTCTCTATATATATATATATATATATATATATAAACATAGAGAGAAAGAGAGATAGACATTTTCAGTCTATCTGTCTCTCTCTCTCTCTCTCTCTCTCTCTCTATATATATATATATATATATATATATATCGAAAACATAGCAGTGCCACATGCTGATAATTTCAAATTATTGGGCGTCACCCTGAACACGCACTTGGTACTCATGTACATATTGAGCACGTCCTAAACACGATCAGGTACACTATACGTTCACCAAGTAAGCTTGTACTTGTGGCGTCTCAGAAAAGATCATAGTCAGTTATCAGTCCTTACCGTATTACAGTTCAGCTATAGAATTATCATCTTCGGTGGCACGACCTTGACCGACCCTTCTTGATAAACTTTCAATCGCTCAAAATGATAACCATGAGAGCTATAATTGGTTTTACTAGAGATAGAAGCGCCGTGGCATGTACTACAGTTTCAAGCTTTCAAACGATAAAGGGGTCTATATATGACCCTGTTCTGGTAGCTTAAATAGGCGAATTTTAACAGATGTGACAAGTGCGAACTGCTAAAGCGAGCCTCTTAGGATTCGCTGGAAATTACAACTACTGATGAAAATTAACAAATTTAGCAATTGCCTAATTGCGGATCGTATATTATTATTATTATTATTATTATTATTATTATTATTATTATTATTATTATTATTATTATTATTATTATTATTATTATTATTATTATTATTATTATTATTATTATTATTATCATAACGCTCCCTGATTTGATCAGCAATGTCAATCCAGGACACGGATGGCTCTACAGAGACGTGTGTCGTTAAGCGCAAATAACGTGACAAACATACATAAACACGCTGGTGGAAGTATCAGGTGAGAAGCGAAGGAAACTAAATATTGACCTCATATAGGGACTTGTCCGGCTCGACAGAATATATATATATGTATATATATATATATATATATATATATACTCGACATGACCGCGTCGTGTCGAGTATAGCTAGGAACGCCTATGTGCATAACTTCTGTTAAAGCGACATACGAAGTGTACAACTAGTGCTCGATCAAGCGAAAACCACAGAGCGCCTTACTGGATATGAGGGTCTCTAAATGGCCAATCATCAAACATAGACCTGTCGAATTAGCTTTCGAGTACGCCGCAAACCAACAGCTGAAGGCTGACGACCCCGTCAACCATTAAACTTCTTAGGCTGCCTCCACCTCCCCCCGCCACACACACACATGCATACAAAATTAGCTCTAAGTGGACACCATTAGCTCACTATAGCGTCCTGTTGGCCTGTACAAACAGACAACGAAGACGCAGGCGGGCGCGTGGTAGCGCGCTGCTACGAGAAGCGCAATTCCATGCAAAACGTACATTTTACGAACCCCCGGGTTGTTCCATATAGGGTGCGTGCGAACAGCGCATGCAGTATTCCGTATAAAAGAGACCGCCCTCAGCGTCGGCAATCGAGCAGTCGCTAGAGTGGGCTGCTCTGATCGAATACACAAGCAGTAACAACGTTCCCATTGGGCTGGCCAGACTGTTCATGAATGGCAGCAGCTACACACGAAAACCTCTTTCAGCACGTCGATCGTACTGAAAGGTTTCAGAGCTGACGTGAAGGTACGAACGGAGTACAAACGACGCAAGCCTTGAGCATATGAGCAACGAAAATGAGTAGTGGATCGATGCCGCACATAGGGCTGCCGTAGCGTATGGCCCTGCCATCCATCGACTGAGTAGGCCGTGATGTTGTCCCGCAAAACCTGTGAATTGACCAAACGAGCGCGGGCGCAGAAGGAACTGGCAGAATCGAAACGAGTAGAGGAAGGATTCTTCGGCGAACGCGCCGTTCCCTCGTTGAACTCTGCTTTGTTCCGATCCATTTCGCTCTAACAGCCTTCCACCTACCGCTAGCGTTACACCGCCCCCAATAGTCGCCTCATCTAACCGCCTCGGTCCGTACTCGGTTCCTGGTTCCTTTTGATCACCATCGTCTACCGTCTGCTTCGTCTGCCGGCGACGCCTCTACCGGGCTGCGGAGGCCAGATCTTACCGTCGGCACCTCTTGATTTGTCCTTTTCCTATTCTGTTTCCCCCTCCTATTATTTCCCTTTTATTCTCGCATCTACCCGCTCTCAGATCCCTTCGTCTCAACTGGCCGGTGGTATGAGCGGTATCCAGCATAGGGGTAGACATTGGCATATGCATTCAGACATTTATACATACATGCAGACATACACATACGCAGCAGCAGCATGCACGAGCCCTCTCCATTTAGCGGACGAGCGCGCTCGGCCCTTTAAAAAAACTTCTACTTCACGACTCGAGAAGGAATACAGCAGTTTACGGCGACGGTGCGTCGTTTTCACACAGCAAGGTCAGGCGTTATTTCCTTGCAAAGAGAAAGTCAGACGACACGAGTGTCTCGCGCGTTTCAGTCGCACCTTTTAGTCGGGGCTGGCGGCGAGGCCGACGGTGCCTGTCGAAGTACCTTCATCGCACCAGCGGCACCCGCCGTAGAGGCGGCCAGTCTCTGCTAAATGTAGCCACCCCTTGCGCTCTTCCCGGCCGCGTTCGATCTTAGCCTCTGTAGATAGATATTCATCAGCCAGCAAGTCCACCAGCTAGCAATGGGGCCATTCGACTTCGCACCGATTCGTGCGCACGCGGAACAATTCAACCGAAAAGCTTGCTAGCCCTTCGTCCTTTGCCCACTTAAGCTACGTCTCTCCGTCTAAAAGCGTCGCAGCCGCCGCCGCCGTTCTTCTTTTCCTTTACCTTTTCTTCTCCACTTCCTACTTTCCACCGTGGAGACTCCGGGCGCCACCTCCCCCGCCTTTTGCCCCGCTTTCTTGCACTGTTTCGACGCTCTCAGCCATTTCCTTCATTTCTTTTTCACCTCACATCCTCCGTTCTTTTGCTGCACCGCCATCACCACCACCACTACTACTGCTGCTACCACTCCTATTCCCGCCGCTTTCTCTGTCTTGCCAAGGCTATTCAGATGGGAAGGAAAAGGGAAAAAGAAGAACGTAAGGACGTTCACGGCTGTCCAGGAAGCGCTATGGTAGGTAGCATCGTTGACTGCTGGCAGATTTCCATTGTTGTGCTTGCTGTCTGTATACGAGTCGCGCCATCTTCTCTCTCCGTCTTTCTCGCTGTTTCTCTATCCAGACACCTTCTTTCTTGTCTTACACACTCTCTCTCTCTCGCTTTACCACTGTTACCCCATACTACTCGTCCGTCGCTCATGCATCCTGTATACGTTACTGTGTACGTTACGTACGTACGTTCCCCGCTTACCGCCGTCGTTGTCTACGTCGCCGTCATCGCCATTTTATCCGCGTTGCTTCTGGCCGTCCTTGGCTTGAGCGGAACGAACGAGCAAAACGAGCGGGGCAAGGGAGTCCTCTTAGATCTACCATAGGTACTCTACCCCAGGTGCCCTACAGTGAGAGCGAGAGGATGGGGGGGGTTCGTGTGCAGCACCAAGGGCGACCGGTGTAGGAGCACGTTAGAAGGCTGTACCAGCTAAAGCTGCTGCTACATCGGCAACAGCAGCCGCCACCGTGGCGACGTGCGGCGCACGATGCAGCATGAACGATGGGGAAGAACGATTACCCGTTCGACAGGCACGGCGCTACTCTGGCTCGAACAGGAAACCAGAGTGTAGCAAGTAGCTCCCGACAAACGAAAGACAGGACACAGACGCAGGAAGGATAGAATGAAATAGAAGAATATGAGGAAAGAGAAAAAGAAGGAGGAGAACAAAACAAACGAGAGAAACTATGAACCGGGAGAAAAGATAAATACAAGCGTAGAGAATACAAAAGCGCTCCTTATCCTGCAGCCCGGTTGACTAGCTCGCTAACTGTACTCGTCCCCTTGGTCGTGCCTCACCGTTTTCCCTGTTTCCTTCTTTCATTCGGTTTGTTGCAGTAGTTGCCGTAGTACTAGTAGTGGCGGTGTTCGTAGTGGCGGTAGTGGATTTCGCGGAAGGAGCAGCACCTACCCTGCCCACCCTTTGTCGGCGCCTCATGCTGACTTGTATACTGCGTGGGCGGGGTGGGGGTTGGGGAAAGCGCCCCAGCCATATACAGTTTCTGTTTCTCGTTATGTTTCTTTCTTTCAGAGTCTGCGTGTGGCACTTTGCATCTCCTGTGCAACGCGCAGACAGGCCGACACAGGTTGACGGAGAGGGTGGCTGTATACGGGGAGGGTGGCTGTATACGGGGAGGGTGGCTGTATACGGGGACAGGTGAGGAAACTGGACCGGCCCTGTTGGCGGCATATGCGCTAGACGGAGACAACGACGATGAGTTCGTTCGACGCCGGCAGCGCTACTGCTCCGACTGCTGATGCCGCTGCCCGAAGTGCCTAATTAGAGAAGAATGACACCCTCCACTCGTTTTCTCAATCGCTTTTCCCACCCTTCACCCCCCCCCCCTTCTCTCTCCTCTAGGCTGGCTACCCGCCTATCGCAATCTTCCCAAGCAAGTGGCGCTGCTCAATCTGCGCCCAGCACTGCAGCATTGCTTTATATTGCTTTGCCGTTTCGTCTCATTTTCTCTTCGCTCTCCGGTCGTTCTGTCTACTTGGCTGCTCCAACTGTCTCTCTCTTTCTGTCATAACGTCTCTACCTGTTTCGCTCTCTCCCCCTCTCTCTCTCTCCCCCTCTGTGTTTCCTTCTGCTGTCCTGCAAAATCCCAGTCATCTTCGCGTCTCGGGCCCTCCTTCATCTCAATGGGTTTCGCCCCATTCCTCACCGCTATTGCCTCCCCAGCGCTATAGCGTTTCAGTGTCTCGTACCGCGACTTGTCGTCCGCTTTCTTCTACCATTACTACTGCGACTCGACTACTACTACTCCTGCTGCTGCTATGTAAGCTACCAATACTACGAGTGGTAGTGAGGATGGTACTGGTCTATTACCACGTGGCTGCCGCCACGTTACCCCCGCTCGCTGTGCGTCTGTTACGGTCGTTGTTCCTCGTCATTGTTCGTCATTGCCCACAGCCCACGTTGCTTAGCACGCAGGCCGGGAGTGGGCTACACGGGAACAGCGGGTCCGCACATCTACTGCCTCGTCATTGTGCGGCCCTCATCCTCAATCTACTACCCTCCTAGACGACTTCTCCCACCTTCTTTGCGCCAGTCGGTCCCCCTTTGTTGCGTTCTTTCATCATCGTCACTGCTGCCGTTGGCCGTGGCGGGGGGGGGGGGGGGGGAGGAAGGCAGAGACGGAGGCGGCCGTAGACGCAGCGTCGGCTATTCGACAAAGGCGACTACTCACTACGATGCCGTAGTCTCGCGCAGTAGTCTCGTGTTCGTCGATGCTGACCGGCATTCGTACTGCAGCTTGACGCCTTTGCCCGACGAGGACGACCAACGCGGGCAACATCTTTTTTTTTTCTGTCTGCCACGTAGACCACGACAACAATAAAGACCGTAGTGCTAACAGTCACAATATGCACTATAGCCGCAGCAACAATAACAATAACGCCAACACCAACAATCATATCGGTGATAAAAATACATGACGTAACGCTTCCAGGACGTTACTCTGTAGGAAACGTATTCCATGGTAATTTGTGCCAACACCTCGCTAGTTCGATACTAGTCCTCTCTGCACTACCCATACCATATGTACACTCGTATATATATATATATATATATATATATATACGTGCGTATGTAAATACAGTCGTACAAGTAGGGGACCGTACAATGCTATAGCATATCTCGTTAACACATTGATTTGAACATATGTGTACGAGACCGATCCCTCACAATTACGTCATACATGCAAATATGTCGTAACCATTGAAATCGACGTGTAGCAGTGAAGGAATGCTATGCAATCAATGAATGTGTGTCGTAACTCTGCCTTTGCGCTCTCTCTCTTTCTTTTATGCTTTCATTCTGTCCTCTTTCTAGTGTTGCAGGCCATGGAGCTAATATAAGATACTAAGGATGTCGTCCTTCCAGTAAACCGTGAATCAGACTAATTAATCTGATACGCGCCTCCCTTTACTGGGGGTTGTAAGCGGAACAGTCCACCTCGCCAATGCAAAGGCTCGATCCTAAACAAGATTATGGCTAATAAGGGCATTCACGTACAATGGATCTAGATCCGAATTTATTATTATTCTTACTTTGCCATTATCTGCAATACACTACAGCACACGCCCTTACTGACAAGCATGCCTACTTTGTTGTCTATAGTAGAGCTTTGTTTTCGTTGCGCAACGCCTGTGCCCTTCAATGCCTTCAGCTCATGTCGTCTGATGTGATGTTATCATATTCTATAGCTCTTTAGACGAATCCAAGCCTACACACGTGCAACACCGCTGATTCAGCGGTGTTGCACGTGTGTAGCTACTTTGTTGTGTCTCTACAAGATTCGAGCAGACAGCAGAGTCAGCGAAAGTGGAGGAAAAATAAGAGAAGGGGGAAGGAAAACCGGCCTTATAGGTAGAGAAGGATGTTCAGCGAACATGTTGTAATGTGCACTGGGGCGTTGACTCCCGAAAAGGTCGGGTGGTGAAGACGTCGTGTGAACGACGTGAGACGTCGTAGGTTGTGGAGTGTAGCCGCAGTTGAACGGCGGTTGGCTGGTGTCGAAGTTTTCGTTATTTTTTTCAATAAACCTTACGTTGTTGAAAGCCATGCAGTTGTACTCTGTGGGATCCTCTACTACGTAGGCAGAAGGTAGCATTTTCTGCTTAAATATATATATATATATATATATATATATATATATATATATATATATATATATATATATGTGAAATTAGGGTTGATTTATATTAAAAAAAACGACAAACAGCTACGCGTTACTAACAACGGGGCAACATATCCCTTTCAAGTTTGATAATACTTCTGACCAGGGCAAAAGGTCTGATGTTAGAACCTAGAGAAAAAAATGCCAATTGAACTCGTCGAGATAAACTGAGTGATTTTTGATCGACTTGTCCCCGTATAAAATAAATGTAGGAAGTTTCATACAAACTCTGCCCGCGTCTCTGGCTAATAAAAGTATAAAGCCGCGGGGCATCTTTACAAAATTGACTATACCGCTATACCTATAATTTACCTCGAACACTAGAGAGCGCGCCTGAACCTCCCAGACTTTTTTTAATAGGCTGCTATAAGCTTTTCAAATACCAGCGGTACAATTTATGCACGTTTTGGTAAAGGCCTCAAAAACCTGTTGTGAATAATAGTCAACGACAGGGACGAAAACAACGGTAAAGGGCAAAACTACGACAAATACTCCACAGATTGTCCCTTGATGTGACAATTCGGGTGGTTTTAACATCAATTAACGCATGACAAGATTAGAAGTTAATGACGTTATGGAACCCAGCAACATAAGCCAACGTATATTACGCATCAAACTATTATAGCATGGACAAATGTTTCGGCTAGCTGCGCTCGAACTAACCGTCTCTTTAGGCGAAGCATATATAGATAACTTTACAGTCTTATGATGGTTTTAGTACTGGTACGGCTCACGCTTTAAGTGTTATTTGCAGCTCTAGCTGGCCGCGAGCTAATACACTAATATTGGCTTCGAACCAACAAATTAAAGATTAATCGTGTGACGGTAACTGTGCTTAATTAAGCCGGCCAGCCGTCGCTAAGGTGTCTGACAATGCAAAGTAAAAGGCGATTGTAGCGAATGAGGGAATCATAGAAATCCGACATTGGGCAATCAATAAACGCCGCCGATCGGAGCATTCTTTCACGTGGCAAAGAGATGCGCGGCAAGCAATTCGTGAGTTTTCCGGGCAGTGTTGTTGACACAGCGCCTAAGATACGACGACAATGTCAACAACAACAACAGCAACTACAGCAACAACAGCAACTACAGCAACAGCAACAACAGCAGCAACAACAAAGACAGCAACTACAGCAACAACAACAACAACCAACTGCTACTATTTAAACCAAGTGAGACCACCAACACCTGTGACGACCTTCACTGTCGCTACATTCAAATCGTCGCCGCGATACGAATGGATGCCCTTTCGTGACAGCGTCCTTTTCCTATTGGGGGCCCGGGGAACTTGAAAACGGCTGGGGAGGAAAAGCGGTGGTTGCGACAATTGCGCAGGTAGGTCCGAAAGTGTTGCCATCCAATGGCGATGATAATGATGATGATGATGCCGTCTTCCTGGTTGCTGTCTGCCGGGTTCTAGCGCCAACGCCAGAGTGAGGGGAGCCAAAAGGGCCGTAAGAAGCTTTGCTGTAGCTAGCCTGTAGCAGCCACGCGCTACCTCAGTCGGTTGCATCACGGTTGCATGCGGTAAAGCCTTTCGCACGTACGGGAGCGCTATAAGCGCCTAGCTTACACGGACATGGGTCGTCGTCGGTATGACGTGCTGACTACGAGTGAAGAAGACCCAGTCAGGCGTGCATGACAGCAGGTGAACTCCCGTCGACTTTACGCCGACAGGCGGCCAATCGCTGGCGACGGCTTGTTCGGGCGGCCCAAGAAGCCCACCTCTGCGAGCGAAGAGGGCGACGACAGCGACAACAACGGACAGGTACGTCTCATCGTGTCCCTCCTTGTCCTCCTGGTAGAGTCCTTCTCCTTGGCCTGGACTTAACTAGGCCACCTTCACTAACAAGCAGCAGCAGCAGCAGTAGTAGCCAGCCTTGAGCCCTTGGCCTGAAAAGGACGCCAACGGACGGAACGACCAGAATACAACGACGACGACGATGATGATGGCAAAGAACGCGCCGCTATAGAGTCGGTTGGCACTGGCAGGGAGGGAATAGCACTTCAACACAAGAGTTCAACCGCCTTTCCAACTTCTCCAAACATGCTCCTTTGTTGTTTTTTTTTTAATTTTCGTCACTACCAATAGAGGACAGAGGACCTTCTGCAGCTGCTACTGCCGCCCACATGGTCACCCACGGAACTCATCTTTTCGGTCTCAACTCGTTGGAGTCTCCTTTCCTTTCGTTCCGCATACAGCAATAGTCTACCGCATCTGGCTTTGCCGTTGTCATAAATGTTGTTAAAGATCATTTGGCCAAAGCCAAATGACACGGGTGTCAAATGGCGTCGCTGAAGAAGAAGACGAAGAAGATTACGCATCATACCTACCCTAATTGCATCCGTGAAGTTGGATGCAGTCCAAACCGACGTTAGCTGCAGCAAAGATTACAAAATCGACTGTGATCCTGGTGATCTAGCTGGCTGCATTAACGGTGGACCAGTTTTCACACACCGGTCACAAGTTTACGGTAGTTTAGAGTTGCCGAAACGTTAATCACAAAAAAGAATGATGGAGCCGTCTATGTTTATAATTCGAGCCCACCTCGAATACAAATTATTATGGTATTTTGCTGCACTTTAGAGAAAGAAACCAAAAATAACTTGCCCTTTCGATCCTTAGAACTGTGGTTTGGCCAAACCAGGAACTCATCTACCTTTTCCTATTTGTAACGCTGCATTTACCGTTAGCCCACAGGAGTTTGTTTGCTTAACTTACCACGAGGAGCTTAGCGAAACAGCTACAATAGCAGGCCATCTATGTGTAGGCTGGAAACGATGCGATGTGCTGCATTGTTCCAGGCGGTGGCAAAGGTCTTGCTTGCACTAATTAAAAATCTTCTAGCCCTCATTCGGTAGAAGTTCCGTGACCCAGCAGACTAATAACCACCGTGACGGCGTGGTCCAGGAAGTCAGTGCGCTAGTTATGGTTGTCATCAGCCGGGATGTTAACGGTTGTCTCCATGTTGTTGGTCGACTTTTTTCTTTGAGCGCTGCTCATTGAGAATATATGATGAGTTACGCCGCTGAGATTCAACGGTCATACCGCTTAGTATGTGCGTTTTTCTAAAACTGTTGAAGTGTCACGTTTACTGGGGACGATTGTTTGCACCTTAGTAGGAATTAAATAAATATATGCTTACCAACTGTTGAATCTGACTTACGCGCACACGTATCTGTAATTATGCATTAGTCGATGCTTGTATTTTAAATGTATACCTGTATTAGATTCCTGATATATCGCAGGCACAGCCGATATATCAGCACTTTATTCGCTATTAAGGTGTCAAACGGCATTTGGTCAGTCTTCATCTTGTATTTCTTACTAGAACAGTTATTTACTAACTCATACTCGGCCGGGTCAGCAGGGTAGGGAACACTTCAGTCAACCATAGCGTTAAACTGACTGTAGCAGATTACGGTGACGTGGTCCAGTGTCCCAGTCTCGACACGTGTCGTTTGCAACGGAAGATTGCATCAACCTTTATAGCGGAAACTTGATCTATTTTGCGAAACGTGCTAGCAATTCACGTCTGGCACAGAATGACTTACTTTAACTAGAGTTGCTTTACCTTCTATCGAGGTGCAAACCATTCACTCATGGCCATTGGACAGCGGGTAAGCGATAGGTGGTATTCTGCAAGCATAGCTCGAACGCTTGAGGCATTTCCGAGTTGACGTTACTCCTTCAGTGGTCGCAGCGGAAATAGTAATGGCCACCTTTGTGGAGTTCAGTAAAGTAAACTTAAGGACACGACATGATTTCGAATTGGCGAGCCACTCTTATCAGTCTGCGTTGATATGCGTTCCTAATTGGCGTTTCTCTACGAAGCGTTTTATCATCTTATTGAAAATGTCCTATTTCTATC
Source organism: Dermanyssus gallinae (assembly GCA_003439945.1). NCBI lineage: Eukaryota > Metazoa > Arthropoda > Arachnida > Mesostigmata > Dermanyssidae > Dermanyssus > Dermanyssus gallinae. Next base: position 88,788 of record QVRM01005080.1, read on the forward strand.
AACATGCGTCATACGCGCTATGTTGCTCTCAGCGCATAACATACAATTCAAACCTCTAGATGAAACAACACAGAACCGAATAAAATGAACTAATTTGTGCGGACAGCTCTATTTTTCTTTTAACGTGCCATCTCTTGCCTGGGGGAGCTTAAGGAACAACCGTAAACCAAGTTTTTGACAATTTATTAGTGGATTATCCCTGTACGTCTTTTGATTACCCTGCGGATAGATCATTTCAAGAATGGAGCACATCAATAATATGTATACCTAGCTCGTAGCCAGGCACATTTACAACAGAACGACTTCGCAGGCCTGTCCTGCGACCAGTCTTTCTTCACACTTTACTTCGTAAATAAAGAAGTGTCGATTGTACTTAAGAAAGATATACAGAACCCAGCGCTTGGACCGTGCCAAATTGTTTAGTCGAAATATTGTCCAGTTGAAGTATACTTCAGTAAGATTGGATGACTACTACTGGACATCTGATCTACTGCCTACACAGTTGAAAACAAAAGGTCATGTTATCTTGACAGACAATGTCATTCTTACTGTTCCGCGGCGTCCCGTTGGCTGCTGGGCAGACAAGTCTACTGTTCCACCTAAAAACGATTCCTGAGATGATCGAGTTGCAAACCACTTAGACCTAACTGAAGCTGCCCTGTCCTTTTACCGTAGGTTTCCTAAGAGGTTTCCTGAAAGACGCTTTCGAAAGACTGCCCTGGGTGGACAATGGCAGTGCGTTGGTAGCACCATTGTTTGAGCCAAACTCCTTGTTTAGCATCCACTTCGAAAGTGTTTCTGGCAAACGCGAACACACGGATAAATATGCGCGCGGACTCTACCTGGCTCCCTAATATGCGCACCTCCAAGATGCAAACAGCCCCATCTTGTGACCCGTTGTGGCTCAGTGCCAAAGACCATTACCTCAAAGTCAGGAGCTTTTAGCATGTAATGTCACGAGAATGCAAAACACACAACAATGTATTCAAAATGAATTGTGCAGCAGTCACTTTTGGCAAGAGCCCAGTTACGTGACAAACGGTATCAAGGTAGAAGTTCTTTTTGAAGCCATACAGGTTCGGGTGGGAGAAGCTGCGACACAAAAGCTTCTTCCTTGAATGGAATTTCGACTTTTGACCTGTACAGCCCGATCTCTTGGCCACGCTTTTCTGCGGACTGCGAGACTGAGAAATGGAGGTCCTTTTGTCAATAGCCACGACATTAGTTGTGGGACATCTCAAACACATAGGCTCCATCAATACCAAACGGTTCTTTTGTTTTCTGTGGTAAAGGATGACAGATGCACCGCTAATTAAAAATGAACGTGCATTTTTTTGCAGTATAAGGCTGTTTTTATCAGCATACGTTAAATAGTTTTACGATTCTGCAATGTTTCCACTCACGTCCCTGTATTTTGCTAGATATTGTATTTATAATACTAACGGCTTTGCTGTAGTCATTAAAGCGTTAGTTAGAATCAGATTAATATATCAAATATATTTCATTGTCCAGGGTTTAGTCTAATGACGACAAGGTAATGAATCCATGGTTTTTAGTGAGTCGCAACAACTTGTTTTGCTTCATACGTTTTAATAAGGCTATAATAGATTGTTTGTTAGCGATTATGTAATACAAATTCTAAACTGTAGCTGAGAGCCAATTACGCTGAAAAGTGAAAGGGAAACCAACACACCGCAATCCGGACGTTTTAGAAAAAGTTATGCAAAAACGAAGTGGGCTTAAAATGTGCTTCAATAACACTTTAAAACTAGTAACTAGTGCGGGTAAAGCGCTGCATCTTCCGTAACCATAAAAGGCTCTACAAAAAGAAAACTTTTGAACTATGTATTACATGGTGAACCTTAAATATCACTGAATGTCTAAATGTTGTCCTATCAGCGTTTTAGCGTATTTAATGTCAATGTTACCAATATACTTAGTTATAACGTCAATGTAAATTTTAATAGTGTACAAACGATCGATCTCTCGCAACAGAGACATGGTCAATTGCTAAAATAGCGGAACACGTGCTCTTTCTTGAAATAGCGGAGCATATGCTTACTTTTAATGATGCAAAATACTCGTTAGAGCTCTTTAGAAGCATTGAGTTTTTTTTTGTTTCTGCACCGCCCTGGGCGCGTAAGATATATACCACAATAAACCATTTTAAAATACTTGCAATCTCATTTATAATGACGTTTCTGCTTTTCAGCTTTAGGCATGTCTTGGCAAGAAACAAAAACAAACTATAAATGACCTCGCATTCAGTTCCGGAATGCCCCGACGACAAAATGCCGTTCTATCGAAGATTGCCCGAGATGTTCACGAATTGTGCATGCAATTGAGTAGTCAAGCAATGAAGTATTATTACCCTTTTGCTGATTGCTGTGACTAAGCCGTCTAGTCTATTCTTCAACTACGTAACCACTGCTTAAGGCGGTCAATCAATCCGGTACCTGGCAGACACTCGACAGTCCGTGGGTCGGAACACGATGGGGATGACCCGCTGCACTAGCAGAACGTACTATCGGAGCGAATCTCATATATTAAAAAAAAAACATATATATATATATATATATATATATATATACACACCACCGTGTGATACACGAGCGGCCAAAATAATCGGAGCTGTTTTTGGGAAAAGGTCAAAATAATTTGACCCCTTTTATCAGCGCGTTTAACACTGTGCGAACCTTTTCCTCCTGTTTGTAGGTATTTATTAATTTAAAGACAGGGATAGGAACGGGGGAAAACTCATAGTTAGTTAGAGATTGAGAGCTAGGCTCTAACCGGATTAGAAGCGGGAGAGGACGAAAGACAAATAATAACTAAATGGGTAGTGGACAGTAGGAGCAACAGCTGATCAAACTGAATTTGTTAAAAACGTATACATCCACCACGTACAGCTGGACAAAGCATCACCAACACTGCATCTGCACGTACGCGCTTCTCCTTTATCGAGGTATTGATATTTTCTTCGTCCGCTTTGCTTTCTTCGTCTGCTGTTTTTCCCTGACATCTTCTGCTGCTTCTGCCCTTTACTTGGCCTCTTCTGGTGCGTTTAAAAACTGGTCGATAACCTCATGACTGTCTGCGCATTTTAGACCTAGCATATGTTTTGTTGTTGTTGTTGTAGGCAGCATACGCTACCTATTAATTAACGGCCTTGACAAGACAAATAATCTCAGTAGATGCGTTTTTTCGACGATGCGTTGAGATGAGCATCCGACCTACCTTGTTGGTTCCAGAATCGTTGCTCTATAGCAATTGAAATAACCTGTCTAGCCACAGTAAAAGCCTTTTGGCAAATAAATAGGTATACCGAACACAATACAATTTGCATCTATAGAAATGTTCATACGTCGGTGACCATTTTAAGCTAACATACAAAACAAACTAAATCTATGTAATAGTTTCAGAACAGTGGGCGTTTATCAGCAGTATATGTTTAAGCTACGTGTAACGTTAAATAAAGAGTGTCTTCAAAGAATCAGTCGAAATTTTAGTTCCGACAGCTCATTTTAGAGAAAAACTCACACGAAACCCAGGTGAAGGCACATCAGATGCACAAGCTCGAAGCAAAAAGAAGAAAAACGGAGCCTCGAGAGTGTATATATATATATATATATATATATATATATGTTCTTCTTAGACACAAGCTTAGGAGAATGCGGCGGAAGTGTACTCTAATTGAGAACCCAATGAACAAGCAAATGAATAAGGCGCTCCTCCGCAGAGCAAATGGAATTTCCGTTACATATTGGGTCCGGCTGAATATCTAAGTCACATTCTCCTTTTGTGCCAACGACTTACACAAATGAAACACACAAACATTGTTGGCGCTTTGTTGCTTTTGTCGTTCGCTTTATAGACAGAAACATGAATACCACAAGTAGTTTAGCTGATGCCGACCATTTCTGTGACCTTGGAAATGTTCATTCTTTTCCCCTATACTTCTATTATTTATTATTATTCATTTATATGCATGTGTTTATATATATATATATATATATATATATATATATATATATATATATATATATATATATATATATATATATTACTTAAACGTATACACTTTAGGATCGGAAACGTCAAGGTTGTCCCACTCCTCGCGAAAAGCTAGCTTGAGCTCGTCCAAATTTTCGAATCGAGGCGCCACAATGGTATGGGCCGGAATATCGACAACCAGCATTACTCCCTTGATATTCATCATTTCAATCGCACAACTTGACGGCCGATTTTCGACGGCCGAAAGATGATTTTAGAAGCCTTTGTACTCACCTTGGGCACAAAAGCACTTCAAAGATCGACCGGGAAAGTTCGAACAAGACGAGGCACCCGCTCGCACGAGCATAATTCCTAGCAGAAAATGGGAGCAAAAAGCACCGCCCTGACGTTTTTGGACAAGTCGGGAGTGGCCGCGCGCAAAGAATATATATATATATAAGATTATATATATATATATATTATATATATATATATATATATATATATAATACTATATATACTAATATATATATATAATTATATTTTATATATATAATATATCTATAGATAATATAGTATAATATTATTTATATCTATAATTATATCTATATCCTAAATCTCATATCTTCTATTATCTCTTTTATCTTTATCGTCGACTTCTATTTATCACTATCTCTCATCCCTATATATATATAATATATCTATATATATCTATATATATTATATAATAATCAATAACCAGTCATGCTCTTAATAACAAAACTTAACAAAAAATGCCATGTATGTATCTGTTATCGATATTTTATAGTAAACCCTAAAATTTCCGTAATTATAGCCCTGTATATATGCGTGAATCATCAAATCAATGACGAAAAGAAAATAATACAAATAAAAGTAAGTGTTTCTAAATATTTCGACGTAGTATCATGGAGTTTTTCACACTAGTTCATTACGCGGTGTTCCAGTCTTTTGATCCCTCGAGAGGACGCCTTGGGGCTGGAGCAAAAGGCCTTCCTTACAGAAGGTGTGACCCACGTACCTATGTGTATAAGAAACGTCGTAACAACCAGCCGCAATTGAAATTTGAATATGCCGCTTTAGGAAAGCTTTGTGACACATCTTGGAACGCAAATGGAGTGTCCGGCTGGTGCTCCGTAGTTATGGGCATGACGGAGGAGAAAAGCAGCAGGCAGTTGTGTGTCTCGTCCAATTGCCCGAGACACAGCCGGACAGCATGTAATGGAAGCATGCATCATCACCTCCCCCTAACAAATTCTTGCCGTGCCTCCAGCAGGCAAGGTAATGATCACCGCCTTTTCCGACGCCGAAGTCCGATTGCATCGAATTCCTCGAGCAAGCAAAAACTATTAACAGTGACGTGTACTGCAAGACACTCCCATGTAGTATATGCAACTACAGGGCCTGAGCTGCTCACGGAGGCAGTGAGTCTGTTCCACGGTAACGCGCGTCCTCGCCTTGCGAGTAACACACGTCCCTAGGGTCACACAAGGTGCACTGGTCAGCTTGAGCATCTGCCCGACTTCCACCAGTTTGGTCCGCAAAAAAAATCTTTGACGGGGGCACTTCAATTCGGACACAGTAGAGGACAGGCTTTTGTCACAACCGCAAAAAATAAGAGACTACGAAAACCCCATCGGCTCGTGAAACCGTGAAATAACTGGGCTCAGGACTGTACCGATTGCTTTTGGATGAAAGTTCATTTATACGTTATACACAAAATATATATAAAAATACTCATATGTGTATACTGTGTGCAAACCCGGTATAACAGTACGAGAAGGTAGGATATCAGCATTTTGTATTTCAGGTTATACGGTCATTTCTATTCTCAATTGCATACGTGAGCGCCCTTGTGCATATATATATATATATATATATATATATAAAGGGAGGAGAATGGTATACATCATATATATATACAGGCTCATTCATACTGTTGTGCACGCATTTCGAGGTTTGATAGAACTCGGCAAGAAAATAAGTTTTTCCTATGAAGGGAAGACGTGGAAACGTTTATAAAAGTAGTTTTTCTGCCTTTTTTCCTACATAGTTGTGCGAAATCTCTGTTTGCGGGAGAACCAGTCAACGCATGAAGGAACCGATTACCCGGCGTGTTCGGAGGAAAATTCTGCACAACGGAAGACACTTTACTAGCTTGCGTAGCAAAAAACAAATACCCAGATTAAGAAAGGTCATGAAAAGTCGATATTTTGCGTTAACGCCTTTTCATGAAAAATCGAAACAAATTTCCATTGCGACCAAAATGTACGTCCGAAAGACCACTCTCACGCAATAGCAAATTTAATGCCCATCATTTTCGTATCAAGGTGATGGTGCTGCGTTACGTAGTTGTCAAGTCACTAAGCTTTTTTGATAGCCATATCAAAAGCGAAGGCATGCATATTTCCATAGGGCGTATGAGAAAGTTAGGTACATATTTTGAGGTTTGGTAGAACTCAACAAGAGAATAAATTTTCCTAGTGGAAGGAGGGGGCGGAAACGTCTTGGCAAATTTTTACGGTTCTGAACGTGAAAACTTGCACGTAAAACATAACAACTATGACTGTCGAAAAAGCTTAGTGACTTGACAACTACGTAACGCAGCACCATCACCTTGATACGAAAATGATGGGCATTAAATTTGCTATTGCGTGAGAGTGGTCTTTCGGACGTACATTTTTGGTGGCAATGGAAAAAAATTACGATTTTTCATGAAAAGGCGTTAACGTAAAATATCGACTTTTCATGACTTTCCTTAATCTGGGTATTAGCTTTTTGCTACGCAAGCTAGTGAAGTGTCTTCCGTTGTGCAGAATTTTCCTCCGAACACGCCGGTGTAATCGGTTCCTCTATGCGTTGACTGGTTCTCCCGCAAACAGAGATGTATGAAAAAAAGCACAACTATGTATGAAAAAAAGACAGAAAAACTACTTTTATAAACTTCACTCTCTCTCCTAAACAAGACGTTTCCACGTCTTCCCTCCATAGGGAAAACTTATTTTCTTGCCGAGTTCTATCAAACCTCGAAATGCGTGCACAACAATATGAATGACCCTCTATATATATATATCTTTTTTTCCTTAGACACACGGTTTGGGGAGTGCGGCGGAAGTGTACTCTAAATGAGGACCCAATGAGCAAGCAAAAAAAATCAGCACAAACTCTTTCTCCGAGCAAATGGAATTTCCGTTACGTATTAGGTCCGGCAGAATATCTGAGTCACATTCTCCTTCTGTGCCAACGATTGACACAAATGAAACATACAGGCATGGTTGCTGCTGTTGCTGCTGGTGATGCCTTTGCCCATCGGTGCTTTTATGGACAGAGACATGGATACCAGAAATAGATAGTACCGTTAAGCTACTTGGACGAGGTACAGAAGCGACACGTGCCACGGTCAAAGATCTGCCAGGACGCAAACGACTTTCTGGGGCGTAAGCTCCGCAAATTGTTCTGCTTTTTGCACCAATAACCAAGATGTTTTAACACGTGCAACAGTCATGTATCAAAGTTCACAGTGTACAGGCTGTACATTTTATCCGGCTGTACATACATTTATGTTCGGTTGGCCGGGGTTTACCAGTTATAGTATAGCGCCCGCGCCTGCAACGTGGCAAGGTCACATGCCACATTTTAACACCGATGCTCTCTGCTCCTCCCAATCTATTGCATCACCCATAGCCTTAGCAGTCAGCCTCCTCTCTGGCCGCCAAATGAAAGTGTTTATATGTTAATGCTTTTTGTGCATTCGATTTGGCAGAGTTCGATTGTGTTTTTGTCGGCTCCCGTAAAACTCATTGTTTTTCAAGGGTTGGCTTTGACTTTGGCAGGGATAATCGAACCAACAAATATGTGTGCAGTCACCGCTTAACTGGTAAATTTACACGCTCAGCGACAATTTGGTCACGTCTCTTAGGAATCGGATTCCTCTGGAGTCCTCCGCCTGATCAAGTTCGATTTGCTATCGTCATCATAAATCAGATGTTTACTTATAATTACTGGTGAGGACGTCTGTAGCTTGGAGGCTATCTGAGCCAACAGGTCGTCGTGGCCTAGTGGCAGCGCTATCGATTATGACTCAACAGCACCAAGTTCAATACCCAAGCCTGCAAGCTTTTTTTCCATAACTTAACCACAATTGCAGAAAAGACACCCGTTCGAGCAAATTCGGTACCGTGCGAAGCAGGGGAGAACGTTCCTCATTCCCACGCCTCAGTCGTCCGTGGGACCGTCTGGGAGAAGCGGCCAGCGCAATTCGTAACCTTGCCAATCTGCTCGGTCCATTTATTAGGCTGTTATCAGCCTTCAAAGTAAAGAAGGCTGTCGGTCCAAAACGCCATGCCCCAAGTCGACTCCGAAAATAAGGCCGGTCCAAGCCGCTCGAACGACCTGTAGGCGGACTATGTATTCAGTCTCGGGCCGGGTACAGGGAGCCTAACCCCCGCTTCCCTCTAGAACAGGATTACCTGCACGCTTTGCCAAAGGAGCTTTTCAAGCAAGGGGAATCAAACGGCACTTGAAGGCAGAGCACTCGGACACTGAATACGCATTCCTATCCCCCGCCAGCAACCCCGTCGACGGCATTAATGGGAAACTCGTCCAGTACACCCAGACCTACAAATGACTTGACGCCATTCCCAAAACCTCCCAGGCCGCAGTTGCCGCGGCACTGGCCGACACATTCTCTCTAGTGCTCCATAACAAAGATGCGCGCAGCTGGGCCAACCGACTGGTGTTCGCGCATATAGTTCTCTGAACCCTACGGTAAAAACGGAACAATCTAAGTTGGCTACATACCTTAGAGACAGAATCGTGAAACACGACTTATGCAAATATCGCCAGGCGTCTACTGCGCGAGCTAAGACACGTAGTTGACATCATCAGAAGTGGCACGGTACTTGACGGCCTCCGCCCTGTCCTTTTTGGTGGTTGCCTTATTGCAATCAAAAAGCCGGGTGGGTCGCTTCACCCAATCGTCATCTTCTCAGTCTTCCGCAGTATTGTGGTGATATTCACTGTCAAACATAGGCAGCTCTCGTGGGCGAGAAGCTTGGGGCCCACCAGCTTGGCTTTATTACACTTAATGGCAACAAAGCCGCGATTCACACTACAACAGCCTTTATCAGTTCCCCAACAAATCGTCGTCGCAAAACTCGATTTCAAAAACGCCTTTATCCGCCGTGAACCAGGTCCGTCGTGAACACATGTTGAAGACAGTGTTAGTTGATCGGCCAGGGGAGCTCCCCCTGGTTGACCAAGCCTATAGATCCAGATCTGTACACTCACGTGGTGATAGAATGATATTTCGTGTAGTGACCTATTTGGTCGGCCATTGTTGTGATTAACCATTAAGGGACTGGTGGAATCTATTTTTTCTCCCTCAAACCCCTGGTACCTAGACGATGGCGCCATCAGGGTAGCAGCATCAATCGTGCAGGCAAACATCAAGAGAGCTGTTGACTTCGGCCTGCGGAGTGGGCTTGAGGTCGACTCCCAAAAGGCGAACCTATTTAGAAGAGCCAGTCTAACCTATTCGCTTTCTGAGCACTCCTTCCCGGGTGCAAACTCGTCGAGGCAGCAGAACTGACAATTCTGGGAGGTTCTCCTGTGGGGTTGGCCACCATTCGTCCGGAACTCGCAGGTAGGATAGAGCGTCTCCGCTCTCGTCTAACCAGGCTAAACCGCCTCAGTCCCCACAGTGCCTATTAAATATTAAAATCATCCGTGAGTTCAATAAGAATCGTCCACTTTCTCTGCAGCACGGGCTTCGGAGCGAACCGGGACCCGCTGCGGAACTTGGACAAAAGCCTAAGGACCAGCCTCAGCGACCTCCTCAATCTAAATCTGGCCGACAGCAACTGGGCTCAAGCTACACTCCCTTTTAAGCTTTGAGGTCTGGGAATTCGCTCTACCGCAGACCTGACAGCTAGCTGCTAAGTTGCATCGTTACACGCCTCAGAGGGTACTGTGCGGTACATCAGCCCGCCGGTGGCCCTGCGGCCAGGATTATACATCCAGGCCAGGATATTTCCAGGATACCAAGTAGCTTGCTGATACAAGATTCGAGAATCTTGTAGGCCCAATCCCTGAGACAAATAAACGTCTCACCCTTATCTCCTTTAAAAGGGGAAAGGCGCTTGTGTGGCGAGTATCATTGTCACGCTCGCCCCCTCGAACCTGGAGGCCAGTGCATCTGCCGCTGGCTCTGCGGCACGCAAGGTTGAACGTCTAGAGACAAACAAGTACGCCCAGCTTGCCAACGAGTTCATTTTTGTGTCGGTGGTATTCAAGACACTCAGAGGACTCGTCCCTGAGGTATGGTCGCTTCTCCAAAAGATTGGCAAACGAATCGAACTGGCGAACAGAGGAGAAAAAGCTCTTGACTATCTACTTCAGCGGCTATCTCTGGCGGTTCAGCGCGGCGGGTAGCAATAATGAGCACAATGAGGGGATGTCTCACGGATCAGCTCGACTGGTAGCGCTCCTGACAAGCTCTTGTGCAGTTTCTTAATCACGTGTTTCTGTAACTCTAAAATGGAATGTTATATTAATAATGGCCAGGCGACACATAAAACAGGGAAAGTTGCTCATGACATCATAAAATAGAGAATTGTCCTGCGAGGATAGATGCCAAAAATGTCGTTGTGATCGTGATACCCGTGGCCGGGGTGCCTGCCTCGTCCTAGCAAATCATTTACAATGTTGTGAGTAACGGTAACGTTGGAAATAACATAGAAGTGGTGGGGCTAGACATACACCAAAACGAAAGCCGAAACTATTAGGCTTGTACGCGCGTATGCCTCGAATTCCGGAATCTGTCCGAACGTAATCATCTCCTCCAAAGAAATCATGAATCAGTTTCGAAATCCTATATGACACGACCAAGCCCATAATTACTTTATGATCTGATGTATGACTTTATGGAAACAAGTTTTGCTAATACATGTATTATCAACGGCTGGCATCAATAAATTAACGAGGTATCTTGTCCAAATCTAAAATCGCACCTGCATCTATATGGGCGGAGTTTAGTAAAATTAGAACGTGGGTTCTTATGCGCTGGCTGATGCACAAACAATTGCGTGTTATAGAGTGATTTTTAGGATCGTATATGACATAGATTGGGAAGTGGGTCCAACACGACAATGAAACGTGATTACGTAACTGCACGCAAAGGAAAAACTAGCCCGGGGTACTCAAAGCAACAAAAAAAACGAACAAAAAGTGTCTCCTATGTGTTTGGTAGGCCACTATGGACACTGTTTATTATGAGCTTCTAGAAAACCGGGAAACCACATCCACACTAGAGAAGTGTACTCTTCTCTCAAAGAAAGGCGAATTTTGCAATTCAACATGGCAACGCTAGGTTGCACATAACGAGGGTGACCCGTGAAAGCATAACACGACTGCAGTGAGATGTTTTGGTGCACTTACCATACACACCAGAAACCGGGCCGTCCGACTACGAATTATTCCCCAAATCTTCAGAATACCCTTCGAGTTCTATTAGAAATTTTCACAAAAAAACAAATTCATTGTTTCTAGATCGATGAAAAAGACATAGCCTCCCCCACTATTTTGATTTGAGAAACATTACTATAATTTGGATTGTTGGCCAAGTGTACCTAATTAAAAACCATTCTAAATATTTTTATCTACCTACAATAAATATTGAAATCAACTTGAACAAACCAATACGGCTTAAGCAAATCTACGTACAGATCTGTGCCAAAACCGGTAACTAGCTAAATATGTTTGGTTTACTTAGCTTGATTAAAAATGGTATAAGTATATCTCAATATATTTCTTTTTCATTATATTTTGCAGTTATCTGCTAAGCAACTTAGTATTTCATGGTTGCCTTTTTAGCCATGAATTTCGACAAAACATCTACTCCATGTAATTATGGTCTTAGTTACGTCATATATATATATATATATATATATATATATATTCTCTTATTAGCACGATCAGGCGCACAGCTTAGCGTATTTAAGCAGATATTACATTATATCTTCTTCTCACATTACGACCAGCCGCCTGCACGCATATCGCAGAGTTGCCACATTCTGTAGTCAAGCTTTTTCAACCGTTACGTCACTGTGACCCTTTTAACAAAGAATTGGTTGGCTGGGCTTCGTCAATATGAACACAGTGAGCGATCTACGACAGAATGTCAATGACTTGTAGTACCATCGTGCGCAAAGTGTTTCCCCAAGGGCCAACTGGGCGAGAAAGGCTTTCTCAAAAGTGTTTCACGGACAGCGCCAGTGCGCGGAAGGTGTGGCCGAGTTTGCGCGCCAATCTGCGCGAGGGACGACATGCAAGATGCACTGCCGTCTTTCACCCTACGTGCCTGACGTGTCTGTGTCATCGAAAGTCTGCGCGAAAGGCATCCTTTAACGGAACAGGCCTTCTTGGCCTGCCCGACGATCTCTTCTACTCGAAATAGAATGTACGATGCTATCGCAGTTAGGGCGACTAAAGCCAATGCCGGTTTCTAGCCAGTGCCGGAGGCGTTCATTCCCTACTGGAAGGAGATAAGGACAGCAGACTAGACGCCGCCTTTATGCATTTGCTGAGGCAACCCCCCGTCGCCCCGGCCCTCCGCTGGTTATCGGTTGCGGGCTTGACGATCCACGAGTCGCCGAGCCGCACCGGTGGCTAAATCAACTCCGGCCACTCCCGAGGCAAGCGCACACTTAATACGGAGAGTAGCGGGGGGGGGCGGGGGTATACATACCCCAAGGTCGTCGCTCGAGCTCTCTCCGCTGGCCTGACCGTCCGACCCCTGTCCTGAACAGAAATGCGGCAGACAGAGCGTCTGTAACAATGCATTACCCCCCCCCACCCCATAGGGTTGGGGTACTAGGCTCTGCGCCGAGTTTTTCTATTAGTTTTTTTATGAGAACGGTAGGAGTTGCGCTGATCTCCAGTGACTTGATGCTCGCCGTGCTCGCATGGTGAAAAAGTTTTCCGCGATACTGCAGTCGGTATACTGTAACGTCAAGACAAGCGAAAGCGACAACACGCACATGCATAGACGAAAACAGCACAACGTATCTATCTATGTGAGATTAGCATAATGCATTTGACTAAGCGTGTGTCTATTGCTGAGCCGTGTGTTATTTGCATTTTTAAATTATCGCCCATATGACAGAATCAGAGGTACAGATAATACCTCTTAGGACCTTAAAGGACATCTTAAGCTTCATATGTAACAACTGATCCAACACGTACACATTTCGTGTTCTACATTTGATTCTGTTTTTTTAGATTTCGCTTGCAATTTATTGCCCGCAGGTAGCTGTGACGATAACTTTGGTTCTCCTTGTTTTGGTCGCGCGTCCGCATCAGTGAGATGGCGCGAATCGCTGATATCGTACGATGATACCGTTAATTAATTTTCGTTGATTTAATTGTTACCATGTCTGTCACACATTCGACACACTGCCCATATCCTCGAATGAGATTTTTTTATTGTGATAATTTGATACTGGTCAGAATTTCTCACACAAACCTTGTTTATTTAGATCACAAGCGGTGGATTGTGTTGGTGGCGAGTAAATGGGAATGCCCTCTACTGAGCCCCGAAACCTGAGGGCTGAAAACGATCCGGGACAGTTGTTCTCATACACATACACACTGACATACTGTAGGTGAAACACGTTCGCGCTCTTGATCACCATCACCACCTTACGACATATATGTAGATACGCAGACAGTATAGAGAGCAGGCTGGTTTTTGCGGACGTGCAAAAACTTCTATCCACATCATTATTATTATTACCGCCGTAGGCAGTAGAAGCGGGTGGCATCTGGTAATACAGCGGACGACGGTCATGCCGAAAAGGCTGCATTGCGTTGGTCGAAGCGAATTCCTCTGGGAATCGTGCCGTAGTAGGCTGAATCAATTCGTATGCGAACCGAGTCAGTTTGACTGATACAGGCGGTGTCGACGGCAAGCGAGAACACCATAGCTTAAAGTGGCTCGCTTATCTTCAAAGCAGACGATCGCTGATTTTCTATTGTCGCTCGGAGTGAACTCGTCACCCACCCTCAAACCTAATAGCAGAAGAGAGATGCATCAATCTTCAAAAGTACTTTCATGGTAAGATGCTATGCGATTTTAAGAAGAAACGGCGAGGGTAGATATATATATATATATAAAGCAACATTATGTTTCTGTCTGTAAAATGTCTCCAGTCTGAGGAAACCGGATGTACATATACACCGGAATCGAGTTCTCAGATTTCAGGAATCTAGCAGATAGCTTGCTATCTAGATTAGCAAGCTATCTGCAGGTAATGAGTTGACTCAATCGTCATCTGCATGCGTAAAGGTTTTAGAGGTTTTGGTAGATTTTAAATTACAAAGCTTTTTCGGAAAGCTGTTGCGGCGCCAGAGCACCTATAGAAACATCGTTAAAGTAATGTCGCATTGTCAGTAAGCTAACGACAGCAAAACGGCGACAGGTGAGTTGGCGCTAAGCAATCCTAGTAACCCGAGCAGCGCATGGCTGCCTTCGATGAACCGCAGCTCGCTGACTTTATGCCGACTGAGCACGGTACAGACAAGAAACTACAAGATCCGTCCTGAGCCAAGAATAGACCGATCTCTGTGAGGTGCGGCATTTATCCGAGGCTAGTGGTATACGCCACCTTTGAGTGCAACGTTAATTGCTTCAGGAAAGACCAGCTGGTAACAGCTTATATTTGAGAGGAGCCAGCGTACACACTTGTACCGTATATATGCGTGGACTCGGAAAACGATGACTCGTTGAGCTGATCGCCCAGATGGAGCGAGCCATGTTTCAAAACGAGACATTTCGAAACGGAGAGCTCCATCCCATTGTCACTGCACCAGCGGCTAATGCCGTCTACAGCGGACTGCAGCGCAGTGTGTCCTGAGGAAGAGTACATTTTTTGGCCATCAGCGTAGAAAATGTACTTAACACTCGACGGAATTTAAGATTTTATGTCTAACAAAGATATAGTGTGGAGCAGTGGACAGATGCAGCTCCTCCGTCGGACGCCACACGGTACCACTCGCGGCTCAGTAAGAGCCGCCCTGCATTTCACTCGAAACGACCGATTCTGCAGCGGCAAGCCATTTACGAGTCGGTGGATGGAACTGGAGCGAATGTACCCGTTGGCCTTTATATACAAGGCTTAATCGTTAGTCATGTATAACAAATGCGTGAGCGTCAAGCGTCGAAGCACAGTTCTGTGTCCTATCGATAATTTGAGGACATACAACTGGTTATGTGGCTGACTAGCGTTCTTTCAAAAATGGTGCATCGGTGTCGGTGTTACAACATTCTGTTTGGTCAAGCTGGCCTGGATCTATGGCGTCGTTGGAGCTTTACAGTTCCGCTAGAAAAAAAGCTAGTCATTGTTAAGATATGTAGGGATACCATTAGATGTGTGACTGCATTTCGGTTTCAGGCACAAGATTTGCATAAAAATGTCTTGTACATTAAGCTAGATAGGCGAGTCGCGGTAAGTGGTAAGATCACAAGACGTCGACATGGAAGGGGCAGAGCTTAGTGAAACAGGGCTGAACAAAGATGAGAACTTAGTTGCTAGTAGTTCAACCTTCTCTTCGTGTGTCGATGCCGAACGCGAGGCTGATTCCGGCAAAGGTGGAGACTCATTGCTGGTGAGGCGCGTAGCGAAACAGGGACCGGCTGGGACCGCGACAAGGCAGGGTCTGTATACGAATTGATGAGTTGTTCGAGACGAGCGCCATATGAGCGCAAACTTTTAAACGTGTCATCCTTTTTTGCGCTAGTCTAAGTTTGTCTGTTGAGTGCATTGGCAGATTATTTTTCTTTCTAACACATTTCGGCTATTACGATGCATGTATGTTATTTTTTGTTGTGAACGGTCCCGTGAAGGCATATATCTATCTATCTATATATATACATATATATGCTCTCTTCGCAAGCAGAACAGAGCACGGCGTTACTCAACGGAAAAAAGCGTAGAGTGTGAAGATTTATTATAAAAAGGGATGCTCTGTACGAGCATGCTGGCGAGCTTTTCGTCCACTTTCCGGTCGATCCTCCTAATCAGGAGCAGCTAAACTTAACCATTTGAGGTTCCGGGATGATGCAGAGTGATGTCGACTTTGTGGAAAAAATATCTTGTCCGACGAAGCCCGCTTCTATTAGGCGAAACCCGTCTCTATCAGTTTAGTGTATAAACAAAACGGTCGCATCTGGGCAACCGAGAACCCTCACGTGATTCGCAAAGAGCCGTTATATATGCCATATGTGACACATTGGCCCAGTCATAGTTAATGGCGTTTTTCTGTCGAATGGCACCTAACGGCCTTTACACCTTGCCAACGGCTTTGCCGCCACCTGCTATCGTGAAGTTGCTCAGTGCTCAATTATATTTTGTCCAGATGAAGGATAGCGTGTTCTTTTATTGATAAATGCCTAAATACCAGGTGATTACAAAAATAAAAACGAAAAAGCCAGCAACACTTGAAGCAATCAGTTTGAAGCGAAACCGTTTGAATGATATGCAATGACGTGACAGCACCGAGAAAAATAGGGCTTAAAGAAGCATGTGCAAAAATACTCACCCAAAAAGCGTCGATAATTGTAATAATGCTTATATATGATATATACTGCTATATTTTATAACATGTTTAATGCGCAGACCAATTATGGCTAAGAATACACAATTTAATGTTGATGTTCATATAAAGCGTAATTTTATTTATAACATTCAACGCGCCACTTCTCTGTCTGGGCCTACACCAAGAGACACAACCTATTGAACATAGATATAGACATAAATAGTTATAAAAACAACGACGTATCAGCAACTACCGAGGTCTAAGATTAGGTCATGTGTTGAGTCTGCTGGTCGGCCATATTTCGGCTTTCACTTCGATAAACTTCCGCAGTAAGTCAGCTCATCGTACGAGCTTTCCGTCATTAGAATCTACGACGTGTATTCGGAAGAAAAATTGTTTGCGACTCTATTTTGATTTGTGGTTAACTGGTTTTAACGAAACAGCATCTCGGAATGTCACGTAAGGCGTTGGTATCTAAATAGCCTTTAACCATGCACTAACCGAGGTTAAACGGTCAGTCAGCATCAGCAAACACTAGACGTTTTTTAACGAGTGGCAGAAAAACTGAAGCGAACAAAAACAGCATTTCTTAGCCGGCATGTGGATGAAGTACAGTCTCTTCGAATAGCGAAAAACCTAGCCGAGGTGCATCATGAACTTGCGGTGTTGATCGGGAAGAATGCACTCGTGCGAAAGAGCGGGGTGAAGAGTAGTCTCTAGGCTAGCGAAGTTCCTACCGTATTAACATTGAGATGCAGCTGTTTTCATTCTATTACTGCCTCAAGCTAGTAAGTAATTGTATTGCTCTTTTTGCTGCAGTCCCGTCTGCCGTTGTTCATATTTTTATTACTATCACTATGATCCATATTACTGGCGACACTACAGTTAGTCATCGAGATGGTTGTGGTTACATATTTTCAACAGTGTGGTCACCGCTTTAATAGTTGTTTTATTGATGCTGTGCGATATGTCATTGTGGCGTTAACTCGATAGAAAACCAGGCTCCCATCACGTCCAAAAATATGTACATTTGCCATCTAAACGTTCGACGAAAATCCTGCACGCAGATGAATCTGTAAACATGTTCTGGCTAAGCGTGTTAGCTAGATGAACACCATGCAGCTACAAGCTAAAAACTCTCAGTATTCACATTCATGATCGACATGGCAATAATCTGAGTGTCCAATGCTTGTCTTAGGGCTTCCCGCCATATTCGCATGATCCTGACGTCTTAGCGACGCTCGTACTAGGCTGTTTCTAAGCACGTCAACAGAAAAATATCGCCTTGGTCCAACGTTTGACCAAACGGGAAACGCATATGGAGGTCAGGAAACTGCCCGCTATAAACAGTTCCATCATGTACATACGGAAACATGCCAAACGCAAGGTTTTCATTTGCCTTACTGCCTGCCTGCCACAAAAGGCAACTTTTAAAATGGTCGCGCCACTATCATCATTGTTGAATCTTTGTTTTGCGCCGCCGTCGTTTAAGAAACTGTCTGTAATGGTTTTTACTGGTGACTATCTTTGTCACACTGAATAGATTCAGTGCGACATGAGAGTTTAGCACACGACAGGCATTATCGCCAGTGGCTCAAACTATATTTCCAAGCATATATAACCTCACTTGGTCTCGGCTCTATCAGGCAAAGCACACACTAACGCGCTTTAATTCCGCTGTTTACTTCTTGCTGCTTGTCGTAATGACGTGACGACTGTTGTTAGCTGTATCAGAACGCTGTATTATCTAGGCGCGTTTTGTTGTCTACAGTGTAAACTACGCGGAATTAGGTTAACCACAGATACAATTAATTACACATAGCCTGCATATAATGAGCATCCCAGACCACGTGCACGAAAAACGATGAACACTCAAAAATCTCGATCAGGTATATAATAAATACACTGACATCTTACCACGTAGATCATTTCTCCATTGCTCCGTCACATTCTCACGCCTGAAAATCTTCCCTGTACTACACCAGACACGACTCTGTAAAGTTATCTATTCCCTCTTAGCCCTTTACATTATACGAGAACATTTCTCGTACTCAGATGATCACATCGTGTTATAGCTGTAACTGCTATACAGATGCCGACAAGCTGCACCGTGGTCGATCCCATCATGCGTGGCTATCGCTCTACAACGATGCTGCTTTTACCATCTGACGATCACAAGGAAAACTAAGTGTGCAAACCGAAATCGTAAAAGTCAATATATATATATATATAGGGCAATCTAGTAACAAAGCGAGAGCAGAACGTGTGCAGCTACACCACTACGCCAACTATGTTCCTTTCCCCATGTTTAAATTAATCTCTATACTCATAACCAATGGCTGCTGCCATGCAGTTATAATAGTAACTTCCGCTGGTGCTGTTTTTGCTGTTACCTAGTTTAAGGCTATCTCGCACGCCGACATTATGTCCGTAGCGATGGCCATCGGTGTTATGTGTTCGCATTCTTCTAGTCTAGCAGTTGCAGTGTATTAGTAGTAGTAGTAGTATTATTATTACAAGTGTTCCCTTGTCACGCTGTCAGGCACGCAGGGCTCAGTTACAGATAATCTCAACAAAATACATTCCGGCGCATGCGCCAGTCAGTAGCTTAGTTGTCTTTCCTTGAGTCGGGCGACCGTGAAGCGTTTCGTAGCGCCGCAACCGGTGAAGTTGTACTAGGGCCCTTTCCGTTCTGTTCTTGCGCAGATAATGTTGGTTGCGTCCCGTCGTCGACGTACTGGTTGCGAACTGCGACCCTGTATGTAGGCTTCAGAACCTGCAAATCAAAGTGGCACAGCAACAAAAACAACAAAATAAGCAAACCAAACCATTCAAGTTACCGATCCGCAAGGAAATATATATATATATATATATATATTATTGAAGATATGTCAATCTAAAATATAAGCCGATAAACAGATCTATCGGCAAAAGTCCTTTGGTAGCGCCAAAATAACCTCCCTACCAAGTGATGAACGGATACAACACTATTTAAGCGCGTTACGTGTTTTAATGAAGCGCTAATACCGGCAGGCCTTTTCAAATTGGTGTTACGCCAATGACTATGGTATATCCATCTATTGCCGCTGTGTTCCCTCGTTGAACCAGAATGAAGATAAGAAAACTCGCCCGATCTCTTATTTTGTGTGGTGTTTCTCAGCTGTATCATGTTACGTCAAGTCCGTAACACCTCAGAAGCGTTTGTAGGTATGCCCAACATTTAAGTACTTATGAAAATTCCGCTCGAACCCTGTTGCTGATCAAACTTTCCGTGAGCGATGCTCATTGAGAACAGATGATAAACCATAACGCTGAGAGTCACAAGGACTGGGAGGAGTCGGGGAAAACCCTAGATATGTCAATATGCCCCCTTATACTCCAGCTCTAAGCACCCCTGATATGAAAGGGTGATATATGTATTTAGGTTCATATGTAAAGCGAATAATAAATAAAACAGTCAAGTAATATCGCCAAGCAGTGTTCCCATTGGGGCGTTAAAATAACGTGCAGCCAGACTAGTTGACACTGTTTTTAGGCGGGACCTTGCAGTATCGTTGTGAAGCAAGCGCATTAAACCGCTTCTTGAGTACGGGAGACACCCACTCATGCTAAGAACATGAGTTTTCCATTGTTGTACGTGTCGCGGATAAGATCCCCTCCTTTCTCCTCGTAAGGTCGCTTTCGAACTCCTCCAGGATGGTTTCGCCAAGAAGTGGCCTTCCACCTGCCACTAGCGCGAGGCGACGCGCGACAGGCTGACAATGCCGAATGAGCCCAGTCCTCCTTTTGATACCGGTAGGAGTGCCTGTACGTTAGAGTCAAGCTGGAGCTCTGCCGTCGTTGTGGCTTCGTCGATGAGTTAGCGCCGAACCAACTCCATCGTTTATATACCGTATTAAACTAAATAGGCATCTTAGCAGGTCATTAACCGTCCTTCTGCGAAACATGGCAAATGCCCGAACTGAGTGCACCGTAATGTCCACCCGAGCGTTGTTTAGAAACCCTCACTAGTGTTCGTGAATCTCCTTCCCGCGACACCGGCGGCTGTTCCCCCCACGCCTTCACGTTCAGCTGCGACACACGCGGTGCGCGACACACCTATTAAAATCTAGCCCGGCAGACGAACTCCTAGAGAAGAATCTGAGTAGGAGAAGAAAGTAATGCTCCAATGATATCACCCTTGGTGGTCACCACATCCAGTATGCCGATATTGTTGGGAAGCCACGAAATGTTCTGCGGTATCGACAGATGCTCATCACGCAACAGTTTTCTAATAGTGCCCTTGTCGTTGTCTAGTTTTTCGCTCGACGATAGTATGCGGGAGGCCGCGAGCGCATCGCCCTCGCTTAGCTTGACCGAAGCCAGTCGAGCCACATTTGCATCCGTACTTTAGCTCATTGCCCTCCCATTGGCAAATGTAACGCCACTGGTTTGGAAACGCCAGTACATTATCATTATCTACTGCGGGACTTTCACCCACTAAGAACTTCAATCCTCCCCTCGCTCCCAGAATTCGAAAATGCGTGACACTATCTCGGGACCATAGGAGACGAACCTCATGGATCTCGTTGTGCCCTCAGCTCACGAACCAGAGGGGATGCATCGACTGTTCTACGGATGGCTGGGGTAACCCCTTGCAGCGCACCCTCATGTCGACTACAAAATGGCACCTGCGTGCCTCCGTAGCGCTCGCGGCGAGCATTCTCTAGCCACGTATTCTCGCGCATAAACACGTCTAAGAAATACACGCCTGCCGCCCATGCGGCGGCATCCACCATCATGTGCCGATCGCCCTCATAGCAATACGTTGAGCTTCTGCGGACCTGGGCCAAGGCGGAGCAGGACGAGATCGTATGATCAACATCGTACCTGGACCGAGAAGTACGTAAGTGACCCCCTGGCCTGACCTGTCATACTAACGTCGGAAGCCCCCTATAAGCGACCGGGTCCAGTTTCCGCCATTGGACGAGCCGGGCGTCTCGCAGATATAATCAAGTACTACAGAATGGCTTAGAGCGGTTCCGCGAAGGTAAAGAAGGAGCAGAATGATCGTGGCTGGTCATTACGACAGGTTCTGGTAGCTTTCCACCAGCGGAAAGGATGCCAACGAAAGGCTGTAATGTCTTCATTAGTTTCAGAGCGGAGGCGTTAATAACGCGAAGTACTGCTACGAGGCACTCCGAGTGTTCGGTCACAGGACACTTTTACAAGAAGGGCGCACTGTCAGTGATTTCGCTGCGTCGTATGTGCTGCTAGAGAGGACTCGCTACGTACATGGAAGCCTGACCGTCTACTCCGCAAAGTGGACAAAACCGTACATTTTGTAGTACGATAATCGAGTGAGGTCTGGAATTTGCTGGTTGTGATGAGTATCTGCACGAGGCCACCAGGGGACTGGAACATAATACTTACGTGCACCCACAAGTAGTTCACCGCAGTGTCAATGTACTGTCCAACCTCGCGCATCTCCCCGCTGTACTGAATGTAGATCCACGAAATCAGTGCCAACAGTGTCATGCCTGCCAAATACAGTCAAACAAAAAGCCGATCCATGGAGGAACGTTAGTTGGGTATGCATGCCCAAACATGTTGTTGGGTAATACGTTGAATTAAATCAAAGAGCTCCCAAAACTGCCACTCGTGAGGTTTAAAAGCTTGCCTCATTGATTTTCCCATTATACATACATACCTATGCGTAAGTGCGGCATCAAGAGGAAAGGATACTCACCCATGAGAAGGTTGCACACGTTGGCAAGTAGATAAATACCAAGGATTGCAAATAATCCCGATGTCAGATAGAAGAAAATAACGACGGTAAATAGACATGCAGGTGTGCGAGCGGCCGCAAAGATGTTCTTGCCCTCATTGTGCTTTTGGAAGTTCACGTAGATCAGGTCGAGTTCGGTCATGAGCTTTTCCATGTACCGAAGGCAGAAGTCATCCCCGCCCATCTTGCGAATGCCCTCGAACTGCTGACGAGACTGCAGAGACAACCGGATACCAGAGACACAACAATATCGACACATTCAACACTTTTCCACGACAATCCTTGATAGTCACACGAGGTCGCTGTGAGATGCCCAGTGCTCTTAAGGAACTTAGTGGCTTTACTTCGTTCAAATATGAAACATTGGAAGCATCACAAGTGGGCATTAAGAAGGCGCTAACGAATATGAAAGTATACATATCTACGCAATAGACTTATGAGTCGTGTAAGATCCGAGGAGCAACAAGAGCTTAAGCGTCGTCCAAGCGTTCCAGGCACACGTCAACAAAGCATACATGTCATGTGTTCGTGTAAGACCAAAACATATATTTACGGATAAAGGATATAAAGCGACAAAATCTGTCCGCGTCGAACTGCTTACCTGAGTCTTCAGGCGCATGTGGTTAGCGTGCAGCTCCCTGGGCGAAATATAGGGTTGATCACCCCCGCACAGTTTCTCCATGGCCTTCGAATAGAAGTCACGGGCAACAGCAATCGCAGCGAGGTTGTTGGCCTCGGCTGTAGCTTCGAGCATCGTTTTTGGTTCTGGCAATTCATTGCCGCCGAAGACGGTCACGTAAGCGCGCACATATTCAAACAGCTCCTTGCAAGTCACGTCCTTGCCGTTGATCTGTTTCTTGACGAGATTCTCCGGTGCAAGCAGGGACGGTACGAGTTCGATGAGGTGCTTTTTAAAATCTCCGTCAATATCACAGTTACGACCGTCGAACGCCGGCGATGTAGCCACTTTCAAGCCCGGATGAGGCAAAAGAAAGCAGGAGATCGACGAGAAACATGAACGAATATGCTGTCGCAGCTGCTGCAGCTCGGGATGCTGTCTCTCACTGATCTCAAGTCTCCTTTCGAGGATCTTTTGTCCGCCCTCAAGTCCGTATGAAGCATCGTACGGGTAACTCCAGTCGCGTACAAGGAACACGAGCTTCTGGAAGGGCGCGCCCTGATGTTCACTTTCTGACGCGAGACGGCCGTACTCGGTGAACAATTGCAAGTGCTGCAAATCATCTTCTTGAATATTCTGAAAATGGGATGAAACGCAGATGATAGCAATAACACTAGTTAGCACCATCAGCCAAAAATGGAAGACGTAGTTATAAAATCGAAAAATAATAACAACTTACAAAGCATAAAAAAATATATCTTATTGTAGTATATGAGATGGATGAATGTGGATAGTGATCTATGATGATAATGATTGATCTAAGCGAACGGCCCGCGGTGGGGGATTCCCTGCCACCAGGGGGCGCAGGGAATGCCTATAAAATGGTCTGAAATAAACCAGAGAGTCTTTTCCGGTGTCGACGCGAACTAAGCCGGTTACCCGAACGGTGAGTGTCCTTATTGTGTTGCCTAGATACTACATTGGCGCAGTCGACTGTGACTGGACCTGGCGGTCAGTCTTGTAGCACACAAGGAGAGTAACCGAAACGGGGTTGCAGCGAGCGGCGGTTGGTGGGTACGCGAGCGGCGGTTGGTGGTTACGCGAGCGGCGGTTGGTGGTAACGGTGGACGGCGAGCTGTGGTGACGGCGAACGACGGCGAACGGCGAGCGGTGGTGACGGTGGACGGCGAGCGTCGAGTGGTGGTGACGGCGAACGGCGAGCGGTGGTGACGGTGGACGGCGAGCGTCGAGTGGTGGTGACGGTGGACGGCGAACGTCGAGTGGTGGTGACGGTGGACAGCAAGCGACGGTGCGCGGTTGGAGTGGTGTGTGAAGAAACGCACAAACAGGAATGATGTCGTACGGACCAATGCCGCTGCAGCAATTTATGCCGGTGGCCGGACCACCAGCGGCGCCCATAGAAGATTGGATCGTAGCGTTCGATGCGTACGTGGAAGCACATCCGAACGCGGAGAAGCTCGACGAAAAGAAAAAGTGCGCGCTTCTTAAGAACGCGCTGGGATTGGAAGGGATAAGGCAGTACAACCTTATCAAGGATAGGCCGGTGCCGGCCAACGTGGAGGGAGATGCGTACGAAGAGATGAAAGCGCGACTAGTGGCACGGTTCGCGCAGAGGAAAGGGCTGGCGGCGGCCCGGGACGAGTTTAATAGGCGACGGCAGCGTCCCGGGGAGCCATTCGAGGAGTACATAGCCGAGCTGACACGAATGGCGGCCAAGTGTAAATTCGAGCAGTTTTCGGCGGATGAGGCTATCAAGACGCAAGCGACGACGGGGACGTCGAACCCGAGACTGCGAGAGCGGCTGCTGATGGAGGATGACGACATCAAGCTGGACCAAGTGCGAGAGATGGGCATCCGGTTCGAGCGCAACATGGCGGAGGCGAAGATGTTAGAGCGAGACCACGTGGTGGCAGCGGTGGCGCGACGGCGGCAGCCGGCCACTGCCACACAGCCGATCAGGGCGAGCAGCCGCAGCAACAGCGGAGGTGGGTGGAAGCCTTGCACGGCGTGCGGAAATGATACGCACCTGGCTGGGTACTTAATGTGCCCGGCCAGGAAGGCGACGTGCTTTAAGTGTCATCGAACCGGCCATTTCGAGAGGGTGTGTGGAGCGGCAGGAAGCGCGCGGACGGTGCGCACAATAGAAAGAGAAGACGACGGAGCACGAGCCGGTGCATGGCTTGAGGAAGAGCAGGCGAGTCAGCCGAATAAATATGTGCAAATTTATACCCTGTGTGTTAGCTCGGAAATTAGGATAAATGCACGAGTAGATAAGCATGAGGTAAAATTTCTAGTGGATACAGGGAGTGCGGTGACAATAGTGAATTATAATGATGTAAGGGGAGTATTAAAGAGGAAAGTGCGGAAGGTGGATGAAACGGAAGTGGTACTTAAGACGTATAGTGGAGAGGTGATCGATGTATTAGGAGTAGTGGAATGTATAATTGAATTAGGAAAGAAATCCGTGGAAATGATTGTATTCGTGGTACAGTGGGGGAAATCAGTATTAGGACGAGATGCATTAGCTAAGTTAGGAGTCTGTGTGGATTGCAAAGGCCGAAAGTGTATAGTGGATGAAAAGGTGGTAGCGGCAGTGAACAAGTCGGGGACAGTGGAGGAGTATAGAGAATTGTTTTCAGGACAACTGGGGTTAGTGAGGGGGTATCGACATCGTGTGAAAGTGAAGCAAGGGGTTAGACCAACTCAACAAAAATTGAGACGACTGCCGTTAGCAACAGTGGAGGCCGTTAAAAAAGAAATCGATAGACAAATAGAAATGGGGGTGATTGAACCTATAGAGGCATCGGAGTGGATATCAGCTATGGTGGTAGTGGCAAAGAAAGGAGGTGGAGTAAGAGTGTGTGTGGATTTACGACAGGTGAACGAGGCTATAATACCCCAGGTGTTTCCGTTACCGCATTTAGAGGACTTGTTAGCAGAATTAAAGGGAGCGAAGTGGTTTTCGAAGCTGGATGCGATGTCAGCGTATCATCAGGTTGAGTTAGCGGAAGAATCGAGGGATCTGACGGCATTTATTACGCCATGGGGATTGTTCCGCTATAAACGGGTGTGCTTCGGATTGGCCTCGGCACCAGCAGCGTTTCAGAAAATGATGAAGGACATGCTAGGAGGACTAGAAGGAGTAGTGGTGTACTTAGATGATATTCTAATTTATGGAGAATCTAGAGAACAACATGATGGTAGGCTTAGAGAGGTCTTACGCAAGATATCGGGATCGGGAATGACATTAAATTCAAAGTGCGTTATTGGAGTGGAAAAGGTGGATTTTGTGGGATTCAGTATAAGTCGGGACGGAGTTACACCATGTATGGATAATATCAAGGCGATTAGTGAACTAGCGGAACCAAAGAATGCAGGGCAAGTGAGATCAGTGTTGGGGGCAGCGAGTTTTTATATGAGATGTGTTCCGCGATTTTCCGAATTGACGGAGCCGTTGAGACGATTATTGAAAAAAGAGTCAAAATTTGTATGGGGACAGGAACAGCGGGAAGCCTTCGAAGAGATGAAACGAAGGATTATACAAGCGAAACCCCTAGCGGTATTTAACACAGAGTACGACGTAATCGTAGAAACCGATGCGAGCAATATTGGCTTGGGGGGAGTGTTATTGCAAAAGGGCCCAGAAGGCGAAAGGCCGGTAGCGTATGCTTCTTGCACATTAACAGAAACGCAGCAAAAATATTCGACAGGGGAAAAAGAAGCACTGGCGTGCCTTTTTGCTATAGAACGGTGGCATGTATATCTATTTGGACGACGGTTTCGACTGCGTACAGATCACTCAGCGCTAGTTACGTTGCTGGGAGCGAAGGGAACAGGAAGAGCACCAATGCGTATAGGGCGCTGGGTAGAGCGATTGAGGGGATATAATTTTTCTATAGAATACCGCGCGGGAGCGTCCAATCATATTCCGGATATGTTGTCACGATTACCAAGTGCTGATGAATTCGAAGCGAATGATGCAACTGAGATAGTAATATCATATGTGACCGAAGAGGTAAAACCATTAAACTGGGAAGAAATTGCACAAATGTCTAGGTTAGATTCCGAGCTAACACAGGTACGGGGATGGATGCGGCACAGAAAGCCCTCGCCAAAAGATAGAGTGTGGGCCTCAGTGATACATGAATTGTCAGAAGTTCAAGGAGTACTAATGCGGGGCGCCAAGATTGTGTTACCGTTGGCGTGCAGGTTACAGGCGTTCAAGTTGGCACACGACGATGCACATCAAGGAATTGTCCGGACGAAACAGCGACTACGGGAGCGATTCTGGTGGCCAGGAATTGATAAATTCGTGGAACAAGCTATCCACAACTGCGGACTGTGTGCTCGACACGACAAAACAGCACTTCCTGTGACTGCTCCGATCCGAACCACACCGTGGCCGAAACAACCATGGACGAAGTTAGCATTGGACATCCGGGGACCGGACGTATCAGTGGGAGGACAACTGAGATTTGCAATAGTAGTCATAGACTATTATTCGAAATGGGCAGAAGTGGAGCTAGTCCAGGAAGCGACCGCAGAGAAAATAGTGGATTTCCTGCACAGACTATTTCACCAGGAAGGGGTGCCGGAATATTTAATAACGGACAACGGTACGCAAATGACTAGCAGAGTGTTCGCAGAGTTCATGGAGAAATTCGGAGTGGTTCACCAGCTAACCCCGGTCTATCATGCAGCGGCGAATGGACTGGTGGAAAGGTTTAATAGAACCCTGGGGGGATTCTTCGAGACAGCTAAACAGCTTGGGGGAGACTTCAGAAGACGCGTAGTAGAAATGGTTGGAGCATATAATGCCACACCGCATGCAACCACGGGTCGGGCCCCAGCCACGTTACTACATGGCCGACCGATGCGAACGCGAATGGATGTAAAAAGGCCGTTGGAACCCGCTCGAAGTGATACACTAATCCGCGAACACACTGAAAGGCGACAGCGAGCGCAGAAGGAATACGCCGATCGGCGCAGAGCAGCCACGGATGAGGTGCTGAGACAAGGACAATGGGTGCGCATCAGGCGGCCAACAGTAAGGAAAGGCGAAAAGAAGTACAGCTCACCTGTCCAAGTAATGGCACAAAAAGGGGCTGATACATACTTGTTGGCCGACGGAAGATTATGGCACCGAAACAGACTGGTGTCCGCCAAGCCACCAACTACAACAATAACAACCCAGCAGAGACAGGCACCAATGACTGCCACACAAGGTGGACCGGCAGTCCCGGTCCCTGTGAGGGGGGGGGAAGAATCGGAACCCGAAGAACAACCATCGTCGGAACAATCGGAACCAGAAGAACAACCGTCGTCAGAACAATCGGAACCAGAAGAGCAACCGGCGGAACAGTCGGAACCAGAGGAACGATCACCGGAACTGGAGGAATACATATCGGCAGAAGGAAGTGACACCGAGCAACCCCAACCGGAACTGAGACGGTCGAGCAGGACAAAAGCAACACCAAAATATCTGAAGGATTATGTGAGATAGATAGTTAGTCGTAGGTAGTAGGTAACGCTTAAAAAGTGAAGGGGGGGAGAGTGTAGTATATGAGATGGATGAATGTGGATAGTGATCTATGATGATAATGATTGATCTAAGCGAACGGCCCGCGGTGGGGGATTCCCTGCCACCAGGGGGCGCAGGGAATGCCTATAAAATGGTCTGAAATAAACCAGAGAGTCTTTTCCGGTGTCGACGCGAACTAAGCCGGTTACCCGAACGGTGAGTGTCCTTATTGTGTTGCCTAGATACTACACTTATCTTAGCGCAAAAAGAGAAAGCAAAACAAGATGAAAATTGACATCAAACAACTCCACTGTGGCAGTATCTAGTTAGCATTGGCGATTACTTAAAGGTCGGTACTCAGAAGGACACCGTGCTTCTTTGAGAGTAAAAACAACTATGTGATGGAAACGACCTCTACGAACCAGGCTCTACAGCCGTGAGAACCATCCCATCAAGGAGGGGCTGATGATGATCTCGACGGTAGCGTAGAGGGAGACGACGAATCGGTTCGCCGCCATTTGGACGCTAAAGGTAGCCAAGGAGACCGCTAGATAAGCGCGGCAATGACCGCATGTAAATATGTAAATGTCGATTGGCTGGCAGAGACGTTATACGTTGCTGTGGGGAAGTAAGCAATGTCCGAAAGAATTCCGTTTCTTAGCAGTGAGGCTCTTCGTACCTAATATTGTTCCGGGGTTGATATGTGATCTCGACTACTATTCACGCTAACCAATTTCAGCCAGCTTGAGAGGTTGTCATTGTCTATCTGAGAAAGGAGCCGCTATATAAGGCTGAAATTACCACGTGCAGTACCTTAGGTATGTTTTATTTCGGAGTGGATAGCTAATGTCGAACAGGCCAGACGGGAAGTCGGGGGTTTAAACGTACTAAATGCCTTGCATCCTTGGTCTGATCGTTGCACTACTTTTCTCGCCGGAAGCGTGAAAAAGATAAAGGAATATGCAAACAACCTTATGAAGTGCATATTATACTAAATTTGAGTGAAAGACAGCATTTAATTGAATTAAGAGGGTTCTCAACAAATATTCTACTCTGAGCTACATTAGAAAAACAATTTTGCCAATTCCAAAAAATACATCAAGCAATTTGCTCGTTTGAGAAAAGTCGTTGCCTCTAAACGCCCAGAACTAAAATACAGAAGATATGTGACCCTCCAGCAAGGCCTCCCCCTTTTCCAGTTCTGATGGCATTATCAGAATGCTATCTGTTTCGCTCACCAAAAAAATCGTCCTGAAAATAACTTTTCAAATCTGGAAGCCATGATACGCCACGTAAATGGCTTGCCGATTAACCGATTGATTGATATAAGTGAACCACCTGTTGTTTAACCACAATTTACCTGAGATAGATTATAGACTTGAATTGAGGACGTCATCGTGGACAGTGCGAAGATCGTGGCGCAGTCCTTGACTGTCGACTGCGAATCGAAAGCGCCCTGAGTATCCATAAAGAGGACAGCCACCTCCTCTCCAGAAGGTGTCTTCACCTATAAAATGAACAAAGATTCAGACCAATGGAAATGCTTCTCTATATCGCAGTACAATTAATCCTGCCAAAGAACGATGTTTACTTAAGATAATACAATTGGGGAAAGCACACTGCATAGATAAAAAAAAAAAGGACGCCGTCGATACCACAGCTAAAGGTTAAGTTGCCGCATCCAGCATACCCTAAGTGATATATTCACATCTGATACAAAATACATTGATTCTGAAGCCTAAATGAAAACCTTGCTTGTAAGCATGGGCTTTATCAGTATGTGGTGAACGCAGGTTTGAACAATGCCTCTGATAACAAGAAGACCACGTACTCAAATGTGTACGGCACGGCAAACAATCTGAACAGGTGCAACCAACAACGTATCAGTAGACATTTAATGTGAATGATAGCCATTACGAATGAGAATATATATGTTTCACTCTCAAAAACAACATTCTTAATTCACTTAGCTGTAGTGGTAAAGCAACTTAGGCTCCCGATAGGAGTAATTAGGATCACGTATATATGATGCTAACAATATATATATATATATATATATATATATAGAACAATTTAGAAAATTATTATCTTGGCTAAGTTATGTATATGGGGCACGGTTTAAATAAGATACAAGAAGTTTAGCGAATAAAAAATAGGTATATTTATAACTGTGATATTTTTCCACGTATATTCGTGCTATTCAAACTACTTGCTCATTATCTGCTTGCAAAGAGTTTTTGTATATATATAATGCTTCATCTTTTAGACTTTGAGCAGGCCCATGAAGCTGATTTTTATTAAGAAAATCTGGGAACGCCAAAAGCTAGCCACGACCCTGAGAACTTTTCCCCACCAGTGTTTGTCACGTTCTAAAATCTGTCACGTTAGGTAGGTTGAAATTAAAAACCCACTTTTTGACTGAAAATAAAACTCAGTAAAAAGTTGTATCTATTCGGTGAATTTGTATCTATTCAAAACCTTATGTATATGTATATATAATAAGTTGCCTTCGTATGATTCCCAAACCTGTCTTGCATAAACGGCACCACAATGTATTCGCACGACAATTATCTAGGTTCATTTACGATTTAAGCCAGATTGTGCATCACAGGCTGTACTAGAATTACTGTTTATGCACGAGGGCCGTAATATTAAGATGTCTTATCATATATATATGTATATATATAACCTATATAAACCCCCTCCCCTAAATCATTAATATATCTGAATCTATAGCCATGTATATGTGCCAGAAAGGTCAACCTACCTACCGGGAATGAAATTCATGAATCTATCTAGCTGCACGTTTACGAATGTACTTTACAGCCACATTACAGCGATAAATATATATATATATATATATATATATACTGCAGGATGAACTCATATCAAGCGCGTCAGAGTACACGCACATCTCTTCGCTCACCTTGAAGATTTCATTCCATATGAGAATGCCAGTTGTGTCGCGCTCACAACCACCTTTCCAGCTGAATCCTTGTAGTGGCGTGTCATCATCACCAAGCCAGTCGGGAGAACCGCTTGCGCGCATATACCTGATCACATAGACATCACCCACAATAGCAACGTTAAAATACCTACTTGCTTCACCGTGAAATTTCCTTGCTATATATATATATATATATATATATATATATGCATAAGTGTATGCCTACGTCTTATGTTCTTTTCACACAAGCCAAAGATATAATAGGAACAGACGTACGCGAATGTGCGTATGTATGCATGCGCAGATCTCTAGCCATAATGCTAACAGAGTTGGCAGCCGCAAAGCTCTACGCGAAGATTCGCAACACTAGTGCTATTGTATATAAAGGCATAAGCCACACACAGTTAGTTACTGCGCGCGTACCCTTAAGCCAAGAGCCACCTCGAACGAGCATTGGGGGGTGCCGCGAGTCACACAACCGGATTCGGTGAAGACCGAAAGCAGAACAATAAAGCACGCATTTATAGATCTATACATAGTACATATTTTGCATATATATAGTATCCACTTATGTTTATATATGTTTATATATACGCATATATTACACTGTATATATATATATATATATATATATATATATATATATATACATATATACGTGTATGTGTAAACGTGTTTACTGCAAGATTGAACCAACTCGAACAGTTGGCACGAACCTGAGGAAGAAGTCGAGCAAAAAACTCTTGCCCTTGCGAAAGGCGCCAGCAACTGAGACCACGACGACTTTCATGTCCCTGACATCTTCTCGAAGAAGCAGCTTGGTGAGGTCGATGTCATTCAGTGCGTACGTGTGATCGTCGTTGGCCGACAGAATCTGTATCGGCTGGCGTACCGGGCCCTGCTCGCTTTGGATCGAGCGCTTCGTGGGCGGAACCATCGTGAGCTCCTCGGAAATCGTCATCTCGCCGTCGTCGTCAAAACGTTGAAAATTCAAAGCTAGGCACACTGCGATGCGTCGCTTAGAACTCCGTTTTCCCGTTTCGACCGACACCCGTTCACAGCAACGCAGCCGCAATCAATTCGAATTCACGGGCCTTTCTGGAAAGCACATGCAAAACGATAGGTACATCGGAGAGGTCAGAAGAAAATGGAGACGTTGCATGCAGCTAAAGCCACACCCGTTGGGTTGATGATGGGTACGCTCAAAAGTTCGAATAACACGCCACTAACAATACTTAGGTAAGACTGCCGCATTTTCCACAACAAATATAGCTGCAGACAGACAGACAGCCAAAAAAGAAACAATGCAAACAGTAGGTCATGGAGAGCTTTGCCGCATCACTGTGTGTATTGAGTATGATTGTAATGCGACCGGAGTCGCATAAAGTTCATACCCGGGTCGTCCAGCATTTGTAAACTGTGTATTGCCTTTCGGGCGTTATATATATATATATATATATATATATATAGTAGAGAAAGCCAGATTGTAATTGATTTTCTTTGTTTGCAAGCCTGCCCACCGGAGGACATGTATCGAACCAAAGACACTTCAGTATTTGATTACATTCGTTTTAGGTATTGTTGCAGAGACAACAACAACAACAACAAAACAACAACAGCAGCAGCAACAACAACAACGACAACAACAAGGAAAAAAGACATAACTACGCAGGCTACGATAGCAGAGCGAAGCTGAGGCAGATCAAGGTTTAGAGAGTTGCTTTTTAATCCTTGAACGGCACTAACATAGATCATAGACACCGACATAAGTAGCTGAGACAACAACTGTTGCTTAAGCAACCTAAGCAGTTCAAATCTCTCGGCCGCCTCTTGGCAAAAGCCCACATCAAATGACCATAGAGACAATGAATAGAGATGGATATGAAGATGGCAACAGAGAGAGAAAGCCGAATTGCCGAAAAGCAAAGATTACAATACTAGTACACAGTGGGGAAAATAAACACAAACAGACAGTCAGCCAGACAAGCTGGCAGATGGCAAGATGGCATTGAAGACGAGCGCCAGAACGAACCACCTCGGCGGCGGCAACGGTCGGTTTTCGTGCAATAACTGACCACTGATCACTTCGGCGCAGGGCAGGTCGTAAGCCGGACAACCAAGCGGGGCTGACATTGACAACCAACAATTAACGACCGAGTTAATAACAATTAACACCGAGTAGTTCCGGAGTTCGAGCTCTCCTACTAGCACCGATTAAAACAACCTCATTAAAAAATGTTTTTAACTCTTCTAGCCCCGATCGGTATTTTCTTCTAGTAAAACTACCACTGAATTCACGAGCGCTGTTGCTACTGCTGCTGCAGCAGCAGCAGCAGCTATTTCTACTGAAATTGCTAAATGTGACATGCAAGCGAGCGAGAAAAATGTATTACATTTTTGTTGTTCTTTTTTTACGCGCGTTAGAGGTTCCCCCCCCCTCTTAACCTCACCACCACCAATGGTGTAAATAATCTCCTCTAGTTGTCCTGTATTGGAGTTGTTGTACCATTGTCCAAGAACCTGCAGAGTTGTACGCCCATTAATCGACCATTTATTTTCGAACAATGCAAAACCTTGGCAGTGATTCGAAGACACTGCAAAACGTATCTTCTACTGATCTTGACGATCTTGATCAAGGCGCGCGAACTGGCTTTCTTTAAGGTGTGATACACATCGCTGAATCTCCCTGAAACAAATTTAACTCCACAGAGTGTTTTTGTCTTTGGACAACACGAGTTTGTTTTTGTCTGTCTAACAAGGCTTAAATGTCCATGCGATTGCCAATTCACAAATAAAGAATAACATATAATATGCGTGTTTGGTCATGAAGCTCACAAAGTTATGCGCATAAAGTTTGACAGGCAGGCGGGGGGGGGGGTGGGGGGGGGCATTCTTATATAACAAGTCTTACATGCCTAGAACCGATTTAAGATTAGATTCTTATATAACAAGTCCTACATGCCTAGAACGGATTTAGGATTAGATTCTTATATAACAAGTCCTACATGCCTAGAACAGATTTAGGATTAGATTCCTATATAACAAGTCCTACATGCCTACACACAGATTTAGGATGATTAGCGGAGCCAAAATCCAAGGGAGATGATAGGTCGAAAGGTAGATAGGAGGTAAAGGTAGATAGCTAAAGCTCGTACAGTGCGCGCGCGGACACGCATATTGGTCATTGTGACCTGCCGGTTCGAAGACCAATTAGAAAATGTCCCAGAACAAACTAAGGCCGCTAAGCCTAGGAGATCGAGACAACTCAAAGAGACAAAGCCCGCGCGAGAGTGTCTGTGTGTGGACGAGAGACAATCGAGATGCGCTTGACATTGAATGCCATAATACCGTCACTTGCTGAATGCATGCATGGCCGGAGAGCGTGTCAGCGTTTAGCCTCTACCTCGGGGGCCTACCGCTACAGCCATCGACGATATATGCGATACTTTCACCTTCGCTCGCATCGAGGCAGTAAACGGCTTCGTTACGTGGTTCGCAATTAGTGACGCTGTTATTGTTGCTGTTTTTGCTGCTGTTGTTGTTGTTGCTGCTGCTGCTGCTGCTGTTGTTGTTGTTTTCGCTGTCGTCGTTGCTAATGTCACTACTGTATGTGGTCACTGCCGTTCAAAATGAACGGTCAGCAACAACAACAGCAGCAATGCTAAGGCGAACATAGCCGGTGTCGATTCAATCTCTCGATGAGGAATGCGATGAGCAGGCCGAAATCCACGACTTTTTTTTTATATTAGGGTTTTATTCATATAACCATATTCCAGCGGTAGAAATCCACGACTACTGCTACTACTACTACTACTACTACTACTACTGTTGGTTAATATTGTGGTTGTTGTCATTGGTATGCTCCCTAGCCAACAACAAACTGCGGTGAGGATGATGCTGTAACATAGATCAACTTTCAGACATACAAACACGCTCACATGTATACGCACCTCACTATGTCATCTGCTACCTGCTGCGAGTGGACTATTGCAAATAGCTCTGTAGTGCCAAGTGAATTGGGCACGAGCCCAAAGTGCCCAAACAACAAGAACAACAACAACAACAGCAACACGTCACAACGTCAAGTACAACAAGAAAAATAACAACAACAACAACAACAACAACAACAACAACAACAGCAGCAACAACAACATTACCAACAACAACCACAATGACTCGAAGATGGCCGTGTACAAGGAAAGTTATGGTTCGTGGCAATCTCCCTTCTCTCATCGCTTCCCTTTCCCCCACCATGCCAATTGACCCATCTATTTATCTAGTCATCCATGCACCTATGCGTTCATTCATATCGCTCTTCGTCGGCCCCTGTGTGTGTGTCTGCCTACCATTTCGTCATCTACAGCTGTCTACAACCGTTTTCCTCCTGTCCAATTCCGTAGCAGTGGCACAGTGACACCAACAGCAGCAAGTAGCCTTTTAAGCCAGACAAACCGACATAGTAGGAAACTGTATATATATATATATATATATATATATATATATATATATATATATATATATTTAAGTAAAAAACAACTTATATATATATATATATATATATATATATATATAATTTCTGATTTTCTATATATAAACAGAACATTTAAGAAAGGCTGCCAAAATTCAAAAACACCCAACGCCCGGTAGACGGCAGCCACATCAATCCTGCTCTCAGCTGAGATTCAGCTCCCTGTAGCTGAGATACAGCAGCTTGTTATGTGTACCAGTATATATATATATATATATATATAAACACGGGCACTTGAATATAAAATCAAATCATGTCTGTCGCAGTAGAGACAGCAATCAAATTTCATGCCATAAACATTTTACACATTATTATGTAAAAATGCGTATATATATTCGCGATTTCTTTCAAATATGAGTATCTATTACACTCTCGTATGTGTCTTTCAGTTGATAAGCAAATACTTTCATTGTGTTGCCTAAGTGCCTCGTATCTATCAAAATATGTTAAGTAAATATTAAACAATAGTAAATATATTTTATAGATGTTCAAGTAATATGTACATTTATGTAGGTAAAATAAGAAATAAATAAAGTTTTTAAAATGTTTTTAAGTAAATATTTTACCTAGTAATTTGTTATTGTCATTACAAACGGTTCAATGGCTTAGGTGACCCTTGCTATCGTAATCGATACCGATGCTTTCGTTTCAGTTGTTGCTGCTGTTCTTGTTTGCACCCAATGTTTCCCACCAGTGTCGTCTTGATTTCAATTCCCTGCACTTCTTTCTGGTCAGAAAGCCGACCACTAACAAAACAATTGAACGTAACAACAAAGAAAGGTAAGACAGGGCGATGAAAGGTACACTTCAGCGTGTCTATATATATGAATACTCCCGCCGCAATTCTTGCTGATGCTACACAAATTTTATATATACATATATAATTATATATATATATATAGAATAGAATATAGATATAGAGAATGATAGAAGAGAGATAGAGGATAAGAAGAGATACTAGGAGATAAAATATAGATATAAAGTAAGATAATATAGATATATATAAATCTTCTAGATATAGATTATATAGATATAATAGCAAGATATATACTATATATATCTATTTATCTATATCATATCTATTAGAGATGATCATAAATATATAACATATATATCTATATTATATAGATTATATATATATATATATATATATATATATATATATATATATATATATATATACATATATGAGAGAGAGCGCGTAACACGTTTGCATGGTATGCAAAAGCAAATACCGCACCGAGCGAGAGAAAATTTAGTCCGAAGAAGCAGAAAAATCTAAAGACGGCGTAAGAGAGGCAGAAAGAGTGCGAGTGAACAATATAGGAGAAAGAGAGATCGATACATGTCATTGTTTTGACCGAGCAGGTTGTGACGGAGGCGGTAGTGGCGGCGTCAGTCAGCGTTTGAACAAGACGGACCAATTACTGGACTAAAAAAAACTTCGAACGACGGATGGGCCGCCTACAGGCCTACAGCCGCTACGTGTCTCCTCTCTCGCTCCATAGCCATGTCCGTAAGGTTTCTCAGTGAAAAACGCTCAACTTGGGCGTTTCGATCGCCCACCGCCCACCTTCCCCCCCTGCCGGCCACTCACGACAACTTAGCAGCATAGCAACAACCATGGCCACCACCAACAGGTAACACACAGCAACAGGTAACCCTCCTCCTCCTCCTCCTTCTTCTCTTCGGTCGTCGTTCCTTCTGTTAACCAGCCGCAGTCATCGACACACAACCAACATAGATGGCGTTTGGTTAGTGGGCCGCTACGTCGGGGCGCCACCACCATCACCACCACCACCACCCTATAGGGTTACCACCCTATAGATATGGATAGGTATCCACTATAAACGGGTCAGCCAGTCAACCAGCTAACCCGCCGAGCATAGGGGCGCGACGCCCGCCGGCCCGTACGCACGTATGCATTGATCTGTCACAAGCCGGCATAGCTGTTTTCGTTGCGGTTGCCTTCTGGTTCAATGCATATATATATATATATATATATATATATATATATATATATATATATATATATATATTTATTGATCTATGCTGTCACACGCAGAGACAGGCTACTCTCGCTGCGGCTGTCGTCTGGTGGCTGCTCAATGCATACACGTCTCCGTATAAAAACGTATACAACTATTTATGTATATATATATATATATATATATATATGCATGTATATATATGTATATATATATATATATATATATATATATATGCATGTATATATATGTATATAGGGAAATTCTCATATGCGTAAGCACGCGTCGCATTTTTTTTTTGTTATATTCGTAGTTGTCGTAGTTGATTGGCGTGAACACCGATGCTGTGGCTGATAGATCACGTCTCGATTTGGCAGCGATGGTTGCACGCAGATGTTGTTAGCGTTAAGGCTAGCGTTAACGCTGCTCCTCTCTGCTTCGATCCTCCCATCCATTTAGTTTGCGTGGTGGTGTGCGTCGTATGACGTCGAACTATGATGAGCAACCAAAGTGAGAATGCCTAGCAACAATTATTGATGATGACGGAGTAAGATGGTGGACATAGCAAACGATTCTGGTATAGAAATCGCGGGATCGATACACACTATTATGTCGGCGGTATCTTTCTTTCAATTTGCAGATTTCAAAAGTTCAAGTTGTGACAAACAAATGACGAATCATCAAGATGACTTCGATGGTTCCAAGAATCAACGTGATCATCGTTCTCATATCTCTTAACCGATTCGTCACTGAATTTACTTGGGTTCCGGAAAACAAAAAAAAAACTGTTGTCGTGGTTGTCGTCTTCGTCCGTTGAATCAGGTTTTGTCGCACTTGCCACACTTGACCATTGACCACAACGCTGACCATGATGAGGATAATGATTGTACCATCATTAGTACCCAACATTACCTCAATGATTCACACCACCTGCCTGCGTGGTCACTCTCCGTAGCTCTCTCTCTTTCTCTCGAATTCTTCTCCTGCTGTCTCTATATTCTATCAGTTGTCATTATTTTTTTAATGTATATATATATATAACTTTTTTTTCGTATAATACATTATGCATATGTTACTCCCAATAGTCATAATATATTATAGTACGCGTAGTCGTCTGAAGTGAGGAAAAGAGTGAACCCGAAAGAAAGTATGCCTAATAGACCTGACACGGTAGCGTCGTTGGATAGTGGCGGTGCTGGTTGTGGTGGTCGTGGTACAGAGAGGCGAGGGCAGAGGAAGGTGTTGGAAGCACGTCCACAGCCCCGAACCGTTGGGTGCTATTTGCTCTGCTGAGTAGGGCCACCAAGCACGCGCATGTCGTGCAGCCTGCTTGGTATGTCGTCGTCGTCGTCGCCGAGTAGAGCGTGGAAGAAGTATTGTAGTCTAAAGCGAAACGAGGAGGGGAACAGAAAAAGCGAGCAAGCCTGCGAAAGAAAGAAAGGGAAGGCGCAGCCAGGCAGGGTCCGCACACTGGGCACGGGACCAGCGGTTACAATGGCCCAGACGAAAAAGCTGGGGGGGAGGCCCGCTATGCGCCTGCAGGTTTCCCGGCAGTCACTGTACGGGCTCTGGGCAGACCGTAGCAGTAGAGACTCAAGGCCAACGACGAGGCTATTAGCAACGGCGGCAAAAACATAACCGACACTGCCTTTGACTGCTGGTGCTGCTGCTGCTGCTGTTGTTGTTGCCGCCGCCGCCGTTGCTGGCCTAAGGGTGCGTGTCAACTCGTTGTCAATCCAGCAGTTTGACTGTCGCCAGCAGACGGCCTGCTGACCGCCTGCGTTGTGTGGCCAAGGTGGTGGCCGATCGACCATCTAGCTAGGTATTGGCTGTGTTAACAAAAACGCCTGCCTTGGCTAGTTATCGCACGCGTTGTCTTTCGCGTCGCGTCCGCATATGCGGTGTATCAAACTAATCACAACAATATATATATATATATATATATATATATATATATATATATATATATATATAATACAGAGTAACGGATCTACAGGTTCGATACCGGTTTAAGCAAAGTTTATATAAATATATATAACACAAAAAAAAACGGATCCACAGGTTCGATACCGGTTCAAGTAAAGGTTAAAAAAGCATATATATATATATATATATATAATACAGGGTAATGGATCTACAGGTGCGATACCGGTTTAAGCAAAGTTTATATATATATAACACAAAAAACGGATCCACAGGTTCGATACCGGTTCAAGTAAATGTTAAAAAAGCATATATATATATATATATATATATATATAATACAGAATAGCAGATCCACAGGTTCGATACCGGTTCAAGTAAAGGTTAAAAAAGCATATATATATATATATATATATATATATATATATATATATATATATGCGTATCTCGTTCGTTTCATCTCGTTCTCCAGTTCCTGTTACTATGCAAAACAAATTCGCGCCAAAGGTACGTTAAAGCCTAATTTTAACGTGTTACGCTATGTGGATCTCGCTACCGCCATATCGCCCTGCTTGACTATCGCGCGTTGCTTTTATCCTGTTCCTTAGCCGAGCGCAATGGCAGCGTCGGCATATTAGTGCCACAATAGCCCTATACACATCCATCCTGTTCAGAGACGTCCGGCTAAGAGCTGTCTGCAGTTCGTTGGCAGAGGTATCGACAAAGAGAAACCAGTAACGGGCTTTACTAGGTGGCACCGCACCCAGACATTAGGCGCCTCGATTCGAGCCCCTTGCCGAATTATTTGCAAAGGAAAGCGGTGCGCAGCCCGAGATCGTTCGAAAACAATTGCAACAAAAACAAAAGAAGGAAATATGCCACGACGATCTTATAGATGACCTCGCCGCAGTGGTCACGCGGCGTTCTTATAACAGCGCAAGATGCATTTGGTTGAAAGTTCCTTCAAAGCTCTGTCGTCGCCCCAACTTGACACCATGCAGGATCTTAACTTCTTGTGGTTATCCGTATGGGTAACGAGCCGCTTACAGTAGCATTCGAAAGCTTTATCTCGACATGGGAAAAAAATTAAGTTGAACACGTACAACGAGATGATGGGACGCCTGGATATGTTCACTGCCTCTCACCTCTCTCTCTCCAGGCCTGATCTTACGTGTGACAATCGCCACGTCTATACCAGATACATAGTTCATGGCAAACATCGCTTGGTCTGTTTGAATACGAACTTTCACGAGGAGCACGGAGAGTGCATATGTCGACTCTGTGACCGCATGACAAATGCTTGCCATGAAATACTAGAGTGCATTGGGGTTCCTTCCAATCAAGGTTCTAGCTCTGTAAGCACATGTAGCGGAGAGCGTACTGTAAGTCTTATGAGCCAGGGCACAGTTGCGAGACACACACGAGAACCGAATTGCAACGTCAGAAAATCCCAACAAATAGGCACGCACGCGTCAATTGAGGTGGGAGGAGGCTAGAGGAGCAGAACCGTCCAGGGGTCCAGGTACTCTGTGGTCACCATGACAGGCAACACATGGACAGCACAGGTGGAATAGAATGAACGAACGGGAAAAACGACGAGCGAGCGAGCCAAACAAGGACGCAGTACCATCTCAAACGCCAGCCGTATCAGCTGACTCAGACAGTCCGTCAATTGCCAATCGGTCGACCTCGACAACGGCTGGCTCTTTGAAGCGTTAACCACAAACATGATCGTGTCGCCGTATCCGCGTCCACGTCGAAAATGACGAATGGACCAAGACCAAGCCCACGATGTGAGTATGTGACTGATAAATGAGATGAGCGATGAACAACTAACTATCCGACTACGCCGTCGGTGACTTTCGCTGATGGTGGACAACAGCAACAACAAGCAGACAGGCACATAGATAGATAGATAGTAAATAGATAGATGATGATGATGCCTGAACATCGCCGAACGTTCGTTCAGACGTTCCGAGTTCCGAGACAAGCGGTAGCAGCGAGTCGTGAAACGACCGCGTGAATACAGCATACAACTTAGCTTAGTCAACGCACGCGTTCCAAGCAAATGATCGTCGTCATATGATAGCCGCCACCGCCACCATCACCACCCTCATCATCATCGTGGTCGTCGTCGATGTCCTCCTCGTCAAACATCGGGACAATATTGGGCGAAGACACGCGACCATTACTATATACCGACGCGTTGTCACAGCTGCTGCCTACTTCGCCTATCTCATGACAACCAATCCACCGAAGTGTTATTTTGAGCAACAACATCAAAGCCGTTAGTAATAGCCGGAGTAGCAAATATATATATATATATATATATATATATATATATATATATATATATATATATATCATAGTGTCTATAACAAATAAATCAAGTAGCAAGAGAGCAATGGCCTGCACTGCTGCGATGACGGCTCGATCCGAACTTTCTGTGCGCATACCCATTCTTGTCGTCGTCGTCGTCATCATCGACATCCGCCGCGTCTTTGGTACGAGCGTTCGAGCTATCCTATCAGAGAGAGTCTGCAGTCTTCTGCGCTGTGACGAGCAGCGACAATTACGCCGCCGAACACGACTGCTCCGCTGGCCGCAATCACCACAATGGCATTACATGGGTTTACAGGTAGTTGTTGTTGTCTCCGTTGTTTCTGTTGTTGTTGTTGTTGTTGTTGTTGTTGCGATTGTTGTTGTTATTGTTGTTGCTACTGCGGTTGCTATTGTTGCCCTCCAGCCGATTCGAATTGCTGCGTTGACAGACGACTCTCTGGCGCGGCTGGCGACCGAATGCAGCAATCACTACATTTCTCCGTTCGTCAAAGTCAAAGACGGAAACAAATGTTGTTCAAAAACAAGGTAGACACGACACGACGCGACGTGTCGTCCATTTACTTCCATGACCCCGTACCACCGCCATCGCCACCGCTACCTCTACCTCTACCACGAGACCCTCTACGTGTGCTGCATCGAAGCATCGTTAACGAATATAAGCACACACAAACACACACACAGACAAATCCACGTACGATTCAATGCCTACCTGTAGTATAGAGGAAATCAGCGGAGATACTGAGAGTAACTAGATGGAATGAGAGGGAGAAGAATGGGAGAGATGAGAGGGAGAACAGAGAGAGAGATATTGAGAGGAGAGGGGAGAGAAGACACGTGATGGCACGTGCGAATCCAAGGCGAATGGGCGCGAACGTAACAAGCGTAAGCACGTTGATGAGGGTCATCATGGCCATCATCATGCAGATGACATCGTTGACAATGAATTGTGCGTCGGGACGGACGCCAACAGGTACGTAGATGGAGGGCGGAAGAGGCGGGGGTCAATTGTCTAGCAGTTACCTAGTTCTAGCTGCCTTGAACCTACTGCCTAGACAGTAGGGGCAAACCGTATTAGGACACGCGACTACTGACTGTGCTACGGCGTCGACGGTTTTACCACCACCACCACCGCCACCACTACCGGTAGTCACAAAATGCGCAGATACTGCTTGATCTCACAGTACTGATATCTCAATTACAGATAGGTATTTAATCCCCCCGCCGTAGAGTAGGTGGTATTTGATCCCCCCCGCCTCCGTTCCCGTCCGCCAGCACGCAAACTCCACTGCACTCCGCTATGCACGCAGGAAATCCCTACTCGACACGAATTTGCCAAATCAGACCGCAAACGAAGAAGAAGCGACGGCAGTGGTGGCAGGATACCACATCGAGACAATAAGAGAGAAAGATGGATGGAAGAGAAACAATTTGGTCTAGACGGGAAAACGAACGCGAGAGAGAGAGAGATAGCGAGAGATAGGGAAACGAGAAGAACCGGGGAAGAGAGATGCCGAGAAATATGATGACATGTGGACGAACCCTGCTGCTGCTGCTGCCGCCGCTCGTTGACTTTGGAGCGAAAAGACACGACTATGTCTGCTTGACTATCACTACTACTACTGCGACGACGACAGTGTATATAGGCAGGCGAAAGACAGCCACCGTCAATCGGCCGA
This sequence comes from Dermanyssus gallinae, assembly GCA_003439945.1. NCBI lineage: Eukaryota > Metazoa > Arthropoda > Arachnida > Mesostigmata > Dermanyssidae > Dermanyssus > Dermanyssus gallinae. The sequence continues at coordinate 132,726 of QVRM01005080.1, forward strand.
TCAGGCCAGCCGCAGCCAACAACAACAACGTCATCAGGCAAACAGCCGACCGCCAACCAAGGAATAAATACGGGAAAGGGCAGAAAAGCACGACAGGGAGCCAACAACGAGAGAAATGATGATAGCGAACGAGCGAGAGGGAGAGAAGAAAAGGACACAGCAACATGAAGCGGAAAGGCTGTAGACGGAAATAGGAACCTGTGGATTGCGCATGGATGGAGGATGTCATCCTACACTGAATATATATGTATATATATATATATATATATATATATATATGTACATTGAGTCACATACACGGTCACCACAACCAGCAGCATACGCAACGCTGAAGTGATGTATAGCAATGATATCATTATATCTCTCTATTTGTTGATCAATGCATCGATAAATCGATATCGATACTCTACTCTTATAATACATATGTTGATCATAGAAAACCCGTAACAACAAGAACAACAGCAACAACAACAACAACAACAACAACAACAACAACAACAATGACAAGAACAGCAAGGTACACTTACAATGACAAAATGAGGATGGTGACGCTTGTGTGATGATTCCGTTCATTTACAGACGTGAATGTTAGCGCTCCAGTTGTTGCTGTATGCAGTGATGATTCACTAAAAATGTATTTTTTTTTTGCAGAACAAATAGTAGTTGCAGAAGCAGCAGATAGATATAGCAGATACGGCGGCGGTAGTCACAGTTCAACTACGGCACAGTTAATAAAAGAAAGGCAGCTAGATAAAAGGGCGCCGCGGCTACACACTGTGTGGGTCGTCAGCAGAAAACAGCCTCGTAGTACTGAATTCAAAGCAGCGCTTTGAATTATGTTCCAATGGTGGTGGTGGTGGTGGTGGTGGTAATGGTGGCAAAATCCATAGCAATGAGTGCTCGTTCTCAATCCACGTAACACGCGCAGAGCCAGAAGTGACGGCTGACCACCAACACCGGCCGGAGCAGCATTGGCTGCACCACGACTAGCAGAAGTTGCACCAGGACTTGCTGAAGTTCCAGCAGTTAACTTGCTGAAGTTGCCCCAGGACTTGCTGAAGTTGCCCCAGGACTTGCTGAAGTTGCACCAGGACTTGCAGAAGTTGCACCACCGCAGAATCGCAACTGCCGCCGCACGAACTGTCGTGGAACTTATTAGTCTCCTTGGTCGCGTAGCTGCTAACCGATCGACCTGCTGTTGCAGCTGAAGCCGGAAAGCTGCGCCAATAGTTCTGCTTGCTTCTGCGGCTGCTGCTGGTTGCTATTGCCGCGTTTCAATAACTAGAAAGACGTCGACAACCACCACGACGACGACGACGATGACAACAACAGCAGCAGCGAAAACAGGAGAAACAACAACATCAACAACAACAACAACAGTCGCAGCAGCAGCAGCAGGAAATCTTACAACTACAATCGCGACGACCAGAAAAAACTTCACCCGCACCCAAGACAATCAGTCAGTCAGTCATCAGGCGGTAGAGCGACGATGAAGCCCCGCATAAAAAGACGAGGAGACACTTTTTGATGACGAGATCCAGGCCAGGCGGACGTACGGTCTAACTTCTGCCTGCTACTTTACTGCTCTGATCACCCATAACATGGCTAACAGCAGCTGCAGCAGCAGCAGCAACAGCAGAACACATAGCAGACAGCCAGCGAATAGCAGACGAAATTACCCTCTGTTGTTATTGTTGTTGTCGTCTGCTCGACTGTCGTCTGCTCTACACATCTCTCCAGCCCAGACTGTCTGCTACTGCTGTTGTTGTTGTTGTTGTTGCTGCTGTTGTTGTTGTCTACTGCTTGTGGAGGAAAACATGGCCCAACTGCAACCAGAAACAGAACCCGCCAACATTTGCTACCATTGCCTATGTATCCCGCTGGATCCCGCCTATCTATCTCTTCTCTACTCCGACTAAAGCTACTGCGATGAATTTCTCACTACCACCACCAATATCAACCCATAACAGACAGTGCGGGTGCAGATGATCAGAAGACAGGAAAACTTACTGCGCCATAACAAGGGCACATTTACGTTTTTCTCTCTCGCGCGCTCTTTCTATCTATATATTTCGTACTATTGTGCCGTTTTGTGCTCTGAATGGCGAAATCCCAATAGAGAAACGGTGTCGCACGCATCCGTGGCTGCAACCGACCACGATTGGTCCACCGAGGTCCACTGCGGACAAACGGCCAGGGCACAGCCGTTACATTATTTACAGACGTGAATGTCAGCGCTCCAGTTGCTGCTGTGTGTAGATGATCCACTAAATATGTTGTTTTATTTTGCAGAAGAAATAGTAGTAGTAGTAGCAGCAGCAGCAGCAGATATATAGATATAACATATACGGCAGCGGAGACACAGAACTACGGCACAGTGAATGAAAAAAAGCCGTCAATTAGATGAGTTGCAGTTCCTGCAACAACAACAACAACAACAACAGGAACTGCAACTCACCACAGCAACAGCACTCAACACTAACAAACATGATCTCGGTGCCAGCGATTTCAGTCACTAGCATACGAGTAGAGTGGTCTTAAAAAGTAAAATAGGCCAACATATCCGGCCCTATATGTGCATGGAAAATAAGCCTCACGGTCATAATCCCAAGCCAGCTCGTTTGTAGCCAACGGAAGATGGTCTAGTTAATTAGCCAAGAGACACCTACCAACCAGCTTCGCGCCACGCGGGCCTATAGCACGCACGGACACATGCGCGTCACCACGACGTTGCTTCAAAAACTCTTGAACGATGACGTTGTTGTCCTTGTTATGCAATTGCTTGGTTGGCGGTTGACGGCTGGCTGGAAGAGACCCCCAGGAAAGGTGTAGGACCCACACAACAATAACAATCGCTCAATCACAACAACAACAACAACCGAGGCACAACAGCGTAGTAGAGCGCTAAACGCAGAACGCACACTCATGCAGACAGTGTCGATACGATGATGATGATGATGATCTATGCCAACCTTACTAGTTGGCACGGGCGCATGTGCATTGCCCAGTCCACTCGATAAGGGTACAGTCTTGATTAATTATATATATATATATATATATATATATATATATATATATTATATATATATATATATATATATATATATAATTAATCAAGACTGAACCGAATGAATCAAGAATAAACCGAGCAAGGTGGCTTAGTGGCAAAGCCTTTGCCTTGCATTCGGGAGAACTGGGTTCGAACCCCAGACCGGCCACTCTCAAATTGGTTTGCATGGTTTCCAATTTAAACAAGGTAAATGCCGGAGTGGAGTAAACTTAGCCATGACATGAAAAAATCCGTACACGGGCAATTGCCTTACAAGAAATCTAAAAAAAAAAAAATATATATATATATATATATTTATTTTTTTAGCACATAATGACGACAGCACTACTGCAGACTTAGTTCTGTACAAACTATCTGAAGTTCTGTATATAAGGGCATATCGAAAAGGTCAGACGTATATTTATAAGATGAGATTAATTATACTTCCTTTTGCAAGGTGATTTTGTTGCCTTCAAAATATGTAGCTCCAACCCGCTGCAATGCACTTGTGCTAACTTCGTTTCCACTTTTTGAATTTTTTTAACGTACCTTTCGGAATCTGATGAGCTGGGCTGGTCTCTCCTCCTCTCTTAATAAAGTCTTGAAACGTTGCCCCTTCAATTTTTTTTTATCCGTGAGAATAGGAACAAGTCATACGGAGCCAGGTCCGGTGAATAGGGGTGTTGCGGAAATGTAATAATCAAGTTTTTTTTTAATCAAATAATCCGAAATCAGTAACTATGTGTGCGCCGGTGCATACGTCGTGATAGAGAGCCCAGAGTTCAGATCTCTTGCATCGAATGTTCGCGCACAATATTCTTAACATGTTGCGGTAGTATTCCTCATTAACAGTATAACCAGGTCCGGATTCATCAACTTGAGAGTTATTAAGAACACTTATCGACATGCTTATGGTACACTGAGAAACGGATTTATAGTAGCTTATTATAGTTTGAACTTTGTACACGTTCCGTAGCATGTAATTATGTCAAGTAGTAAGTAATTATGCCAGGATGTAGCCTAAATGAAAAAGGTATGCTTGCTTACGGTGGGAGTTAATGAAATTAATTCATAATCAGAGAGCCAACCAATATAAGATGGGCTAGAATACTAATAGAAAGTACTAACAGATTTCTTCTTCTTGGTAGCAAGTACTTTGTTTAGACAGTACCTGGGACAAGTTCCGCAGCCCAAACGTGGGACAGATCACCGCAAAATAAGAAGTTCAATTGGCCGTGCAGGTTATCTAGACAAGCAGACTAACTGAACAAAAAGCGAGCCAAAATCGGTGGAAACGCACGAAATGTTTAGTCCCAGAGAGTAATCTGCTAGAGTCTCCCACGGAATCAACGCTGCTTCAAAGAGGTACCCTTCAGATGTGCTGCACGCTTTCAGGGCGTAGAAGAAAGTATTGTATGTGAGGTAAGGGGACTAAAAATTATCTTAAGCTAAATCGTGGGTTGTGTATGTCGTACAGCCGTAGTTTTTTTCTCAGCACGGTCGAATAAATAAAAAACTATAGCGGTAGCTGCGTTATGTTCCACATAGCACAGGACTAGTTTGACTTGTATATACAATATAAAAGCCATGTGGACCCTTCATATTGGGTGAGTTGTTAAACTAATTAGTAGACACATTTCCAAAATATTGTATTACCATGACGTATATATAAATAAATATATATATATATATATATATATATATATATATATATATATATATATATATATATATATATATACATATAGTTTTGAAACGTATCAGTTGAGAATGTTTAAACATATGTTCTCAAATGATACGTTGCAAAATGATATATATATATATATATTATTCAGCATGTGGAATGAATGTATGGTTTTGCACGGCCATCACTTCTACCACTGCCTACGAACTCTTCGGTTTTCCGTTGTCCGCCACGTCCATTACAAGCCCCTTTGTTAGCGGGGGAGATACAGGAGATAAACACCACCGCCTTTAGATAGCCGAACAGTGTCGAACTCACTACAAGACTACCAGCGTCACCAACTAAAACTCCAGGTTTTCGATGATCTGAGGAGTTCGGCAAAACCTGCCTCTCTTAAGCTTCGCTCCGACCCTCTCCGGTCTTCGGTCGATTACTATGGGTGCTACAAGCCTCTTAATAACAACATTGACAACAAATCAAACTTGCAGCACTACTATTATTTTTCTTATTAATTATTACGAGCTAGCCAGTGTATCTCAGTGCTCTCTGTTTGCGGCATCCAACTTTGCTGGCCACAGAAGCTTCGCTTTGAGTATGCACAAAAACGGCCCCGGGTTTTAAGTTCTACTATTTTTCACTAACGTTTTAGTGATAGGTGTCGAGCCCGGTGGCGTAGTGCGTTTGCGTGCGCCTTGCGACCGCAGGAGACAAGGGTGCACGGGATCGATTCCTATCGTTGCACATTTGTATTTACACACTCTTTTAAATGATGATAAAGTTGATTCTATGTTATGTTATTTTTTGGGCTTTCCGTACTATGGAGCAATGCGAGAGCGGTTCCGTGTACGTTAAGTGTTGGCTGAAAGTCAGCCCAAAAAAGTCGAAAAGTAAAAAGGATAAGGCACTTCCCTGTGGGCGAAGTTATCTATGGAGGAGCTGCTGAGAATAATTGTTGTTTGGTGGCCTTCTTAAACAAAATGTCTTTTCTGTTCGGTGATTTGTACTGTCGCCTATTTCTACGAGGACTACTGCCGTTACTACTAGTACTTCTACTACAACTACAACAGCTAGAATGAGGCTTCTTCTCGATTCCGCGGCGTTCATGTAAAGTCGCTCCTGCTGATCGAAATGTCCGTTTGTGCTCTCTACTATCTCTCTAGATCAGCTGGTGGTAAACTGAATTGAAAACTAACCTAGGGGAAAGGTGGTAGAAATTAGAGTACCGGTACAGATGGTCTGACTAATACTTGGCTCTCGATTAGCAGTCTAGTCAAACGCAAACTAACCGATTGAAACAACAGTAGCAATTATTCATACACTGGTGGAAAAAAGAAAAATCTGCTGCCTAGTTCGTTCCAAGCCGTATTTCGGCTGTGTTCCTTTCAATCGCGCGGTCTGTCTGTATATCGTCATGGGTCTCCTCTCTTCTGACCCTCGCCCACCTCAGCGCCACCTCGGCCCTTTCCCGTAGTTCAGAAGATACTCACACACCCACACATCGACAATCGCATCTATCTACCCACACTACTACCATTAACAACAACAACAACAATAACGAAAACGATAACAACAACATCAGCATCAACAGCAACAATACCAACAACATCAGCATCAGCAGCATCATCAACAACAACAGGAACCCTGCAGCTGCTACTGTTTCTGTCTGTTACATTATGACTGTTGATGGTGGTGAGCGACAGAGCCCGAACAACAATAACCGTCATTCCGTGGTTGTATTGTTGACAATGATGATACAGTTTTGTTCAAAGTATCGCGAGACGACACGGACAGACACTAACGACAACTGGTGGTCAGATCATTGTAAGACATTAGTTAATGTTAATTAGCGAAAAACAAGAAGCAACAACAGCAGCAGCAGCAGCAAAACCAGCAGGAAGCCAGTCCACTAAAAATCATACTGATGGACGGTTGGTGACGCGCTCTATACTGTATACATGTATGTATGCATGTTCAACGTTCAAAGGCAACAACGGAAACAGCAACTTAAACACGAACAGCAAAGAGAGCGACAGAATCTGTGGCGGTGTTTTAACTGAAGCTGGCTCTGGCGACCGATACAGTGCTAGTGTTGTCCTGCGCTGTCCTGAGCGGAGCAGGACGCTCGGAGGAGTCCTGAGAGAGACAGAGGTCCGCCACCACCACTCCGAGAGGATGACCGCGACCTCAGTGTGAGCTGAGTGAGGGGATTTGTCTTTGTGTTTACGAGACGAGGACTGTCTCTGTATAACTGTCTACTATTCTTCTTCTTCTACAATCATTACGAATTCTATTACTACTACTACTACTACTGCAACTGCTTCTACCACAAGTGCTCTTGGCGGCTACTACATGGTCCCGGCAATGATCGGAGATCAGTGAGGTTTGTATCAAAAACGACCCACTTATATTGTACCTTCAATACTATCCTTATGATGTTCATTCTTACTCCAGCCCTAATCCTCCTCCGAAAACAACAGACGCCGCCACAATTGTTTCGGTGGACCGCCGATGGCGCTAGCAGTTCGCGTTGACCCTGAAGGCCAACGTCAACCAGCTGGTTTGGCGGCGGCGGTTGGCCGTTTCCGCTGCTGATGCTGATGCAACAACAACAATTCTGTCATCAGATTTGGCGTTTGTTGTTGCTGTTGTTGTGGAGTTGATTGTTGTTTTTGTTGTTGCTGTTGTTGTGGAGTCGATTGTTGTTTTTGTTACAACAAGAATTCTGTCATCAGATTTGGCGTTTGTTGTTGCTGTTGTTGTGGAGTCGATTGTTGTTGTTGTTGTTGTTACAACAATAATTCTATCATCAGATTAGGCGTTTGTTGTTGTTGATGTTGTTGGGAAGTTGATTGTTGTTTTTTTGGTTGTTGTGAAGTCGATTGTTGTTTTCGTTGTTGTGAAGTCGATTGTTGTTTTCGTTGTTGTGAAGTCGATTGTTGTTTTTGTTATTGTGGAGTTGATTGTTGTTGATGTTGTTGTGGAGTTGATTGTTGTTTTTGTTGTTGTAGAGTTGATTGTTGTTTTTTTGTTGTTGTGAAGTCGATTGTTGTTTTCGTTGTTGTGAAGTCGATTGTTGTTTTTGGTATTGTGGAGTTGTTACTGTTGTTGTTGTCGTTGCGGTGCTTCTTGTTGTTTCCGTTGTTGCGTTTTATTAATCTTATTGTCGTTGTTGTTGTTGTTGTGGTGGTGGTGGTGTTGAGCGTACTCTCGTTACATCGCTATGTATTAAAGCTAGCTGCGGTGATGTGGTGGTTGTATCACTTGGCAAGCGCAACAAGCGTATGCTGTTCTTGCTGTTGACGTTGCTGCAGTTATTGTTGTTGTTATTGTCGTTGTTGCTATTGCTGTTGTTGCTGTCGTTGTTGTTGCTGTCGTTGTTATTGTTAGGGTTTCTTTTTCTAACAACAGCTACTGGCTACCTACAGCGGTGTCGTATGCTGCAATCTGCTTTTGTTAGCCGAGAGAGGGGGGAGCAGGCCACCAAAAACCCAATAAACAGGCATCCGTTGACTTTCATGAAGAATAAGAGCTCGGTCAGCGTCGGCAACAAGCGACCGTTGTTGATGTTGTTGTTGTTGTTGTTGTTCTTGTTGTCGATATGCTGTTGCCGATGATGCTGTTGAGGACGATTCTGATCTTCATCTACAGCTTCATCAGAGCGTCTGTCTGATGTCTTGTCGTGACTTTATCCCTCCCTATCCCCCGGTCTCTTGCTACTGCAAGAAGTACAGGAAATTACTACTGCTACTACTCCTGCTACTACAACGATCGGCTACGACTACGCTTACTGATACGACGCCTGTTACTTTTTGCTGTAGGCTGCACCAACAACTCGGCACACTCAAGGACGTCCAGTGTTTCAAATCACCACCGCTACACCACCGGATGGATGGGTGGATAGATAAATGGGTAGATAGGTAGGGTAGATAGATGTCTCTTTCTGCTCGAGTCAGACACAGTAGTATTTGCTACTACCGTCTACCGTTACCTGCATTGTTGTTGAGTAGTTGCATATGTTTGTTGGTTCACGAAACAGATACCCACATAGTGCTATCGACAGTCTTACGTGCATTATATAAATATCCATACGCATGCATGTACACGTTTAGACGCGTATGGGTGTTGACGGGCGCACACATATATATATATATATATATATATATATATATATATATATATATATTTATTTATTTATATGCGGTCCAGCCGTTCGATATTTATTATACATTAAATCTTCTATTGCTGTTACACTGGTTAGTGGATTAGCAGTGCAGGTTGCTAAAGTATGAGTACGATTCGTATAAATTTGACTAGCCATTCCATACGTATATATATATATATATATATATATATATATATATATATATATATATATATATATATATATTAATATGTATGTATATATATATTCGTTTAAGCATTGTGAAATGCAGTTCCGTGAATAAACCATGTTTGAAATAAAATAATATATATATATATATATATATATATATATTTGTTTGTGTTTGTAAATACATTGGGTGCGTGGGTGTCCTTTACCGCCGCAGTCGTTGCCAGCTGATCAGCTGTGAGTCTGCGACTACAACGGGCTATTTCGGCGGGCTGTCATTACTGTTTCGGCGGCTGTCGCTGCGGCCGCCATCTGTTTTAGGGCGCCTCACCTGCTCTGGTGCCATTGGCCTCTGTCGCTTTTGCTTTTATTGTTGTTGTTATTGTTGTTGCTGTGGTTCGCTACAGGTTAGCTACGTGGAACTACAACAACAGCAGCAACAGCAGCAGCGGAGAGAAACAGCGTCTAGGTCGGGCGCGCTCCTCTCTGACTCGTACGGGTTTTAGCGGTGGCGGTTTTGATAGTGTTGATGGTAACGCTATGGCTGCTCTCATTGTTGCTAATATATATATATATATATATATATCTATCTATCTATCTATCTATATATATATATATATATATATCTATATATATGTATATATATATATATATATATCTATCTATCTATCTATATATATATATATATATATATATATATTATGGACCGACAGCCCGCCGGCAAATTTATTTGTCCATGTTGTCTGTTATATATATATTGTGATGATTTATTAATCATTTACAATACGTTTGCACACTCGGTTATCGCTGTTCTCCCACAAAGAAAATACCCATATAAATTCAATCATCTGTGCATTGAGGTTGTTTGAAAACGAAAACCTGCGATTCACAACTAGCCTTCCGCCTATGCTATTTTTGATACCTATTTTTGGCACCCATATATGGGCAGTTGTTCTCCTTGACAAGCTGATAGTCAGGCCGACAGCCTTATGCTCTGGGAACTACTACTAGTTGTTATTCTGATTCTGGCATATGTGGAAATGATTTTATCTATTTCAGTACTATAATAGTAACTCTGATGTACAGCAGTACAATTAATTATTAAGCGATGTACAATGTGTATATACAACTACATTGTGTTGTGTGCTGCTAAAGCAGGGTATAACCTGTAGGTCTGTGTAAACCTAGGCAACAACTTTTTAGTTATCTAGTTCAAACGAATCACAACAATAATAAAGAAACTCATGATTCAACGGTTTTAGTCAGTTTAGATTTTAACTCCTATTATTATTATTATTATTATTATTATTATTATTTATGACTGGCTATTAACGCTGTCCTGAGGTGAAAACTGGCCAGGTTTCACATCAGTGCAACTTTACACGGGTGCTGGCGATCCGTGCTGTATATTAAACATATCTACGATGTGTGCCGCTTATTTGAAGTCGATTACTGTTCTTCTTGATACTTCTCACGCGTTGTATTATTAATATTATTATTATTATGAAGAGTCGTACAATTGATGACTACACATCGTACAAAGCACCTTCAAAATAGTTACCTTGCCATGCACATGCAATCCATTTTGCGGCGCCAATTTAGTGGCCGACACTGGAGAAAGGCTGCTTGCTGTATATATATATATGTATATATATATATATATATATATATATATATAGCATCCTTGTCGATGGGCAGTGGGCGAAAGTGGTTCTGGCCAGCCGAACGAGATTTTGGTTTCGTCACGACGTCAACGAAGGTACGAGCCAAATCGATAGAGTCGTCCTATTCGTTGGGTGTAGCACTATTGTTGTCGGCTCCATCGTTGTTGTCGTTTGAGACGATTGGAAGAGGACAAGATTAATACGCTTCTAGGGGAACGCCGCTAAAGACAAGGATAACTGCGATACATCGAAAATATATACATATATATATATATATATATATATATATATATATATATATATATGCGTATGCATGTAGGAATTTGTCCCTACCAAGTGATTAGTGAGCGAAAGGCATCGTCACTACAAAGCAGTAGCCAACTTTTTGAATGACTTGGCGCTGTGTTTATATATATATATATATATATATATATAATAACAATTTGTATATATGCATATATAATGCATTTTTTAATTAAATACAGTGTCGGTGAGGTAGCTACTTGTTTGATTATACAAAGTTGTATGCGTATGTAATTACTTTAGTAAACGCTTTGATGTTGGTTTTTAGTTCGCTGATGGTCGTGGGGTTATCAGCGGACACTTTGCTCTTCCAACAAGCCCACAGAACGGAAAAGTTTAACGGCGCAAGATCGCAAGATCTTGAAGGTCAGTGGATGTCCCTGTCACGCGAGACTACCCGTCCGGGATACTTCGTTCTCAAAGGCTCAATTGTCTCGCTTGGTGTATGGTTAGCAATACCATGTAGTTGGAACCAACGAATTGATTTCGTTTGAGTTTGGCCAAAGACACGTATGGATTTACCTAAGAATCGTTTTGCGATTACGCTCGTTGACATTCACCGCGGAGTGAAAAAAAATAGGGTCCAGTGATTTCTTTGTACCAGAGGCCGTATCAGACTGTCACATATGGCACATGTAACTCGTCGTAAACGTCGTTTACGAAGGTTCTCGGTTGCCTAGTTGCGACAGTTGTATTTACTCATACTTCTGTTCAGGTATAAATGGGCACCATCGGAAAATGATATTTTTTTTACAAAATTAGCAGCACGCTGCGTCATCAGCGAGCGAAGCCCAATTGGACACTCCTGATCGTCCGTAGGCTTTGCTCTTGCATCAGCTGAATTTTCTCAGGATGCATCGCTAGATCCGACTTTCAAAATAGACCAGGGTGAGGTGCGCGATGTTTCTGGACATTGTTCCACAGGGCCACATCTGCGATATTTTCAGCCAAACGAGCGCCTAGTGTTTTTTCGCGGCTTCGCAAATACGTACTGAGTTTGTTTTGCAAAAGCTTACAAATGGCGTTCTCACAACGCCGGTTATGTTGCTATGTCGTACAGCATGGTCCATTTCATAATAAATGAGTACGATCTCTACGCGTTCCTACGTTGTGAAAACGTTCCATATTGGAGTTGGCAATCCTCTGTTGTTTTGTTTACGGAGAACAGATTGCGGAAAGGGCAGAACTGAGCGCCGGAACCCCCTCTATATATACGTGAGCTGTTTTTACCGTCAACTGCTTTTTCTTCACCAACAACAGTATTCTCACGATTTCTCATTGTTTGTATTATGACGCACCGTGATATTTAGTTTTGTTCCCTTTTTATCATATTATTGTTTTTCCTTGGTGCTGGTTTTATTATGGTAATACATGTTTCGGATGCTGACTGTCGCATGCGCTATTACACTATCTTGTTTATACTATCACCACGATTATCATAACTTATTTAGTTTAAACGATTTAATTAAGTTTATATGTAGCATACTCAGTTGGGGTCGATGTGAACTTTGACGATTTAGTAGCGAGTCTCTATGACCTAGTAAGCATGCGCTTTGTTCCGCCCGACCTACACGCCGTATTTCGCGCAGGATTTAGCATGTGCATTTTTCATCATTCTTCGCTCATTGTGTTCGCTCTCTGCCTTTCGGAAGCTCTGCTGGACGATTCTGAGCCCGCGCTTTTTATGGCTCGTTCAAGATCCCGCGCGGACTGACTGGCGAATAGTACCGTGTTTACATTCTCATGCTATACATAAAATCGTAGATGACGCATGTGCGAATCGGTTGCGTTGTAAGTAGACAGCATATATAACACATACATGCATACATGCAGGAGCACACCCAGTAACATATAAATAGTCTCTTCTACACTGATGGCTGACTATACTCTCTCTATATATATGTATATATATATATATATATATATATATATATGTATATATACACTCGTGGAATATTGCGGAGTGACGTTATAACTTCGTTATGGGCCAATAACAACATAACTTGGCGTAATGCCCATTACGCTGTCGTTGTAGATAAGCGCCTTTTATTTTGTTGCAACAGGGACGGGGATTTAGCGACCGCTCATCAATCAGGTGTTATTAGTCAGACTGAAGACAGTAATGTATATGTATGCAGTATACTTCAAATCTAAGATTTGTGTTTACTTGGTGTTGTGGGCACATTTTTATTGCTATTGTTGTTGTCGCTCATATACGATACGTGTACGTTTGCATTCTCCTCGAGCGTTGTTACCAACGGTTTCTGGATCGATTCGTGTATTTCGTCGACATCCTCTGTTTCTGCCATTGTATCGTCTACAATAATAATCATCAGCGTCATGATTGCTGGACGACAACCCGCCCTGCTTTCACTGGCAACAGCGGTTAACAACAGCGACAACAGCAACAACAACAGCAGTTGGCAACGACCAGAACACTCTCAGCAACAACAGCAAAAGTAACGACAGCAGCAACAACAACAACAACAACAACTATAGTAACGATGATACAAACAAATACACTGGGTGTTGGCTGCTGGATATTGAGTATGATGATAATTGCGCTGTTTATAGTGATGACTCAAAATGTTGTTGTTGTTGTTGTTCTTATTGCTGTTCTTGCTACTCTTGTTATTGCTGTTGTTGTTGTTGTTGTTTTGGTACCTTGGTCGTTGTCATCGCGAGTGAGAGTATGAACCCGAAACAGGCAATGTTCGCGCAATGTTCGATCAGCAGCGTCTGATCAGTTTTAGCTATTCAAGATGTCTTGATGTTAGCGGCACAAGCACTGGTAGCAGCAGCATTAGCAGTAGTTGCACGACACCCGTCTCTGCCCTGTTGTTGTTGTTGTTGTTGTTTTGCCAGTGTGGGTTTTTTACGTCAGCAACATTCCTGCTGCGATTATGAATCTTGTTACATTTGAGCGTGCCAGTCAGTACGCGGACCCAAACCCACAGCCGTGACCGCCCGTGCAGCAGCTACAGCAACAGCAGCCATGTCAACGGTGTCAACGGTGTCAACGTCTTGTCACACCGTCGAACGCTGTTGTGGGTCGTACGTCAGAGGGCGGTCTCTCTCACACGCCCTTCCTCTGCATGATTGCATGATGATGATGATAGTGGTGATGATGATGATGGCGACGATAATGATGATGATGATGGCGACGATAATGATGTTGATAATGATGATGATGTCGACGCCTGTCAAGGCGGCAGGCAATTGCCCTTGCCCAACCTGTTCCGATATTCCCACCCCCGTCCTCATCTGGCCCTTCGCGCCTCGCTGACTGATGCTGATGGTGGCGGTGGTGGTCTTCTGGGTCTGAACAGGTTGGGCTGTGCGCCAACACCCGCATAGACATTGCTGAGTTGCACTTGAGAGAACCACTTGCGTGTTTTGCAAATGAAAGCGCGCGAAGGAAGGGAAAAACAAAACTAGATAACTCTTGGAGAGACAGAGGCAAATAAAGAGAGAGAGAGAGAGAGAGGAATAACGAGATAGGGGAGATCATGAAGCGAAGGACACGACGCTTCAGGCGGACGTATAGGATGCCAGGGAACCCGGCGTAGCTACGCTTATGTAGTGTGGTTTAAAACACATACACTAAACTGATACGTAGTGGATATGTATATATCTTTATATATATATATATATATATATGTCGATGACTAGGTAGTCTTTCCAGCGTTAGTCGTGTCTGCGGTCTAGGGCAAAAAAACACACACTAAGTGAAAGAAGACGCGTTGTCAGTGAGGTGATGAGGGAGAAGGGGTGGTGTCAACAATACTAGGCAGTGTTTGTCGAATTCGCGATTGGTTCGAATGCGCGCAACTATAATCATCAACCTCCTCCTTCTCGACGTCCTCGTGGAGGCCCATGGCAGTCGACTGAGATAAACGACCCGTCCGCTCGTGCTGAAGGTTCTAGCCTGCCTTTCATAAGTCTTGCTTGCACTCACCCTCTAGTTGGTCACCTGCCAGTTGGTCTAGTTGCTTGGTTGTTTATGGTCGCACAGCAAAGCTGACCTCAACTTCAATCTCAGCCGAGATTGAGCGTCGTGAGGTTAAGGTCAGTTTCTCTGTGTGTGTGTGTGTCTCTGTAGGTCAGCTGTTAAATGAGCAGCAAACACTAGCTGTTAAGCTCTCGTAAAGTCATCGTATTAGTAGTGTTATAGTGATAATGTTTATGACAGTGATCAAATGGATTCATTAAGAGGAGTCCTCATTCGTTGTTAAAATAGCTGTAGCAGTCGCTCTTGCCGTTGTTGTCGTTGTCGTAGTCGTCGTTGTTGTTGTTGTTGTTGTTGTTGTTGTAATTCAGCCAGGGTGCACAAAAGATCCCCACTTACGGCCGGCCCGCCAACACTGCTGTCGTTGTTTCTGTCGCTGGCTGTTTGTAGCGGTGGACGTAATAACTGTTGTCCAGCCAGACGAAATGCTCTTAACGACGCTGATCATATACAGATCCAGAGACCGGTTGACACGTGAACACTCAGACGAGTGGCCCACGCCAGTGGGGTCGTGCGCCTCAATGTGACAGTCGATCACTGTTGACGTAACATAACACTGTCATCTTCATACTGTAAAACATGATGGCGACGCTAATGCTCCACGGCTTCACGCTCGCGCTGCATCAGCTCGAGGATCGATCAATCCTTCGATCTACCTATTGATTCGTTACAGTTTGAGCTGTTTAGTGACACAGCCACACGCACACACATAAGCCAAGTGGTTTGTTTTCACATGCAAGTTGTGTCGTTTTCGTGGCGATAATCATGGTGCAGGTAGTCGAGGCGATTGTGGTGGACTATGCGACGCCACGCGCGAGGCTCCAGCGAAGCGCCGGCAAACGGTACCGCCTCGAGCTAGAGGGACTCTGTTCACATAATATATATATATATATATACATATATATATTGTGATGATTTATTAATCATTTACAATACGTTTGCACACTCGGCAGTGCTCGCCTATATATATATATATATATATATCTGTTTTCATCATGTTTGCGGCAGAATAAACAGTAGAAAGTGGCGGTCCAGTACAAATTCTTTTTTGCACCCTCTTCGTCTCTCAGTACGTGATTAGCTTTACTCTAGTTGATGACGGATCTAGTTGTCTGCGATAAACAGCGTTTGTTTAATGATAGCCACAGTAGTAGTAGTAGTAGTAGTAGTAATGGTACTATTAGCGATCGCATCGTGTCTGTCGCGCCGTCGCATCGAACCAGTTTTCCAGTTAGATGTACAATTAAGAGCAGAGGTGGTAAGGCATCTGATTCGAATTGAAGACTGGCGCCAGACAGATGCTATACCCGAATATGGAACGTACCGGAAATCAAACCATTATGCAGGTTCTTATCACACAAGCGTTGTCTGGTTGTTACGACACACATTGACACTAAACAGAAAAATGCAATCTTGCAAAGACGGTTTATTCATTTTAAACCAAACTGCAGAACGAATGAGTTCGGTCGAGTATGGATTGTGCCAAAATCTACCCTCCAACTGCTGGTCTGAGAGCTCTTACTCTTCCTCGCCGATATATACATGTGTCTAAGGTGCCAACTGGTGACAGGTATATATATATGTATATACATATATATATATATATATATATATATATACGAGGTGTGTATCGCGACTTTTGAATTTTCGCGGGTTACGTATATTCGAATTTCGATTTTTTGTGGCGTTATGTTGGTACTCATGTCTCTCACTTATGCCGACAAGCTCGGCCATTTTGAATGTTCACTTAATTGTTGACAGCTGCTTTGCTTGCACGTGTTTTGGATCGTCTTCGATTTTTACCTATTCAAAAAAATGGATCAAAGAACCTGTATCAAATTTTGTGTGAAAAACGAAATTAAGTGCGCGGATGCATTCCGAATGTTGACTGTGGCATACGGAGAAGCTACCTTGGAGCGAAGCAACGTTTATCGGTGGTACAAAATGTTCTCAGAAGGCCGAGAAGATGTGAACGACGAAGAGCGTGCCGGACGCCCGAGCACTTCAACAACAGACGAAAAATTAATGAAGTGGAGAAAATGGTATTGGCCAATCGTCGAATCACCGTTAGAGAAGTTGCCGAGGACCTAAACATATCGATTGGCTCGTGCCATTCGATTTTTATCAATGATTTGGGCATGAGACGGGTCGCCGCGAAATTCGTACCAAAATTGCTCAATTGCGACCAAAAACAGCATCGCATGAACATTGCTAATGAGATGTTGGACTCTGTCCGCGACGACCCAAATTTGCTCCAGAGGGTCATAACTGGTGACGAATCGTGGGTTTATGGTTATGACGTGGAAACCAAAGCTCAATCATCTCAATGGAAGCTGCCGCACGAACCAAGACCGAAAAAAGCGCGCCAAGTTCGGTCGAATGTGAAAGTTTTGCTGACAGTTTTCTTCGATTGCAGGGGCGTGGTGCATCATGAGTTCTTGCCACAGGGTAGAACGGTCAATAAGAAATATTACCTGCAAGTTATGCGCAATTTGCGCGAAGCAATCCGCCAGAAACGCCCGGATTTGTGGAAGAACAAAAATTGGCTTTTGCACCACGATAACGCCTCTGCTCACACATCGTTGCTTGTGCGCGAGTTTTTGGCCAAAAACAACACACTAATGATGCCGCAGCCACCGTATTCCCCAGATCTGGCCCCCTGTGACTTTTTCTTGTTCCCTAAACTGAAGAGGCCCATGAAAGGACGACGTTACGCTACGCTTGACGAGATAAAGACGGCATCGAAGGAGGAGCTGAACAAGATAAAAAAAAATGGTTTTTTGAAGTGCTTCGAAGATTGGAAAAACCGTTGGCACAAGTGTATAATATCTCATGGGGATTACTTTGAAGGGGACAAAATAGATATTCATGAATAAATGAATAATTTTTGAAAAACACAAAAGTCGCGATACTTTTTGAACACGCCTCGTATATGTATATATATATATATATATATATATATATGCTTGTGTCATGAATTCGACGCATATAGTATTTGTAAGTTAAAACTAGACTCGCTTGTGTGTATGCCGTGACATCATACACTTCGATCGCAGAAAAAAAAGAACACGTTTTGAATTTTGCGAGCGCGTTTACAGTGTATGACATGGTTTATAACATTTCGAGTTGCTGATTGATAAGGTTATGTGTGTCACTGTGTTAGCACGATACGTCGTTGTGCGGATACGAGGACTTATTTGTGTATTTGTCTTTTGCTCTGTTAGGCGTTGTAGATTAATCCGCGTTATCGTTTAGCCCTAGACGTGGCCAGCGTGTTCTAGCGACAACTGCTCACTTTCTAGAGAATTAAACAGATTTGATACTCATCGAGCAGTAATTATAGTTGTACATTAAGCCGCCTGTTACATGAAGGCGTATACCACAGTCGAGCACACGATACGATGTAAGACTGATATGTCTACGTTCTTTTCACCAGGTTTTACTCCAGAACATCGCTTCCGTGTTGAATGTATATTCTGAGTACCTCAACAGCTCGCGGTTCCTGAGGGGCACCTAAATATATGAATATATATATATATATATATATATATATATAGTACGTTGTATTAAATTATATAAATATATACAGCTGTATTGTGTGAGAGAATCTCAACGATTGACGTGTCTACTGCCGGGTATAGATTGGCATATTTATGTTTATGGATAGGAGCTGACTAAGTTGAGCCAAGCTCAAAGTGGATTCTGGCGCGGCTAGATTAGACAGATCAGCAGGGACAGCAATGGCTGACGATGATCTCGCAATTCCAGCAGTAGCTATAAATTCAACGATTATTTTGGTTGTATTGGCCGTTTGCTGCTAACGTCCGGTGACAGAACACTGTGGTTCAAAAAAAAAATATATATATATATATATGCTATCTCTCAGATAGATCCGTGATTTCGGACAAGGGCTCGCTCTCTGTCGATGCTGTTCAGTGTTGCGGCTTTTGTTGAAGCAGCGGTAGCGCAGGTGATCGAGCCAATCTTGGTGCGGTGAACTGTGTTACGTGTATCGGCCGTGTTGGTCGCTTCTGGTCTTCTAACTGGTGAAGTTCTTTTGGTCCCTAATGGCCCTTCTTTACAGTCTTCATTGAGGAAGTTTTTGTTTGTTTTTTTGTTTGAGAGCCCAAAATCATTATATCGTGCTTCGTCTAGTGTTAGGTGGACGTTGAGGACCGCCCTGTATACGGGGAGTTTCTCCCTGTTGTTGGTACTCCGTTATCCTTGCTCCTTCTTACCCCCCCCTCTCTCTCTCTCTCTTTCTCTTCTCTACATATCCATCTCTCTAAGTTTCTCTCTCGTGCGCGCGCCAATTCCCTTTCTCATTCCCTAGGAAGCATAGTAACAGGCGGCCACGATGTTAACGATGATGCAATCACGCATCGCTGTTGGCTGACCGGCTATGCGGCATACTGCATTGCGTCTGCCCAATCTTGCCGGAACAATTGACGTTGAGTCAAACGCAGACAGTGACAGGCACCTTATTCGAAAGCCATCTAGGGCGAAGTCGGTCTGACAGTGTGGCCTGCTTCTTCTCGAAAGTATTCATCTAGATATCGTGCTTTAACGTAGCTATTTGTAGCAAACTGATATATATATATATATATATATATATATATATATATATATATATATATATGTGAAGCAGGGCTTTTCTGAAACGTTTTTTGTTTGTTGTTTGGATTCACATGTTTAGAATTTAGAGAAACTTTGGTTAAATTGTCGTGCATATCACACGATGTCTTCATGTGAGTACATTCAATTGAGTACTCACATTCTTGCCCGACGAACTTTTTATATATCTTGATCCGTGTTTCTAGTTTCTGAGATCCAAAGTGAACGCTGTACGCTTGCAAACATTGACATTGACTACTACTATCGCTCGTGTTGTGACTTCGACAATAACAACCTTATTCGATTGTACCTTATTCGTTTGCTCTCTATCGGCAGGTTACCGTCGCCTATCAGAGGTTACGTGGTGACTCCCGAAGATGCCACAGGAGTGAGTTGGGCCGCCAAGGAGGGAGCTGCGGCGACGAACATTGACCGACAGATCTAGAGACCGGCAGACGTACGGATGAACAAAGAATACCAGCCACCCCTGAGCTGAAGTTGAGGAACTGAGAACACCCCCAACAACTCGACGCCACAATGGACGACAATGCGGCAATCATTGGTCTGTTCGGCGATGACTGTGTCGAGCTGGATTGCGACGAAGTGTTTGGCGAGATTGACATGTTTGGCGATTCCACATCGTCGACAACAACGACTTCGCCGGCCTCCGACTCACCGCCGAACACCCCACCTTCATCCGGTCATAACGGCAGAAGGCATCATCAGCATCCCACACTCTCCCCAAGTTGTGGTGGGGTCTCGTCGCACCTTGTCGGCCAGCTAGTGAAGGAGACTCCTTGTCAGCGACAACAGCAACAACAACAACAACAGAAGCAGCAGTTACAACTACAGCAACAATTACAACTACAGCTGCAACAACAGCAGCAACAACAACGACGACACCTGACTCATCGCGAGCAACATCGACTGTCGGGTACAAGAATGTCGACAATGACGATGTTCTCTTCGTCGCTGGGTCACGCGGCCGAGTGTATGCTACCACCCGAAGATGCCGAAGGAAATGTCGAGTACAAACTGAAACTCGTCGATCCCTCGGATAGTCGCTTCGAGCACCTCGTAACCCAGATGAAGTGGCGTCTTCGGGAAGGCCAGGGTGAAGCAATCTACGAGATTGGTTAGTTCCGCTTTCGGTCATTGGTGCATCTAGTGCGGTCGTTTGATGGCCCTAATTTGATCTGAAATAAGAGAACAGATAGATTAGGCAGCAGTTATTTAGCCGCTGTGTTCTTCGTATATTTCCTGCTATTGGATTACACATGTATGCGTGGACCATTTGCAGTAAAATGTCTTCTCTTATTTCCGTACCCAGTATCGTTGGGGCTCTGCAGACTTCGTTCAGCGGCGTTCTATTGTTTGAATTATGTCGAAAACAAAGTAAAACTTCTCGAACGGAGAAAAAGGCTTTATTTGCAGCATGGTCGCGTATATATATATATATATATATATATATATATATATATATATATATCTATATATATATATATATATATGCGAGAAGGGTATTTCGTTGTTGCTTGGCTTATGAGTCAGTCAAAGCGACCTCTTAAAGGTCCACTAGGAATTGCCTTTGCTCTCGTAAGTGACCTCGACAATATTTCGTATTCTTGGCTCATTACTGGCATGGCCGATTACCCAATTTTTACCTTTGCACAAATTGTATGCTCGTGTTATTGTTGTTATTGCTGTGTGTACGGGTCACATCAGCCGAGACATGTCCCAGGGTGGCTTAGAAGTTCTCAAGATGAAAACACGTTATTTAACCGACCTTCTCGTGTGATGCACTATTTCTCTCTCGATAAGCAAAACTACTACACCTGTCTGCAGAGGTCGTCTGAAAACGCTAATCAGACATTAAGGTTAGCAGTACCTCAATGTGAAGGGGATTCGGAAAAATTTAAATAATATAGATATGTTTAATGACCAGACAGAGGTGTTTTATGGTTTGCCATCACTGAAGTAGTAAACGGCGCCTGTGCCAACTATTTAGTTTCTTGTGGCTGGTTTGTGGAATGCACGATTCACATATGTCGCCGGTATCAAACAGCGACTTGAGTAGGACTCACAAACCCGGAGGGTTCGGCCTCATTCAATCTTGGAATGATATAGCATTTTCCCTAAAATTTTGTGTTTTTCTTAAATAGACTATTCTAGTAGTTTGCAAAAGAAGGATGAGTTGTAACAACAAAAATTACGTCCCGTTTTTGTTGTTTCTTCTGCGGCGTCTGTTATGTATGGCCTATGTTGTGGTTGCATCTAGGAGTCGAAGATGGCGGTTTGGTGGTCGGGCTGAGTCCCGATGAGCTCGAGGCATCGCTGAATACGCTGTACCGCATGGCCGACAAACTGGACGCCGACGTGAGCATCCTTCGCGAGCGTGTCGTGATGGGCGATCGGAAATCGGCGGAGGTGCTAATTCGTCGGATGCCCGAAGACCAGCGCACGATTGAGCTACGGATCGCCGTCCTGGGTCATGTCGACGCGGGCAAATCGACACTGCTCGGCGTCCTGACGCAGGGCGAACTCGACAACGGCCGAGGCAGGGCTCGATTAAACCTGTTTCGTCACCTGCACGAGATTCAGACGGGACATACGTCGAGCATCTCCAGGGAGATCCTCGGCTTTAACTCGCTGGGCAGCCCGCTTACCTACAAACACTACCGAACGGCGGAGGACATCTGCGATAACTCATCAAAGGTAGTATTACACTTGTCGAGTAGGTCGACTAGAATCATCGTTTCGTATCTTTTCTCGTTGTTTCGTGGAGGTTTTCTTCTTTTTCTGTATCTGCTGGCAAAACCTGGAACGAGTACGACCCACCGAGCTCATCTCGTTTTATCCAATTATACGAGAGGCTCTTCGTAGAAGACTATTCGGGTTCTATGCTGCTCAGCTATTTTTCTATGTCTTTCTAATTGTCAGCTGGTTGAATGACGCCTTACGCGGTGCCAGTTGTGTTTAGTCATCAGCTCGGAGAAGGACAAATCTATGGCGAAAGAGATGTATATTGTTACAAAAACTATCATTGAAACCACTAATTGTTCTTTGACCTTTTGGTCTTCTTTCTCTTATACCCTTATACCCCAACAGGTTATTACGTTTATTGACCTGGCGGGGCATCAGAAATTTCTCAAGACGACACTATTTGGTCTGACGGGCCACTCGCCTCACTACGCCCTGATGGTGGTATCAGCTGCTTGTGGACTCACTGGAACTGCTCAGGATCATCTTGCTCTTCTGATGGCGTTACAGGTTCGTCGAACATTGGTTGGCAGTTATTTGAACGTAGGCTTAGCATGATCAGAGCTGAAGCTACACTTCATTTTGTGCCGCAAGATAATTATTAATGTGAATCCTTAAACGTTAGTTACTGCGTGAAATTAAGCGATGGGACATTATTGTTTCTCGGTGGATTTCCCGTCAGAAAGAGAGCGAGCGCGCAAGAGAGAGTGACCCTTTATTCCCCAATAACGTGACTGTAACTCGAATTAATTTTATTTAGACGCACGTATTTTGTGTGCGATTCTCCTAATAATGGGGTTATTGTCATTATGGTTGTAGTATTTCTGAGTTTTACCAATTTTTGAATCTTGTTATTTGTATCTCCCAAAACATTGCCATGGTCATGATTACAACGGCATTCTGTGCTTTCTTTCATGTTTGCTCTTTGCTAACTGTTTGTTTTATTGCCGTTCAGGTGCCAGTGGTTGTGGTAATTAATAAGGTGGACGCCTTGAGCAAGAACACCCTCCTGAGTACAGTCGGGCAGGTCGAGCGGATCCTTCAAGAGTGTGGCAAGATTCCAATAGAGGTACTAGGTGAAGACGATGTCCTGAGCGCAGCGAAGAGCCTTGATTCAGGTCGCGTTTGTCCTCTGTTCATGGTTAGCTGCGTCAGCGGGGCCGGACTCAATCTTCTCTATTCGTTCTTAAATGTTCTGCCCGCACGCTATACGGTGAAGGAACGCGAGAACCTCATGCAGCTAACTACCTCATTCCAGGTGAGACCGGGATTTTACTATTACCATGTGTACCGATCTTGGACTGCCTTTATTTAAACCGCACCTTAGCGTTGCCACAGCTCGTAGCGAAATACAGTCGTTTAGTAAATAAACCTGCGCGAGATAGTAAAGTTACTATATTATGTATTTATTACTTCGAAATTAGGTATTGTTATATACGTTTACTCGTATATAAATATGCACATATAGGTATATGTCAATGACGATATAAAAGTTAAAGAAAAATAAGCAACATTTAATTTTCAAGCGCCAATGAGAACATACATTATTACGTTTACTATTTAGTGCAGGTTTATTGACTATATATATATTAAGCATTGTGTAGATGAAGGTCAATCTCTTCTATGGACATTTACGAGATTAAGTGACGAGGCGATTGTTCGTTCCTTGCGTGTTGTTGAATTTGCGCCGGATTGGGCCTAGATCGACGAGACGTTTGATGTTCCGGACGTGGGCCTAGTTGCTGGTGGTCTCCTCACGCAAGGCCTGATTCGAGAAGGCGATGTCCTCTTGGCGGGCCCAGATTACTACGGTGACTTTCAGCGTGTGCAGGTGATGTCTCTGCAGAGAAATCGCGTTGCGTGCCGTCTCGTGCGGGCTGGTGAGAGCGCAACCCTCGCACTAGACGTGGAACGGCCACAGGCTATCCGTAGGGGAACAGTTTTATGTTCTTTGAGCGGAAAGCCTATAGCGGGTCGTCTTTTCCTGGTAAGCGCCTCCTAGACTACAAGAAACTCGGCAAACAACTAATTGTTTACCGCTGTTGTTGTTGTTGTTAGTGACCGTGATATAGTTTGGAACTGATGTGAATAATTTGCATTCACTTATCTAAGCATTGTACATAACTTACGTCATCTTTAATTCATTGGGTGTTGTTGGACTTAAGTATGAAACGACGTTTTATTGACCTCCAAATACGTAGTCAAACCTAGCTTAAAAACTCATATATATATGTATATATATATTGCATCTGCCCATTATGCGTAGTGTCGGGATCGAACCCACGACTCATGACATTAAAGCCGCAGGATACCTCCATCACATTGTCCGGCCTTCTCTCGCTGTTGGTAATGTTCTAGGCGCACATTCGCATTCTCAGCTGCGACCGGGACGAGCCGATCCGCGTGGGATTTCATGCCACAGTACAGGTCGGCAACGTGCAGCAGGGTGCCGTCGTCGCGGGACTTCGAGGTCGAACGGAGATGAACCAGGATGCCAGCGGACTAATACTGTTCCGATTTGTAAAACAGCCCGAATGCATTCGACCGGGTACGAGACTCGTATTCCACAAAGGCAACACACGCGGAATTGGCGTTTTGGAGAAAGTTTATCCGCTCACTCCCATGGACACTGTCGACATGTAAGGGACCGGCGCCACTATATATATATATATATATATATATATATATATATACGTATATTGTAAAATTTTGGTTAGTGGTTTTCGATTTATGTTTACCTTTGTTTTTAATGTTCTCCTATTTAGTTTTAGAATAAGATATTCCTGTTGATGTGTGAAGACGCTATGTATATGTCTTGTATAAGTAATGGCTGGCTCTTCGTAGCACTTGAGTCGTTTCCCGACCATAACGCCATAATGTGCATGGCAGCGGCTTTCCCTTGACACCTTACGTAGCCAAAGAGTGAGATCAACGTATGCAAAGCCGAAGAAGAATAGAAATACAACAGAAGAATCGAGACATTGCGAGACAACCGAGGAGGCTTATGTGCGTTGTACACACAAGTCGTTATTGAACTTATACTTTTGTAGTTGTTCGGAATGTACGTACCGTATGCAAACTCCCCATTGTTGTTGTCACTGCTGAGTCACTGAGATCGTATCTTTTGCACATACGTATAGTAAGCTAAGGTAGCGAGAGCATTAACAGCACCCATCGGCAACAGCGGCGAAAATGACAACAATAAGTCACATGTGTCCATCACACCAAAGGCAACACCATGCAACATGTATTTGTTTCGTTTTTGTACATACTACTTTAGTGTTACGATAACTTATATATATATATATATATATATATATATATATATATATATACTATGAAATTTGAATCGCTAGATTCACGGAGGGTTCCTTACTCAGAGGGCAACGAGAGTGGCGTATGTGATCTGTCGCTAAGCTGTGATCCAAGCCAACCTACTTTGACATCAATAAGATAACCGGTTTTTATTGCTGCTATGTTGAACAAGCATCGTGTTTTGCTGTTCTCTTCAATAGCGTTAGATGGCATAATCGTGGTAGGCTATCGGCACCAGCTCGCAAATCGCCAAGTCAACAAAGGCGAAACGCGGCGTGGCTGCACAGGCACTTTATTTAGGTAATCATAACGATCGGATAATACAAGAAATGTGTAAGGATATTACATATTTTGTTGACAGGTGAGCGATTACATACACAATAGATGTTTGACCTGCGGTAGTTCTCAACTCATTTCGTAGGCTCGATTTTGGTGAACATGTCTGCTCGTACGGCCGACGCTGTTCAGTTCAACAGATGCAGATGGCTTAGGTCGACGGTGCAACTGGGTTTATATCTGAGGTGACTCAATTGAAGACGCCTGCCGGTGTCTTTATGAGCCCTTTGTTATTGCCAAAAGATAGACAAATAGATGAAGCGGAGCTACCTATCATGACCATACCAACAGGGCTATAGTCATTTTTTGATCACTATGTCGATAGCGATTTTTTGTCGTCTGTATAATACGAACCGATTCTCCCAGTCATCATAGCAACAACCTGATAGCGTAGTTATTAGTGTTGACAAAAAAAACTGTAATAACTAGATTATTAGGTTTAAAGAAAAGCCGGACTAGCGGCTGGTCGCATAACGGTAGTACAAGGTACCTCGTCGAGTCGAACCTACATGAACGCTGCTTATGCGCGACCGACCTGAGTTATGTTACCGAAACTAACATAATTTTGAAAGTAAACCGGTCCACTGTAAAAGCACATCATCATAATCACCAACCAGTAGTGGTAACAAATTGTAGATAATGAGCCGCGCTGCGGTTGTATCTTACCGAAAAGGACGTAGATGGGAACTGAAGAAACTAGCAATATCCAGAACGTGCACACACAATATATATATATATATATATATATATATGCAAAGTTGCGACTAAAAGCGAAAAAGAGAAAGCATCTGATGACATCGTTGTGACGAGAAATAAATGTGTATTCTGCGTAATAACCTCGAGGTGTTTATTTTCGTTGATCGACTATATATGTTCGTTCGGCGGTGGGTAACTTGTGTAAGGCATGTCACTCTTGAATTCGCGAGCATTCGATAACACTGAACCGAATCTGAAAACTGTTTACCGCGTGGATCCCAGCCAGCCGGCACAGTAGCCGCTGATGAGCGGTATCAGTCTATCTAGCAAGACTTTGTTTGTTACTTGGACACTGTCATCGCTTTAAAGCCGAACGCCAATTTAAGCTGCTAGAAGACCCAAGGAACTGCTCTGGGGATATCCTCCTGGATTACTCTTGACCACGCATTATGGTGCGCCGTTGTGGCTCCGAACGTCGCCGAAGGACGAGATGTTCGGCTTTATAACAACTCTTACCTGCTTATCAATAACATCAACTTTTTAGTTATAGGCGCTACTAAGGTTATAGCATCGCCGTTACAGTAAGGCTGAAGGACCACCAGTGGAAGAGCTCGCACTATCCAAACTACCGGGCATGCGTTAAGCATTTCCTGCTTTTGTAAAAAATAGCTTGATGGGTGAAATCGTGCAATCTTTAACCCCGCACAGGCAGGTAACTTCTGTCCTGCGCTGTGGAGGTCATATGTAAACCCACTGTAGCAATGCAAATAATGGACTACCGCGCAGACAAAAGACGATGTGTATGTTTTTTTTTATGTAAAAGTAATTCTAGTGTTTTTATTCATCAACTTATTTTACAATTTATTTTTACCAAGTTTACATATTACCAAGAAAAGGGTTATATCTAGAATTAAAAACATTTTTAACAAGATTGTTTTTATTTCTAGACCATCTTCCATCCCCTACGGGCTTGGAACTTAACCTGAGGCACACCTTCAATGTATCAAGGGCCGGACGTGTTAAGATATCTAGGGTTTCTCCAAGAGTCCTTGTGGCAGCATGGCCGCTGACTCTCAGCGGTATGGTTTATCATCTATTCTCAATGAGCATCGCTCAACGAAAATTCGATCAATAACATGAATCGAACCGGCGACACCCCGGTAAATGACAACCATGACTAGAGCACTAGTCCCCTAGACCACGCCGCCACTAGAGAGAGTAACTGGCTCTTTCCAGCGTTGTTGCCTGTGGCGCGCGATTTACGCGTGCTGCGGGTACCTTCACGCACCAATTGAAGGTTAATCAGATATGTAAACTCCCGATAGTAACATTCCCGAGCTCCCTTTTACGGGCGTGGGAGGCAAGGCATACAATATAGACTATGTGGCAACTATATTGTCATTTTGTCGTGACCCATTCGAGGCCTTTTAAGGCTATTTTCGTACGGGAAAGGTGTCTGCACGCCGGAACCTCGCCAATCGGTTAATGCCCCAGCCTTAGTCACACCGGAGGTACGGATCGGGATGCCTGCTGCCTTGGCTTAATAGGCAAAACGAGCGGAGAGTCGTCACATGAAGCAGACCTCCCAGCAAGAGAATCATCTGGATTCGCTGCTGCCTTTTGCAGCGGTGAATCCACCCTGTTCTGGCGTGGGTCGAGCCACCCTCAGGGATGTGTGAGTATATGCTGGGGTGTAACACGGAATCGCGGGGGGATCGCGTTCGATTCGGACCCGCTGGCCTGTATATTCACGCCGGTGGCGCTCCCGCTATATGTCAGCGCGTAACCTCTGCTGGCGGCGGGATCATGCAACTCGCGACCCTACTATGGCATTCTGGGGTACAAAGTCAAGTTGGCCACTCCTTCCTCAACCCGACTTAAGGGGCTCAACATCATAAAAACACTTCAGGATATACTAAAGCTATATATTAACGTTTTAGCGGATTAACATTTAGGACAATGTGGCACCGCCCAGTAACCACTGAATTCATGTCGCAGCTGTTCAGCACACGTGCAAACGATAATAATTGGAATTCCAGTTTAATATATGTTGTTGATGTTTTCCCGATTCCAGCGGTTATACAGTCGTCCATATTTCATGTTTGGAGCGCCCATATAGAAGTTGAAATGTGACCCCTGGAGCGTTTAACGTTAATTATACATTATTTTATGCTACCACAACCATCACTGAAGGCTCGCTTGTCGCTTTAGCATACCATAGAGGGATACGCCGAGTTTAGACCTAGTGGCGTCAACAGTGGCACCGAGTGCATCAGGTAGTGCCGGCATGAGCCTCTAACGTGAGAAGCTGGTAGCCTGGGCTTCACTGTTGGTAACTGCGATTCATTTGGTGGGGTATGGCGGGTGGCCATTTGAGCTCTTTAATGTGCCTAGAACATATCTAAGGAGGTAAAGGATACATTTATCCAACGATCATACTCCATCTCCTACGTGTTTGGAATATATGTGAGAAATATCTTCTCTCTTTTTTTATTTCTTCTTTTTATAGTTTAATGTGCATGCTCTTTAATATACGTGCTACAAGTTTATCTGCCCTCTAATTGGTCCGTTTTTTGCGGAAAAAAAGCCATCTGGCGGGACGGTAAAAGGCAGTAAGAGGAAACCATCAAGCAGAAGGAATCCTGGAAGTATTCACTGACATATATATATATATATATATATATATATATATATATAGAGAGAGAGAGAGAGAGTTATATTTACCAATTTTTGTGGACTATATTTTGAATCAGATGCGCTTACAACATACAAACATTACCTACGCAAAGCTGCGAGTCGCACACAGTTTTATGCATGGCACTCTCCTATCATTGGTTCTAGCACGCAACATCTATTCATTTTTCATTTATTTAAAATGCACCCTGTTTGGGTATATAAATACGAACATGATATATATAACAAACATGGTAAAGATGAATTATGAGCATTCTCGCTGAAGCTGTGAAAGCGACACGGATTCCGTACAATTAGGTAGGTACAATTAGGTACAACGACGGCATTTGCAGTCCTCCTTGGGTTCATGAAACCCAGCAGACCGGCATAGTAGATGATGAAATCCGTGAACACTGTAGCGAGTAGTGAGGTGACGACATGGCCGGAGAGAGTCCTTCCAGGCCTGGTTAGTCATAGCTGGTGATAGATAAAACTCTCTGGGAATAAGAGACACTTTTTGAGAATACTCACGCCGAAGCGTTTCCAGGGCGACTGTCTGCGGCAAATTAAAGCGGTCTACGAGTTCATCAATAAATTATATTGAACCCTATTGAGCATGTATACTAACCTGTTGCGCGAATTTGACGGAAGGCCAAGTACTCGCCAGCTACGGATGCCACTTTGAGCGTGAATAATTTCTGATACCCGCTGCCGCGATAAGCGCTTTTCTACAACGCTCAGTTACATGTTGTGAAAAGTTGTACCACGAGATGAGAAAATTACCCCAAGATAGCAAAAGGTCTCTACAAACTGCATTTGTTCACCGTGAAACCGTAGTTTATCTGCGCGGGCTCGTTGCCCGCCACGCCGAAACTTAACAGCCTTGGTTTTTGATACGTTTACTATGAGGCCATTCTGCGAGAAATATTCATGAGGTGTGCAAAGAGCAACCTGCAGGTCCGTACGGATTCAGCTGAATATTACCAGATCATCTGCGTAGAGCAGGGTCATGACCGTTGAGTGCCGCTCTTTCATGATGCGTGGCAGATCACTGAGTAACGTTATGAATAACAATGGGCTGGTTGTCGCCTTGCGGATACCCAGTCGTCTGATCAAGCGTGTTATGCTCGCACACACCATCATCGAGAATAATTTGATTAGCCCTCAGAAGTGCGCAGAGTAGAGTGAGCATTTGTGGTCCAACTCCAGCCTGTCCCAACTTTTTTAAGACAATGTCACGGGGTGCGATGTCGAAGGCATATTTTAAATCAATAACAACTGCGAAAAAAGGGAGTTTTTTTTCCGGTTTAATGAGATTGTGATCTGCTCAAAGGACTTCGCAGGCTGAGATAGTGGAACACAACATCTATTAGTTACTCTCAGAAACTATTTTTTTCGTTTCGTATGAATTCTGTATTCCGTATATTCAGCAGTAGAAAGTAAATTTGTAAGAAGATTTTTCACTCACAAACTCACTAAAGCCGTGTTCCTCCCCACCCCACCGACTCGGTATTACGCGGCATTTTTCCATATGGGAATGTTTATATCGTGCAAATTATTCAATAAAATGCTGTGCAACCGAACCGCTAAAACCTAAGATCGCCTGTCAAAGATCAATCGAGCGTATCCTGTCTTTTTGGGTTATACGTCAATAGATGCTCTTGATCTTCAGTTTCTACCCGCAACCCACGTTAACGCTCGATTATTAAGCTCTGCTATCATATGCCGTACAGCCAATCCAGAAGCACCGTAGCGCAAATAACTTACAATAAGAAACTTGGTCTGAACGGTGACGCATAGGAAGGATCGCATAACACCAGTTGTGTGTTACGCTATAAACAAGTTTATCTTTGTCCTGTGTAACACGGAGGCTAGCCCCACTGGGCCGATGGTGCACAGGAGTTCAGTCGCCGCGTTGCATTTACATTGCATTATAACGCAAACGAGTTTTTATAAACTACAGGTAACATGCTCAACGTATGAAGACGAATATGATGTGCCAATACGTTGCTCATTGGTTACCTTTGTAATTGCACGTCGAGCGTAAATGCTAACGTTTCGTATTCCCGCCAAAAGGGATGCTAGGATAATTTCCGAATTTAAACACAATATGTTTTAAATAGTATCACAGTATGTCGCAGATTGTTAAGCTATGAAAACGAGCCCGGTGGCGTTGTGGCATGCGTCTGCGCCTCGCGACCGGAGGACTCACATAGGTGCGCGGGTTCAAGCCCCATCGTTGCACATTTGTATTTATGGGGGTCCGTCTGTGAAGCAATGCGCAAAGCAATCCCATGGACGTTAAATCTTGGCTAAGAGTCAGCCCCGAAAGGATTTAAGCTATGAAAACGATTGCTACGACTGCCGACAAGCATGCAGAGAGAGGTTCGTAGTTCATGAGCTTTAGCGAAAGGTCGCCGTGGGTCGCGTCGTTTTTCGAGATTCGCTCGTACGATATATTTGTCTTGTAAAAGCTGCTTTCATTAGAGACGCATATACCCTTAGCTGTGATGTCCATATCATACACTTCCCCTTGATTTCCGTTTTGTTTTGTATGAATTGTGCGAGGCGAATTGGGCGTAGAAACGGGCCACTCTCAAACTGGTTGACTTACGAGCTGCGGACATGAGAACATGAGAGACTTGTCGTAAGCCAGCGCTGTCAATTTTGCCACTAATCCTTCATGTATCTCGTATGATAAGAGCAATGCTTATCATGCGCACGTATTCTCCTACATTGGGAGAATCGTAGCAGATAGTGCATTGTTAGCCGCAGAAACATAGCTTACATAGGGCAAGCTCGGATATGCACAAAGACTTCACTTTGGTAGGCTGGGCATTTGGGATATAATGGCGATTTTTTTTTAATTCTCTGGATAGTACGCTATTACCTCCTTTACTTCAGGGTCGAAATTTGGTCATCGTGCGGACACTTCACGTTTCCTCTGCAAGTTTCTAGAGTGTCAGTTAGGCCAGTGTACGTACCTTTTCACCTTTTCTGTGTCAACCCAGCCAGCTCGGGCTTACTGGTATTTTTCTAAGTAAACCTAATTTCATACCCAGACCACATTGCTCAAAGTTTATATCCACTCCCCTTTATTGACATCAGTTTTCTACTGTTAATGTTATATGCAATTCAATGGGTCTGTGTAACCGGAAAAGCTGAGGCATTCTGGTCACTATAGTTCCTTTCTGCTGCCATATGAATCATCATCACCATCAGATTGTTTTATGGACATGCTCTTTTACAGTTGGAGCACCTGCATCTGTCAGACGTAATCACAATCCCTAATATTAACAGTGCCACATCCCCAAGCGATCTGCGACCCCTATCTTTTAGTTCATACTTACAACGAACGCTTAACAAAATTCTCTCTAGACGCCTCCAGAACTCTATTAAGCTTCTCCCAATCCAGCGAGCGTTTCTCCCCTATAATGGTACCTTCGAGAATCTTGCGGTTCTGGATGGTATCCTTAACGAAGCCAAGTCTGCAGGACGTGAGCTCAGACTCGCCTCAATCGACCTCCGTAAGGCGTTCGACATGGTGAGTCATGACTCCGTCCTGTGGCCACTCCGGACTCGCGGATACCCGGAGGTATTCATTAATTATACTGAACGCTTGTACATCTCATCTGAAACTCTCATAGAGTTTGGACAAGAGTGTCGCACATTTTGGCCAACTAGGGGTGTTAGGCAGGGAGATCCTCTGTCTTCCCTTTTATTTAATCTAGTTCTCGACGACATTCTTTCAAACTTAGACAAAACTTATATCGGGTACCAACTTATTGATGACTTCCGCCTTATGGGCTTAGCCTTTGCGGATGATCTCATCCTCCTAGCCTCCACGAAATGTACTCTCCAACGGCTCCTTAATATTTAGGACCCCCTTTTAAAATCCCGAGGCCTTAAAAGCTTTACTATATCCCACCTATTTAATAGGAATGAAGGTAAAGGTTTTATTAATACCGTACCAGAATTTAACGTTGGAGATCGGCAATTGCCAGCTAAAGGTATGAGCGATCGATGGAGATATCTTGGAGTCGACTTTGACAGCAATGGCAGAATTGACTCCACCAAGGATATACTCCTTAATTTACTCAACAGATTCACGATAGCTCCCCTTAAACCCCACCAAAGACTCATATTTTTGAAAGACTTTCTCATTCCCCGCCTCCTATATAAACTGGTCTCCGGTCCCAGACCATCTCACGCACTCCTTAGCGACCTAGATAAAGAGATCAAAAAGGTTGTTAAGTCGAAATGGCTTAAGCTCGAAAACTCGGTGCCGGACGCCTACCTGTGCACGCACACAGCACACGGCGGTCTGGACATCCCCTGCCTCCAAACATTTATCCCCAGACTCCGCCTCTCCCGTCTGACAGCACTACAATACTCCACGCACCCTGGGGCCCAATGGATGCTAACCACCGAGCACTTCAAAAAAGACCTTGCGAAAACAAGACTTCTTTGCGAGCGCTTGGAAACCTCCATTGAGACCGCTACACAAGAGACCGATTACTGGTCTTAACAACTACACAACACGTTCGATGGGGCACATTTTAAAAAAGCACACGAAACGCCCTTTGTACATTACTGGATTAAGGGTATGCCCTACCTATCTGGTAAGGAGTACTTAAACCTACTAAAGCTCAGGATCAACGCACTACCAACGCGTGCCAGATTGGCCAGGGGACGCCCGGGCTACAACAAACGTTGTAGGCACGGGTGTCATGCGCCTGAGACGTTGGCTCATGTCGCTCAAATGTGCTATAAAACGCACAAACAAACTATAAAAAGACATGACGACGTCTGTGATCGCGTGGCGCGTCTTCTCAGCGAGAGGGGTCATGAGGTGGTTCGTGAGCGAGTATTCCGTCGACCGGGCGCACCGGGCCTAAAGCCCGACCTCGTCATAACAACACCAACCGAGGTCTGGGTTTTAGATGCCGAGGTTTGCGGCCCGAACAGGGACCTCGCAAAAGCGCGGCAGGACAAGATCACCAAATATGACGTCGAGTTTCTAAGAGCGGCGCTCCCCGACCCGCAAAAACCTCGCAGATTCGGATCCATCACTATCTCTATGAGTGGTGTATGGGACTCTGAATCGGCGTCACGAAAAGGAATCTTATGGATTTTACTGTTT
Source organism: Dermanyssus gallinae (assembly GCA_003439945.1). Taxonomy (NCBI): domain Eukaryota; kingdom Metazoa; phylum Arthropoda; class Arachnida; order Mesostigmata; family Dermanyssidae; genus Dermanyssus; species Dermanyssus gallinae. The sequence continues at coordinate 167,302 of QVRM01005080.1, forward strand.
TTACGTTGCAAGGAATCTTGAGGATATACCGCTCGCACCGGCTGCATAAAAGCGGGGGCTAGCATCAAGCAAGGACACGGACAGCTGATTCTTAACCTCACGTGACACCTTTTTACCACCATTTTTATTAAGGCGAGCACTGCCGAGTGTGCAAACGTATTATAAGTGATTAATAAATCATCACAATATTTTCACACATTTTCACACAATAAAATATATATATATATATATATATTTATATGTTTACAAAAAACATAAACACTATATGTGACTCATTTGACTTCGCTTGTTATACAACCTGCCCAATTTTAATTTCAGGGGATTTTAACCTTCAAAAAAATACACTGAGAGAATATTACATGTTTAGATTCACCAACCAAAAAGTCGACGTTTGTTAACGCCTGCATCACCAACGGCATACACCAACAAATAGAGGAGGTCACTCGTCCTCGACCGTATTGACATGGTACTGAGGTCACGAATGGATCGAATCACGAAGGTCAGTTCCAGTGATTAAATAGATAGCACATCCGCCACTGTAGGTATATATATATATATATATATATATATATATGTTTAATTAATTATCAAGTCACACCAACAGTAATAGCAACAATTGTCAATATAACTTTAGTAGTGTTAGCCAATTGACTGCTAGTCCTACTGTTTTTAGCTATCTCAGGCGATGACGAAGACAATATGGGCTCCATGATTGGTTTAGTTTTAACTTCAGACCCATCCATCACTGAAATTTTACGAGTATTTTTTTTATATATAACATACACATTTATTTAACATATATTCAGTACAAAACATGTCTCGACGCTCGCAATGACCCTAAAGGCCCGTTGCACGGAGATTTCAGTCGCCAATCCCATCCGACCACAATGCTATTATATATTCTACTTGATGTTGAATATCCTACGGTAGAGGTGGGAGGTTATAATTTCTGAAAAAGAGAATATGAAATGATCAGCTGTAGGCTCGCTTGCATAAACCGAACAAGATGGCTTAGTGGCCTTTGCCTTGCATTCGGAAGGACTGGGCTCGACCCCCCAGACCGGCCACTCTTAAATTGGTTTGCACGGTTGAGACACTCAGGTCCGCAGCTGCATAGATGGCTGCATTCGTAGAGGTGCACGTTTGCGCATGACTTTGAAAGTTGCCCACTTTTCGAATAGTGTCGGTAAGGCATCTTGTATGTGCCGCAGCATTAGTCGTCTAGGCACGATTCGGTGGGGCAGGCGCAGATTTGCGTTGCCGAAGTTAACGGGATATTCGGGCTTACGATATGATCCGGTGTATACTTAAAATCGGTAGGTAGCGACGCCTCGTTAACGTTGTTTTCGATGGTAATTTTCGCCTTGACCTCACACTTGCCAATGAGCGCTTCCCACTGCAGGAAGTCGTCGAGCAAGACGGCGCGTTTTTGAAGGAAGCAGGAAGGAAATTTCTAAAATCGCCATTAAATTGGCTAAAGAGACTTGACCTTTTCTTAGGTCAGGCTCTTCGAGACGACTGCCTGCATTCTGCGTTTTTCGATCGCCGACACTGGAACGCCCTCGGGATCCAATGATACACCGAACAATCGCGACTTCATGGCAATGTGTTCCAAGAACCGTCAGTTTAAGGTATTTCACCAGGTAGCTGTGTGATAATTCCAAATTTTGGACATTGTAGAGGTACACAGCAATCCGGAAAATATTAACAAAAACAATAATCTTTATTCAAGTTGAGTGTATGTTACATAATTATTTGCCGGAGGATTGGTGGATTCCGGCAATGCCATAGATGATAGGTTGAGCAAGTTGTTCCACAGTGCCGACAGGTGCACTGCTCGTCTGCCTCATGGAAACCCACTTTCGTGCACACTGCATGATGGAAACCGTGCATTGCATGACGCATAATAGATAAAGGTGGCGAGTTTCGTATTGGGCATTCTTCCACGAGTTGTTCATCATAGCTTGCGTCTGATAGAAATCCATGTCTACTTGACACATTTTAGCTTCCCACTTTAGTAAGTGCTCTTGATACTCGCGAGTTAACCGCAGATTAAAGCGGCGCTGAAGGTCTTCTGTGAAAAATGGGGTACCCGCAGCCAGATACACCAATCGGTTGCGGCTGCTTCGGTGAACGCCCATAACCCGTTTAATATACGTTGCCTTCAGGCGGTCGAGTTCGTCAAAACTTGAAGCTCTAAGATGTTCCCAAATAAGTTCGATCGCATAGCTTGCTGTTGGGGCAACTTTCAGGTCAAACAATTTTAAAGCCGTCCTCAGTGACAGGAGTTGCGGATTCTTAATTGAGTGAATGGCAATCAGCGCCTTACGGACCCTTTCCTCTATATGTCTGGAGAATGAGGTGCCGCTTGGCGTAAATTCCAAGCCCAAATATGCAAAATGGTTGACAAATTCAATAGGTTGGCCGTGCAGCTTTATTATATCAGCTGTTGCAAGGCGTCCTCCACGACGGAACTTCATGGGTTTTGTCTTTGAAATATTTATCTCTAGTAAAGTATCTGCCGCAAACTTTGCAAGAGTGACCAACGCTTGCTGTATATGGAAGCGACTTTCAGAGTAGATTGCAATATCGTCAGCGTATTGGATGAGAAATCCGGAGAATATTAGCTGGAGAAGACGTCAGATGCTCAGCGGGTTCCCACGTATCTTCGTATGTGGGCAGCATCGAGGAGGCCTGCGCCCTTCTCCATCGAGTCAATGCCATCTTCTTCTAAGGTAATTTCCTCATGGTCCTCATGGCTAAGATCCACAAAGTCAAGCCTCAGATTGGGATCCTCCGAATCGGTCGATAGACGATCGGCCGTGTCGGTATCGGTTGCACACGTGGCGTCCCAAGATGGCCGCGGTAGCGGCGGCGGCTACAATGCTATATATATGTATCCCTAGGGATGCATTCATATACATTAGCAACCGATTTTAGTGGTTGGTGGTGACCAAAAACGTCGAATTTGCCTATCTGGTGATGCACTGACACACCGGGCACTAACTACGCTCACAGACAACGCTGCACAACACACAAAACACTGGGTTTTCACCCCGGCAGATTCCCGCTGGCAAATGGCTGGTTTGCTGCCTATGTTGGCACACTGTAGCGATGCACTAATCCACAAAAACGCGAAATTATCGACGAACTTGGTGGCAGCGGTGTGCTGATGGGCTGCACTGGGTCGACACCTTGCCGGCACGATGGTCTGTGCACTTTTCCGGCCAATTTAGCCGGTATTGTTGGTGAACAACACCGATTGGCCGGGAGCGAGTGAAGATGCGACCGTCCGCTGTGGCGGCCGAAGCCAGACAGACCGATCTCCAAGATAGCCTTCTCAATGGAGTGAGTTTGTTTGTGCGGCCACCACCTAGGCGCTGCTTTACAAAACATCAGCTGTTAAGAACATCTGCACTGGTACTTGCAATCTTGCTCCATTGCGGCGACGTCGAGGTAAATCCAGGGCTACCATGCGTAACTTGTGCCTGAACAAATGCTCCAAGTGAAGGAGCGCACAGTTTGCGAAGGATGCAGCAAGCCCGCACACAGTCATTGTACTTTCCGAAATACCAGACAAAAATAAATTGTACTTTTGATCTGATCTGATCACCGAACTATCCAACGCCCTTCTGGCAAACAACTGCAGCATCAACAATGCCAAAACACAAACCTGCTCGCAAGTCGCAACGCTCCTACTCCACGTCGCCTTCACTTCAACACAAGCCAACAACGACGCAACGTCGTAAGTGCACCCGGTAGGAACAACACGGCACGTGACAATTCTTGGCGCACAGTTGGAGACGAGAGAGGAGGACGTATCATGCACGTAACGACAGGAACGAATAAAATGACCCAGCTAAAAGCTGTAGAGGCACGCAATATACCTGAACGCCCAAAAGCCAGCGCCCTCTTTGTCAGCAGATTGGAGTTGTCGCATTGTGCAGACGCCCTCAAGGAGAACGTCAGCCGCATTGTTGGAACCGATACAGACGTGCACGTGACGAAACTCGTTGGTATACTATAACAGCTACCACGTTCAGGTAGACACTGATAAGTTCAGTGCACTACTGGATCCGTCAGTATGGCCAGAGGGTATACATTTTAGACCGTACCGCGGATAGCTAAAGCCGTATAGAGTATATAATTCAGCAAACGAAATGGGAGTCAACATTGGCGCCAAGCGTTGCAGGCCAGACAATGGCAACAATTATACCGATGACGAAATGGAAACATACAAGTGACTCGATACTGAGTCCGGAAATCGGCACGAGATGACAGTGTCATCAAAGTGTCTGCTGTGGAATGTAGAGTCCCTAAATAATCTGTGCCGAACATAAGGAGAGGACATTTTTAGTAAATATGACATAATATTTTTAACCGAGACACTTGAAACAGATTTTACACGTACATCGTTTTCAAGACACAAAATGTTTTATGGACTAGCGGCTAAATCAGACGGCCAAAATGGGGCGTATGCATAGGCGTGCGAATAGAGGACCATGCCAAGCTCCTTCGTAGCACCGCCAGGCAGATAATATTAGAATTAATCGATTACTATCTCATATGCGTTTATAGTCCACCAGAGCGGACCGTCCATCAAATAGTACAGGACATAGGTGAGTGCATGGAAATCTGCACAAATGTAAATAAAAATTTAATTATAGGTGGCGATTTTAACTGTGATTTGACAAAATAGGATGCCAGACAAAATAGTTTTGAAGCTACTGTCAACAAACTTGGATGCAGCATTCATAATAATTGTAATGACCCAACATAGTTTAGCTGGAACGGATACACCGCGGTCGACATTGTTTTATTATTGATATCACAGGCTGTCGAGGCTATCTTTAATCTTACCGTAATACCGTCGGCACACCGTAAGCACTGTCAAGTGGAGTTCAAGTTACACCAAAGACCAGGAATGGCCCTTTTAATCATTCAACCCTCTCGCTCATTGAATGCCCACATGCTGGAACAAGCACTTCAATTATCCTACGGCACAGACGACATAAACTATGTCGTCTTTAATCGTTGAAAAACGATTATGTGATCTATTCACATAGCCGCAAAACCAAAGAACGTGAGACTGCAGAGACACGAGCCGTGGTTCGACAATGAGTGTCGACAAATAAAGCAAGTGATCTGTCTGTACAAACCCACAACGTCAACTGAACTCCTACAGCTGGCTGAATTAAAACGAATGTTTAGAAATATGAAGAAAGAAAAGAGACGACATTACGAAGAACAACAGCGCATTAAGCTCATTTCGGAAAGCGTGCAGAAACCATGGCCACTTCTTCCAAGGAGACCAGTGCCTTCAAACCCACTGATAAATAACGAAGAGTGGATAGCCCAGTTCAAAAATCTTTCAACTAGAGACGTTATATTGCCAGATCAGGACCCTTAAGAAGAAATTGTTGATTTTACTGAAGACGAAGTCAAAGCCGCAATTTGATCGAAGCAAAACGGAAAATCAGCAGGACCTGATCGTATTCTTAATAAACATCTGAAGGCTAACATCGACGCTTTGTGCCCTATTGTGACAAAACTCTACAATGAATGTGTTCGACAAGAAAAAATCCCTAATGAGTGGCGGAAAAGCTATCTACAGCCTATATTTAAGCGAAAGGGGGATGCAACTGACCCAAAGAATTATAGAAGCATCGCACTTACAAGCGTCCTTTACAAAAGATATTAACGTCGCTCATCGTTGGTCGATTGTACTCTTACGTAGAAGAAAAAATCCCGGCAGAACAATACGGTATTTTAAAGAGGCGATCGACGTCAGATGCAGTTGAATTTGTTTTAAACCATGTATCAAACCGCATTTCTAACAAGGAAATGACAAGTTGCTGCGTTTATTGATTTTCAAACCGACTTCGATTGCCTGCCAAGGGACCGTTTATTAGACACGCTTCGCACAAGTTTTAACATATCAGGCCGCCCCCTTTTTAACCTCGTTCATAATATATTAGCGCACAATATAAATTGGGTCAAAAACGGCGACCACTATGTACAAACGCCCGTAACACAAACTATCAGGGTAGCCCAAGGAGACTCAGCTAGTCAATTTCTTTTTATCTTATGTTTAACTGGACTCGCAGACTTACTGCGTAATCTTAACGCCCATTTTGCATATTATGCCGACGATTTAGTCATTTTAGCAAAATTTCCTAACCACCTGCAATTTTACCTCAACGAAACATCAAAATGGTGCGAAGGGAACAAGCTCAATGTTAACGTCGAAAAATCAAAGGTCTTACGTTTTAGCAGAGGAGGATCATACGCGGCCAGGGATCATGGTCTATCAGTTTATAGAAAACACTCAAATAAGTTAGCTATTTCTCGTATTTAGGCGTCACACTAACCCCTAGACTCTCTTTTAGCAGACATATCGAGGAGATACAAGCAAAAGCTACGTCTGCAATGTTTTCATTAGACAAAATGCATGAAGTGGACGTAAAAACAGCTATAAATTTATTTAAAATTAAAGTACTCGCTGTAGCAGCATACTGTCCTTCTACAATTGCACCATACCTGACCCTGAACCATTTAAAGTCTGGACAAACTAAAAGCCTGCTTTGTTGTAAATTGGTTTGCATGGTTTCTAATTTAGACAAGGCAAATACCGGAGTGGATTAAATATTAGCCATGACATGAAACAAATCTTACACGGGCATTAACCTTACGGAAAATCTAAAAAATAAATAAATAGATAAATAAAAAATAAGTTGTGATACCGTTGGCTCGATGTATAATAGCTTTGTCAGACATATTCACTAATTAAAGATTTTGTACCTTAACAATAGGGCAAGTAAAAAAGAATTCTAATTTACGTAAATATCTAACTAATCTAGAACGGCTGATTGATCAGGAGCCAAATGTGTAGTACAAAAAAGTTGTTTTTTAGATACGTAAATAAACGAGTTAAAAGAAACGACCACATTGCGACTTTAAATATAGATCAGACAGTCTTCGTAGATGACGATTCTAAAGCAAATGCATTTAAGAACTTTTCTAGTCGGTTTATTTTGCCTAAGGGGGTTCAGTCCCTGAAGGTGTTTCTAACGACGCGGCCTCGAGAGGTGACTGTCCATATTTAGAAACATCAGAATATGATATTTTTACTAAAATCAAACAAATACCCATTAAGTGCAGCTTTACTGCTGATTTAATCCTACCAATATTTAATAAAAAGGTAGCGTCTGTGATAACCAAACCTCTTCGGCTGGAGTCGGGCGGGTGCCCATCTAGCGTTCTTTAGAGATCAAGCTTCGACCCACTTTCATTTTGCATATTTATTGTATATACCCGACTCGATGGGGAAGACGTTGGGGAAACCCGTGAGTTTCTATGGAGCTATTCTATGGAGATCTGGGCCATCAGAGAGTGAAAGTGGGAGGTGCGTCTAGTGGGTATGGGTCTCAGCGGGCTAACATTTGCTGGGATCGAGTCCTACACTCCTCAACATCGAAAGTGGGACCCTCCCCTTTCCCTCGCAGCAAAAGTACGTAAGAGTATTTAACCCTCCTCCATAAAAAAAGCCAATAAGCGGTTTCTGACCGACGCGCTTCTGGGTTGTCAGGTACTAAAGCTCCGCAATATTCGTTGTAATGGCTATTGCGTCATGCTTGTTAAACCTAGTCATTCTTAAGCCGAGTACTTGGTTGGTAGAGAATACTCTAGGTGATCTCGAGAACCAACAAAAGCGAAATGTGTTGATTGCGTATTACTTGCATTATGAGTGGCACCACAGGGACCTCTACCATCAGCGTAGAATATTGGAAGTGAAGGCGTTGTGCAGATACAGAAACCGTACTCATTTAGAGTCTCGAAAAAGCACAGTGGTGCGGGAGGAATGCTCCGTGTCCAAGCGAACATTAAAATCGCCTGCCAGAAAAATTGAAACCTCTCGAGGCGCTCTGCCAAGCTTCTCCAAGGGGCCCTTGCCGAGTCACCGTGACCACTGCTGTACATCCCCTAGTAGTATGACTGAGTGCTCAGGACGATGATGGTGTTGTTATCGGCCAATACTACTCTCGCTTATTTGAGGCGAGTGGGCCAACAACCAAAAGGGGACATTCCCGTTGGGCGGAGCTCAGAAGTCAGAGCTGGACAGTAATACGAGTAAAAACCTTCAATATCGAAACAGTCTGTGGAGAACGCCTCACTAAGAAGGATGACACCGTAGCCTGCAAAGCCGCTTCCTGGCACAACAGCAGTACTATTCTAATGCCCTCTCAATTCTACTGCCACATTCTTATTTGAAGCGATTGGGCCGGGAACCGTTCGGCGGTTGCGCTTGCTCCAAACTGACCTCTAGAGATTGTTCACCGCGGCGCGACGGGGTTTTATTGTTGACTCCTCAAGTGATCTGCATCTGAATTCGAAGTGAATCATATCGGGCAGAGGCTGAGCAATTACCGGCAGACTGGCATGTCGGATTTTGTCCTCGAGACGGTCTTCTTGTATTCTCCCTGGTGACTTCGTCTTCTGTCGTCGGTCTATCGTCTTCTCTCTTCGTCTCGCTTTTAAACGTAAAAAAGAAGCCATCTCTCGAGCCGTGCTATACGCCTCATTCGACGTCGTATCTCGTATATTGTAGGTGATGGTGGCTTCAATGAGTACCTGTTGCTGAACAGCTGACTTCTGGGACTGATGTACGTATTATCAAGCCACCCCCTCAGCAGGAACCATGATCGCATCATTGCCCTTCCAGCACTGCGGCGTGCGGTACCAGTATAGAGTAGACCGTAAGAGTAGCTCCTTCAGCGAGCTAGGCTATAACCGCGTCGAGCCCGGTGGCGTAGTGGATTAAGTCTCCGCCTCGCAACCGGAGGAGACACATAGGTGCGCGGGTTCGAACCCCACCGCTGCACATTTGTATTTATGGGGGTCCGTCTATGAAGCAATGTGAAAAACAGTTCCGTGGACGTTAAATCTTGGCTGAGGGTCAGCCCGAAAACTTTACTTTAGGCTATAACCGCAGCAACGTCGGCAATGCCATCCAGAAGCTTATATTTTCTAAACTGCAGGCAGTCGTTCGGCCCGGGTGGAAGAACATTCCGAAAGGAATGTCCGGTTCCTTATCTTCTTTTCGGTCTCCTGGATCATCTCAGTGCCACCTTTGCCCTGTTAATTCATAACAACCAGCTGACGATTCGGAAGTACGGCTCGTAGCGGGCGACGCAGCCTCTTCACTGAAGCATCTTCGAACAGCACAGCCCTCAATTATGTCCTCTGGAGAGACGAAATAGCAGGCTCTTCAGAGTCCGGGGTAAGCCGCATATCCGCCTGCGGTACCTGAGATCATTTTCTACGAAGACATACGAGCTCTATCTATCTATCTATCTCTCTGTCTCTCTCTCCCTCCACCAAAACACTTCTCTGGAAAGCCAAAGTACATACCGAGCAAGATGGCTTAGTGGCAAAGCCTTTGCCTTGCATTCGGGAGGACTGGGTTCGAGACCCAGACCGGCCACTCTTAAATTGGTTTGCATGGTTTCCAATTTAGTCAAGGTAAACGCCGGAGTGGATTAAAATTAGCCATGACATGAAAAAAAACCGTTCAAGAGCAATAGCCTTACAAAAAATCTTTAGGAAAAGAAAAAAAAACTTTGGTCACAGAGCTGCCACCTGATGATTCCAGCGCCCCGTGTGATAATCGCGCGCTCATGGTAAAGCGGCCTCCCCAGGGGGGATTTGTAGTGCTCAAGAACTTGCTGCGCGAGTATTCGCGAGTATATTATTACACACTAGAGTTCTGTACCTACTGTTACCAACTGCACACAACAAATACAATTGATGGTGGTCGGTGTAGCCAGTACCTGGAGCCACAGCCATATTTGCATCTATGTGCCGACACCGTCCAAACTGCAGTCAGTGCAACTACTGAAACTGCCGCAGTTAATTGGAGGACCGTGATGCCACACTAAACGTTTTTAATCGTGTCTGCAATTATTGCAGGAAAACAAATTGTTATTACTTGAAACAAGCAAAAATTGACCGGGGTTTGAACCGACAACCATTACGTGGCAGGCCACTGCTCAACCGTTACACCAAAGCGAAACTGGCTCCAGTAAACAGGCGCCCTGCTGCAGGCCGCAGTGGACAGGCGTCCTGCTGAACGTGTGTAGGAATCCGTTAGAACTTTCCGACTGATAGAATCAACTTTGATACTCTCAATGCGTTCGAAGTCTGAAAATCTTCTCTGACAAACTCTGTCTCCTCTCATAGAGCTCTGAAGTGGGCGGGGCCGACAAAGATCTAAAGGGACAAGATCAGCACTTTTAGATGAGCAGGGTAACCCATCGCATGCAAAATCCAGCAATTTGCGGCAAGTCGCCACACATGTATACCGGCGGGCGTCTTGCATTATGACAAGGGACCATAGAAGGCACACATTTTAGTGGAAGTGAAAAACCATAATATTTTCAAATTTAATAAAAGGCAGTTTCATCGTGATGCGTTGTTCAGTAGAAACTGATTTGCCTAGGCTCACCCCATTCCAAAAAGACGACTCGTGTTAAGACCACGCGCTCACCTCCACCAGGGTCCGCCGAATATAGTGTAGCTAACTAACCGAAATAACTTCAAAGTGCCGTCCATGAAGAGTGAGTAGCAAGAAAACCCTACAATGACCCCTAGCACAGCATTCGTCGCATCGTCCTATATATATATATATATATATATATATATATATATATATATATATATATATATAGATATCCTTCTGTTAAAATAGCACGCAAGCACTTCGATAAATGAGAGAGTTCTCGCGAAGGCGTGCACTAGGCGGTTCCTTAAACTGCGTGGGGTTAAAGAGATGTTGCTCTGAAATGGTCTAGGCCCTCCATCTGCCATTACCATCCATTTAGATTCTGTCCAATAGCTGTTGCGTCTGAGTCATACTCTTCCACACAGCTGTTGAACGAGACGTTGCTGCTCAACTGGCTTCCCTGCTTCGTGGCGGTGCGACGCGGACTCAGTCCGTCAGACCTCAGCAAAATGCTCAAAACAGATCTTCTATACACTTTGTCGACGATGATACCGTGTAATCAGTACACAGCTTCGTGATACACTGCCTGTCATATTCGATTAAAAAGTGGTTCGCATCACATCGACCAGAACCAGCGGCCGTTCGTATTCTCCGACTGCTAATAAGGGAATACGTATCCGCAGAGGTGATGAAAGATCGCTATTTTTTGGGGTCTGTTTACGGCAGTCAACTCGTCGAGGCAAACCCACATCGTCTGTTTGCCCCTCTATCTGCTTAGGCAGGTTCTGCGTAGATGAGCATCATTGATTGAGCACTTTGACGCTTTCTCGTCGGTTTTGCTGGTTATTTGTCGACCAGCGATGTCGACTGGCATAGCATAGCGATTCGAGAAAGACACGGGCGACCGCCTGCTGAAGCCAGTGAAGTCAGCTGAATGAGCACGTGAACGACATTGGCGATTTACTCGCTGGACTCGGACTTCATGCCCCTTACCCCCCCCCTTCCAGCCTGTCCTCGGCTGGTCTTCACATCGCGAAGCAGCATGTATGGTCACCAGTCGACACGAAATGTTTCCGGACGGGCATCGGTGTGCTCCAACATTCCAACAGCAGCAGCAACAACAACAACGACTTCTCTACAAAATCAAACGCAAACACTCGACCCGAACGCACGAAGTCGACAGCAGCGTTCATCCAGCCATTTCTTATTCAGTTCGTCAGTCATTGAAGTCACACAGAAGGCGTATTGCGCCCAAGTCTATTGGGCTCTGTATGGTTTCGGCAGCACATAAGAAGCACAAGATTGTGTAGCTCAATGAGGAAATCGAAAATGGCATTCCACGAATTCCTTTTCGGCAGGAACGACACGAACTTCAAGCCGATATCGTCTTCTCTCATCATCAGCATGATTATTATTATCAGCAGTAGTAGTATTTTCGTCAGCATTATGGACAACCTCGTCGCGGTCGAGGCCAGCAGGGAGGCGCTGAGAAGCAACAGCGTTTGTGATAGCGCCTATAAAAGACCTGCCGTAAGGATTCGCCATGAGATTGGAGCCAAAAATATAGTTCACAGTTTACCTTGAACTTACACACAAAGGCATTCCAGGGCAGTCTGTTTGTGGGTCAGACCAGTGTAACAGTGCATAGCACAGTACAAAGCCCACCATATTTTTCTTCAGTACTTTAAACGAAGGCAGTTGTAAGTAAGAAGTACATATGGTTAATTCTGGCAATGAAAGATAATTAAAGGCAATATATATATATATATATATATATATATATATATATATATATATATATATATATATATATATATGACAAGATAAAACATAGCTTACTGTAAAACACTAAAAACAATAGGTAGCCAGCTCGCATTCTAACTAAAATCGAGCTAGCCACTTACAACGGTCCTTGCCGTTTTATCACGACGATTTCTTACTGGAGTTCTATTCAATAGACTTTTTATTTTTATTGAAGGTACTACATGCACTAGTTAGTTCTATATGCATGCAATCATTTGGTGTAGCTTTAACTGCAGTTTAAATTACATAGGCAGCAAGCCACAGTAATATACGGATTATGAATATTTAACTACTACTATTATCAATGTAGGTATTTATACTAATAACTATTATTGATGTTAGCCTATTACTTAACAGGTCGGAACATATATATATATATATATATATATTATGAGGGGGATATATAAATATTATAAGGTTTAACCCCATAATGTAGATCACCGCTCATTGCAGCTGACCAAAAAGTATCAATCAAGAGGTTGCAAATTGCTTCGTCGAACGCTTTGGAATAGTCAACAAAAAAAAACTGTGGGTAGACGGGCCTTCTGGTCTGAGCAGCACTTTCTGTAGTTTCGACTGTAGATCATGATTTCTGCCTCGAGTGCCACTGCCTCGTCAGAAACAGGTCGGCGGCCTCTGTCGTATGCTATTAGAGCAATTCTCTATATTATTAGCTTGCAAAAAAAAAACATTTATTGAACGCGCGCTCCATGGTGTTTAACGTTGACACACAATCCTTGCGAAATCCTAAAAGTTCCAAAACAGTTAAAAATTCTTCCAAATGTCTGCTAAAACAGCGTCTGATCATACAGCTGTTAGCTTCTCAATTATGAAAAATCAATTTGTCCAGAGAACTTTGACTACAAACGTATGGACTCGGCAAAAATTGCAGCCGACCTTCACATTAATTATGTGTTATGTTCACGATCCTCGTTTTACTGAAGTGTATATGTCGACCATAAGAGTGCTTTTAATCGTCTTGATCCTAGTTTCCTACTTAGGCAAATTGAGAGCATTAGTATGCATTCTATGACGGTAGACTAGTTTTGTTCTTATTTACGAAATCGGTCTCTTCGCGTGGCAGTGGATTGTCATCTTAGGCACTCGGGTGCTCCTCGTTTATTGTATGCAGTGTTTGCACTTGGTATTGGCCGATATACCGCCCAATATGAAATACCTTGAATACGCGGTATGACCATGTAATTGACGATGTCGCATTACCTACATCAATAGCAATAACTGTGGAACGATTTCAACTTTCATATAACACAATTAGTTAAATCTTATCTAGTTCTAATAAACACATTTTTAGTTGTTTTATTGTAAAGATCAGTCTATAAAAAATCAATTGTGGTTTTCAAGCTGCTGTACCGCTCTCTCCAGTTTGGGAACCACGAATACGTAGTTCCAAGCCCGTAGGTGACCGAAGATAGTCTATTATTAGGGTTTATGAATCGTCTTTGAAATATGCACTTACTTGAAAGTCAACAGTCGTATTTTATAAGGAGACGTTGTTGACGTAGGAGATGTTGTTTTAGCCGCGAAGACATTCATCTGCCAGACATCGCATTACTACCATCAAGTTAGAAAAGTGCGATTGTTACTTCAGTTGCAACGAGCGAAAATAGCACACAACTTCTTTAACGAGCGACTAAGAAGTCGGTGCTCCCTCTAGCCGAAGGCAACTGCGCACACTGAACACATACAAAATACATTATCTTGTTTCTTTATTATTTTACGAAAAAAAATAATATGTATATATATATATATATATATATATATATATGTTTGCTTGGCGTATGTTAGATGGATACATGGAGAAAGGTTTTCGACCTGTTTTCCTTTAAAACACGCTTAATTGGCTCACCCAATCAACCGTTTTGTGTACAAAACAACCCCTTTTGCAAATAAAGGCGTAATATATATATATATATATATATATATATATATATATATTCACAGGAGGCAATTGTCCTCTAATAGTTAACGAACTGAGTAGTAATATTATTCATTATTACATCACCTCTTGGTATTGTTGGTTACATTACATTACACGTATTCATTAATTCTCGTAAACGGCATTCGTTTCTGTTAATCTTGGACATATCTAGATTATGTTGTATATGCATCTCCGGAAGACGTCAGCGACCTAACGCCCAGACAGCTGGCGCTGACCGACATGTTTCATGATGATATTTGCTGCAGACAAGGTCGCAAAATTTACAGCAACACTCATCGGAAGGGTTATGGAACCCAGTGCGGTGGCACAGTTTGTGGTGGAACCCATGGACGGAGTAGCGGGTGAGAACATGTCGTTGCTCGAAGAGCGGTTCCATCCATGTATTGTCCAACATTGCCGGTGTTTTGTAGAACGCTTCTGGCATTTCCCTCATTCACCTTCATCTTCCGACCACCGCGTCACTCTCGCAGTGACGCGGTGGTCGGAAGTTGAAAGCGGTTCACCAGATCCTTGATGAACGGCGTGGTCCTGGACAGACTATAAGTTAGCCTGTTTTGTGCATTTCCAGGGAGGCCCAAAACTCTCTTAAGGGATGTTGCCTTCACCGTGTCGAGAGCGCTAAGCTGCTGAGCGGATAGGTATTCCCAAATGAATGCTCCCCGTTCTTTGGGGTGGCCTAGGGTTACCTGATGCGACTGTCTTATCGGAGACAGCTCTGGCAGCTTCTCTCCATAGGTCTATGCAACAGGCAAGAACTCTCCTGGATTCTGTTGCTGTCACGGACTTAGAAGCTTGATTGGAGACAAGCCACCGCAGAGCAGTTGCCCTGTGCGGCCACGAGCGCGCCGAGGCTGGACACCAGAGAGAATGGACAGCAATTCTTTATGAGCAAAGACTCGAAAGCCTCATTGCGGAATGCGCCACGGACGTCGATAAGGCCAGGCTGCGCGCCGTCTCCTCTAAGGAGGCGGGTGCATGGCTCCACGCCATACCCTGTGCTCAGATCGGGATCCTGTTAGATGACAGGTCGGTAAGGATCGCGGTCGGACTTCGTTTAGGGACACACCTTGTGTACACTCATGCCTGCGTCTGCGAAGACGTCGTCCAGTCAGATGGACGCCACGGGCTGTCCTGTATTGTCAGCGCAGGTAGGCGAGCAAGACACCAAGCCTGGAACGAAATGTTTAGCAGAGCTCTACGATCCAGTGGTCTACCGTGCATCCTGGAGCTCGTCGGACTAGACAGAGAGGGCGGGAAGAGACCTGACGGCCTGACCTTAACTCCGTTCGAGCGCGGATGCATGCTGGTTTGGGACGCGCCAGTTACTGACTTATTAGCCCCTTCAATGGTCAGTGCTGGCGCGGCTCAGGCTGGTCATGCATCGGCTCTCGCCGAGGCAGGCAAGGTTAGAAAGTACCAGAACATCGGTTACCCGTACGAGTTTCACCCACTTGCCTTCGAAACCTTTGGCGGGCCGGGTCCGTCTACTCGCAGTTTGCTACAGAAGGTCGAGAAGCGGCGAATTCTAGCCAGCGGAGATAAGCGAGCAAGTGATTTCCTCAGACAGCGTCTGTCGCTGGATGTCCAACGGGGCAATGCGGCCTCGGTTCGAGGAACCCTCCAGAAATGGCTGGACCCTACATTGGACCCCCCGTAATAGTGCACACGTTTGCAGGGACCCAAATGTCATGGTCCGACCGTGAATGATTGATTACATTGAATAAATAACATTTCTTCGGTTATAGTAATAATAATAATAATAATAATAATAATAATAATAATAATAATAATAATAATAATAATAATAATAATAATAATAATAATAATAATAATAATAATAAGGAGGTCACGAACGACCGAAGAGAGAGTCAATTCTTGAGGCAAGCGTTGTCCTTGGCCGTTTGCAGAGGAAACGTGGCATCTATTTTAGGTGCCATGGAGTGAACTAGATATTTAAAAAAACTTTGCAATAATACGTTCAGACCTCTCAACTGTAACATCGTTTAACATGTAATAAATAATAAACCTCCATAATAATAATAATAATAACAATAATAAAACTATGTCATTTAACGACAATCCATGATTACTATGTTCTGTCGTCACATTATTTTTATTATTATTCGCTATCGATGCCGGCGCCACGAAGACGGTGGCTCCGCCGCACCAGTTAGTCAGTCAGCCAGCCAGTCAATGGGAGTGCAGAAGCGCTGTGGAACGCCAACGAATAACCGCCACGCAGAAGACGCAGAGAAGACCTCTACCGGCACGGAAAACGGCAGAAACAACAACAACAACAGAAGCAGCAACAGCAGCCGCCGCACGGAGCAGAAAAAGAAAGAAAGAGGAGAAAAACGCGACGCGTTAACGCCGGCAGCAGAAGCAGCATCGGCGACAACAACAACAACAAAGAGGCCCCCGATGCGATGATTGAACGGCCGACGCCAGCCTGGCGCCGTCGTCATCATCATCATCTTTCGACGGCAATCGGCATTTCGCGCGACCTTAGGCGAACGCAACGCGACAAATCTCTCGCTGCCGCTGCTACTGCCGCCAGTTGCGTGCCGGAAATACAAAGAATCACATCTTATCTCATTATTATTACCAGCGCCGCCCGTCACCAGCGCCGATTACACGCTTTGAATACTAATACTAGCCCTCCCTCTCTCTATCTATCTCTCTCCCTCTCTCTCTATATATATATATATATATATATATATATATAATATTGCGATGATTCAATAGTAATTTACAATACGTTTGTACACTCGGTAGTGCTCGGCTTGATATATATATATATATATATACACAAGTAGCGTATGACCAGCACACCAGAAGCCAGCGTCTAACTATTACGTCTAACTAGCAGCTACCCAGTTTTTTTTTAAATATTGTTCTGGCAGGTTTCGGGAATGCATGATGCACATGCGCCACTAGCAGCCTGCGTGACTAGTGTGAGACTCGCAAACCCACTCAACCCGGATTCCTCCCCACCCCCCCAGATCTGTCTAACTTATCTAACCCTAAAACGATTACCACCTCAGCCGGCATCTCAGTAGCCCCCATTGATCTCGTCAAACCTCAGAGTAGACTCACTGACTATGTAAGGCCACCGAGCAGAGTGGACAGGTCGAATAGGCTAACTTGTGCGCGCGTATGCTTGCCAACTGTGTACGACCAAGAATGTGTGCGGGTCGATTTGTGTTAGGTCGATGGGTTGGACTTGGATTCATCTGGCCGAAGAAGGGCTGTGTCGCCGGCCTGCATTACGCATACATAGCTAGATACTTTCACCGTTGTCATCATCCAGCTTTTCCCCTAGCTTTACTCCATCTTTCGCGCGCTCTCTCTCTCTCTCTCTCTATATATATATATATATATATATATATATATATATACCTTTCTCTTTCCCTCTCTTACGACATTCATCTCTCATTCGATGGATCGATTTCGAGAGTCTCCGGCCGTCTGTAGCTTCCTTGCCCTCCGGCCTACCCCTCTATCTCCCTCACGCTTTCTCCATCTTTCTCTTTATTGGCCCAATCGTCGAGTTGAGACGAATTGATTGTTGTTATGTGTTCTCCCCGCCTAGCAATCTACCTAGCTACCTGCATACAATCATTTTTCGAAATCATCATATACATTCGGGGTCACCTATGTTTTTGCCAACTTTCCATTAACTCAATGTCAATTTGGTGTTCGTAATCGCCGCCTGAACTTGATTTACCAAAGAATATGTAATACAGAGTCTCTGTTGTTTGTTTTTCTAAGGTTTTACTGTTATTATAAACAGTAAAACATACATAGTATATGATTTAGATGCGACACGATGCGAAGTATTAAATACAACATCGTTTATATTAGATGTTTCAGTGTTGCGTACACGGCGGCTTTTAGCTTGGCCGAACTATGCAACCATGGTGTTGTAATACATAAAAGATGTAATCATAAACGTCCAGTAGGAGCCCGCGAGCCTAAACGTGGTTAAAACAACAATAAAAACGAAACGATTGCATGTAGGACTCTCCTAGAATTAAAAAAAAATTTATTTCTCCAGAAGAATGTTTTTAATTCTCGACCACCTTCCGTCCGTCGCCTACGGATTTGGAATCCTCGTGAGGTATATCTTCATTGATATAGTAGTCTTTCAGCGTCTAGCCAACACTCTGAACACTCCGTGGGTTTAATGATGCCTGAAACCCCTCCCTCCCACTCTCGAAGAGACAAACCTTGCGGAGAGTCACATAAGGGAAGTGGCGAGCTCGCGCTCAGACCTTACTTGCACCTGCACATATAAAGAAACATGTATGTATCTGTTCATTAAAAAACATGTACCTGTCCATATGAAAACTATATGCCGGCCAATGACGATTCCTAACCAGAGAGGAGAGGTGCGGGAGAGGAGCACGGCCTTTTGCTGCTGCTGTTGTTGTTGTTGCTGCTACTGCCGCTGCCACTGGTAACGTTTGGCCATCAAGCGTCAACTTTCCGAAACTTCCCATGTGAGAAAAAGTAAAGAAAAAACCCACGATCTCTTTCTCTCTCTCCCTCTCCCTCTCTCTACCATCACCCGTTCACTAACCCCATCCCATTGTCACTTTGTCACCACCATTCGCTCAGTAAGCCGGCAACTAATCAATCGTCGCAGCAGAGATAGACAGCTCCCCCCCCCCATCATGGTTTCTTTAGCTGGTTTTCTTAGGGCCTAGTAGCACAAGCGGCAGAGTACCAGCAAAAGTAGTACTCTGCTACTAGTAGAAAGGGAAAAAGAAGAAAAAAGCAGCAGCAGCAGCGCCACCTGGCGGCTGAAACGGTCAGCTAAGTGAGATGAAGCGGGCCACGACAACAACAACAACAACAACAGATACAACAACTCCAACAACAACAGGTACAACAACTCCAACAACAACAGATGCAACAACTCCAACAACAACACCGACAACAACAACAGCAACAACATCGATAACAACAGCAGCAACAACAACAACAGCAATAACAACAGCAACAACAACATCGACAACAACAACAACACCAACAACACCAACAGCGACAACAACAACAACAACAACCACAACAACAACAGCAGCAACAACACCGACAACAACAACAACAACAGCAGCAACAACATCGACAACAACAACAACAACAACACCAACAGCGACAACAACAACAGCAACAACAACACGAACAGCAACAACAACACGGAGGGGACCATGACACGATGCGGAGCGGGCAGCGACCGACCGATCGCACGCCGTGATCTCGCGTATGCTGTGACTCTTCGCGGCGCCGCATGGTGGCGCTGGCGGCAGCGGCGCTAGCGGCAGCAGCGGCAGCAGCAGCGGCGGTGCCGGCAAGGGGTAGTCTAAGTAGTAACAACTAAGCAAGTACGAAGTAGAATGACAACGACAGCGGCGATATTTCGACGCTGGCGGTGGTGGTAGTTGGCGCTAAACTCAACCAACCAACCTGTTCCAACATCCGGCAGCACTAGGATGAACTAACTACACGTTCAACTAACTACAAGGTACACAGCACAAGTACTATAAGTGCTACTTCTAGTACGACTACTCCTTGTATGACTACTTCTAGTACGACTACTCCTTGTATGACTACTTCTAGTACGACTACTCCTTGTATGACTACTTCTAGTACGACTACTTCTAGTACGACTACTTCTGTTACGACTACTTCTTTGTATGACTACTTCTAGTGCGACTACTTCTTTGTACGACTACTTCTAGTGCAACTACTTCTAGTACGACTACTCCTTGTACGACTACTTCTTTGTATGACTACTTCTAGTACGATTTCCTCTAGTACGACTACTTCTAGTACAGGACTACTTCTAGTACAGGACTACTTCTAGTACAGGACTACTTCTAGTACGATTACTTCTAGTACGACTACTTCTAGTACGACTACTTCTTTGTATGACTACTTCTAGTACGACTAGTTCTTTGTATGACTACTTCTAGTACGACTACTTCTAGTACGACTACTCCTTGTACGACTACTTCTTTGTATGACTACTTCTTTGTATGACTACTTCTAGTACGATTTCTTCTAGTACGACTACTTCTAGTACGACTACTTCTAGTACAAAACTACTTCTAGTATGATAGACCACTTCTACTGCCAAGTGTCTCACGTCTTAGTTGTGCAAGTGCAAGTGGGCCGCTAGACTAGACTTGCAGAAGAGCCTTAGGGCCATAGTCGTAAGTTACAAACGTGAACACTACAGGATTACTACTACTACTGCTACAACAATTGGTGCCAGCACAGTTCTCGTCTCGTTTTCAGTGGGGCTGCTGGAAGAAAGAAAGTTGTCCGCGGCGGCTTCTAGTGGAAAAGCTGGTGGGACAAATGACTGTCTCAGCAGTCTACTTCGCTTTCTCTCTGTGTGTGTGTCTCTATGTCTCTCGCAGTTGTGGTCTACACAAATGGTACAACTAGCAACGAGCAGCGAACGAACAAACAAGCATCTAGAGCATCGATTCGATCGCAGAGCATCGATTTGTTTCGATTTGTCGCCTATGTAGGGAGAGTATATGTGGCTACGTAGACTCTTTATTTTTGTCTGTCCAGGCGTCTTGTGTCCATGTGTTTGACTGTATTTCTTCTATCTGTTTGTATTTCTGTGTGTGTCTGGTATCGCCGTTGATATCGGCCGGAGACGTGCGCCGCCGTTGCCAAAGTTCACACTCTGATGCCGGCGATGCCGACAAAAACGCTGCCGCGTGACGCCGCGGTAGTTATAATAGTAGCTGTAGTAGTAGTAGTAGTAGTGGTAATAGTAGTCAACGAAGTAAAACGAAAGTAGGTCTGATAAAACAAGGCTGTAACATTTATTTAATAAAAAAAAAACGAAAAAAATAGTAATTGAGGTAGTAACTAACGGCTGTAATCGGCGGGTCATTCGGCATCTCGTTTCGTCGGACTACAACGGTCGTACACACCGACAGACAGATAGCAAAAGAGATAGATAACTAGACATTTACACTGACGAACGCGGGCTAGCTAGCTAGCTAACTCTGCTAATTAACTAATGATTTAGAAGTTTGTTAGTGCGTTTGCCTGCTCGCGTGTTTGTTGTTTTGTTCATCATTTGTTTGTTATGTGTGTGGTTAGTTTTAGTTACTTTAAACTCGTTTTCGGGTTGGCTATCAGCCAACATTTGACGTCCACCAGGGTTTGCTTTCGCGTTGCTTTGTAAGACGGATCGGACCACCCCATAAATACAAACTGTGTGCAACGGTGGGGATCGAACCCCACTGTGCTGCTGCTGCACCTATATGTGCCTCCTCCGGTCGCGAGGCGCCCGCGACGAATAAGGCACCCCACTCCACCAACCACTGGGCGGCTGTACGGTTACTTAGTTACCTGGATGTTTGTTGGCGAATTTACTCCAATACTAGCAACGCGTCAGCATGATGGTGATGTTGATGATGATGACCACGACTGCAACGATGAGCACCAGGGGATAGTGGCAGCGATACTCATCAGGGTTGGGGGTGTTTTGTTGTGCTAATATTGTGTCTATGTGATTGTTTGTGTACATGTGTGCGTGTGTGTGTGTAGGCGTTATTTCGTCAATTTCCTTGATTTGTGTTTCTTTTCATTCACATGTGCTTCTTGTAGCGATCGAAGATGAACGAAGGAGTAGGGATATAAGTGGGTGAAACATCTCACAATAGCACACAACAACAACAACTCTCGACATTGTTGTCGTTGTCAGCGTTGTCGTCGCCGTCTTGAGATCGTCAATTTAATAATATATATATATATATATATATATATAGAGAGAGAGAGATAGGCGTAGAAAGGTGGAATTGGATTTGTGTAACGACCTTCCGCCCATAGATTCATATGCGAACCTTACTTCAGTTCATTCTACTTCAACAAGTGTTGCTATCAATCTGCTACCACACGCTAGCTAGCTAGCTTTCTGGCTACTATCACACGTCCGAGGTATGCTTAATGACATGCTTACTACGATTTCTATTTCAACTCAAACGAACATTACGCTCAGGTCGTGCAGTTGGATAAAGTTGCCATGGACCAAACAACTTGCCCAGTCGACGGGCTTCTTTTCAAATAGGTTGTTCTCTCTATCTCGAGCATTCGCAGCAGTTCAGTTCGTCCGCAGTGAAAAGTGCACCGCAAGAAGAACAAGTGAAGTTGTTCTTGCTGACGTTTTGCTTCCACTTCGTGTTCGTTAATGTTGTTGTTGTTGTTGTTGTTCTGATGTTGTCGCTGAGTCGACGGCTTGTGGTCGCTAAAGTTATTGTTTTATTTGTTGTTGTTGTTGTTGTTGTTGTTGTTCTTGTCTGTTGTTGTTATTACTTGTTGTTGTTGTCAGTTACCAGTGCCGTTATCGTCGCTCTCCGACTAGTAGATCTACATTCTTATAAATGGTTAGTTTGGGGCCTGGTTTGTTCAACAGCAGAGAGTTCCTCCTTCTCTATACGACGCGTGTGAGGCGATCATGGTCAAGGTGGTCATAACGATGATAATGATGATGATTATGACGCTAATCATTATAATTATGATGATGATGATGAAGTAGATGAAGTAGAATTGAATGAGGGTAGATTGGTGTGTTACGATTAGTAACAACAACCACAACAACAATAGCAACATGAGCAGCAGAGACAGCGAGCTGGAAGCGAATGTCCTGTTGTTTCTGACGAGCAGCTGAGGTCGAAAATCCGTGTGTGGGGTGCTGCAGGGTGAGGACCGTTGTGAGGTGCGTTTGTGAGTCGTTCGATGGTCTTTGCGGGTTGTGCCGACCGCTCTTCGTCGCGCGCCTCTTTGAGTTTATGAGCTGATGTGTGCGGGTGTTTCTCTGCTCGAACGAGTCCATTTGTGTTGTTTCTTTTTCGTATACGTTTTATGGTGTATAATGATGAGGATGATGATGATGATGTTTATGATAATGCTAATAGCACGTCTGCTTCGTTTTCAGTGAGTTGAGGCAACGCTGAATGCGTTCAACGTGTTGAAGACGCAAGGAAGAGTTGGCAAGTGACCACTCTGCCATACTGTGGTGAGTAACTGTTGTAGTATTGATTCGATGTAGAAAATAACTCGTCGTTGTTAACAGACCTCAGTTGACAGTTTATAGACGGTTGGAACGGCCCCACGTTTTATCCAGACGAATATCCATCGTGCAGATCCTAACAGAATTCGGGTTTAGTGGGTTTGAGAGTTCCACCAGTCACGGAGACGGCTAGTGATGCATCATGCTCAATCCCTAAAACTTCAAGAACAAAACCAAAACGCAACGAAACCAGCAGCAGCAGCAGCAGCAACAACAGCTAGCAAAAAAGAAGTAGAAGAGACATTATTATCATCTTCTTCCTCCTCATCAAGAAAAACGACGGCCCTTTTCAACCCTGTTCATCATCGTCGCGAACACCGTAAAGTCATGAGCTTCATGTTTTGTCGGTCAGGGAGTAGACCAGGGTCGTTTTGCCAATTTTGCTGCCGCTCCGGACTTGTATCGGATAGTCTGGCCGGTGAACTCACTTCACCCTTGTTGCTGTAGTTGTTGTTCTTGCTGTTGAGTGAAGCGCGCCAGGACCTCGGCTTCTACCGTGTCTCGGCGAAGCTACGTCCTGATTCGATTGGATCGTTGTTGTCGCCGTACGATTGGTCGGTGCAACCCCGCACTCGATCCTCGATCCTGCGATGCCCCTCTCGCGCCCAACGCGCTGTTCCGTCGCCGCCGGCCAGGTCGGAAGCAGATTGAAATCGTACTTGTAGGACCAGTAGTGCTAAAACAGCGTGTTTGAAGCAGGTGTTTGCTATCATTGGTGGTCTGACTTTTCTTTCTGCCGTTGCTTGTCGCTCTGACAGTTGGTGTTGCTCTGGCAGTTGTTGTTGTTGTTGCTGTTGATGATGGTGAAGAGGCGGTAGTGGAAGCAATGTAGTGGCGGCTGCTGTTTATGCTGATGTTTTTTTCCTGGAGTTGTTGACCCGGTTGCTGGAAAGCGGACTTTTGACAGAGTTCGCCAGCAGCGTAACGTTGTTGACTTGACAACGCTGTTCCCCGGAGCGGGTGAAATTCCAGCTGTTACGGTTGTTGTTGATGCCGCTGTTTCTGCTACTGTTGTTGTTGTTGTTGTAGTGTTGTTATTATTTTTACTCGTTGACGTGTAGCATCACCTAAGAGCAGAGCAGAGTTGACGAGGCGACGACGACGACAACAACAACAACAAAAACAACAACAATCGCGGTGACGACGACGACGACGAAGACGATATGTTTGTAGATTGGCCAAAAAATGTATGAGCCAGCCACTCGAGCATATGTCAGTGCATAGCAGGAAGACCCGAGAAAGACAAAGAAAGATAAACCGAAGGAAGACAACAGGATAAATCAAAAGAAAGAAAAGCTAGAGTTTGTTGTATATATATATATATATATATATATATACAACATATCTCTATTTATTTTCTCTCGTTTCTATATATATATATATATATATATATATATATAAATAGAAACGAGACCGGACCCTTATATGGGACGCCACCGTAACCTACTCAGTTTCGGTTCACTTCGAGTCGGTCGTACCGCGACCCTAGCAGAAAATAACAAGATGAACAAATACGCTGAACTGACAAGAGCCCATAACTTCAGTCCGGTGGCCTTCGAGACCTTGGGACTACCGAGTCTCCGGACTGAGAAACTACTCACAAAATTGGGCGAACTTTTGAAGATCAATACTAGGAACAAGTGAGCCGCACAATTCTTACGCCAGAGACTTTCCATTGACGTCCAGCGGGGCGGCGAATCAACAACGCGATACTCAATTCTGGGATCGTTTGCCGAATGGTGCTGCCCAGGATTGTCCTAGGCTGAAAATGAACACTTAGACAAAATTGTAATATGAATAGGCGAATTTGAACAAATAACAATAGGTGCTGACCATGATGACGATGGCCGATAGCAAGTCGTTACGAAACCTCACAATCTCACACCCTTTAGCGTACACGTCAGTACTAACTACGGTGAACTCTAACTTTTTGGACTGAACCAAAAGCAGCTGCAGCAGCAGCAACAACAACAGCGGCAGACCTTCTTTCGTACCAGTGAGGCAGTGGTACACTCTGGGGGGTTCATTAATTTATTCATTGATTGATTGACGTCATGTGGTATCTGTGGTAAACGTTGTTCGTGAAATAGTGCAACAATACCGAAAGGGTTTCTAACAAAATATTTTATTATCGAAATGTGGTTCTTACGTTATTGTTGTTGTTGTTAGTGTTATTATTAATATTATTATAACTATTCGTCTAATTGTCGTGATCATAGAGTTGCCGTGACGGCAATCATTAAGACTCGTCAATATTTTTCTCTCGCCCTTTCGGCAAACGCTGTGTTTTTGGTCCGGGTCGTGTTGGGTCGGCGTTCAGTGAGGTCCACTGGGGCCGACTGATATGAAGGGCAGGAAAAGAAAGATCAGAGGATGATCTGGTCGACAACTGTGACAACACAGTATACTTGAACTGTTGAAGCTGGAGAAGTTGTTGCTTTTGTTGTTGTTGCTGCTGTTGTTGCTGTTGTTGTAGTTCTTGTTGTTGTTGTTGCAGTAGGTGTTGTTCACTGTCGCCGTTGCTGTTGTAGCGTGTGCCATAGCGAGTTGGCGAATTAACGATCGGTGATACGAGTGGATGAATGTTAGTTGTCGTAGTGCTATGACTATTATTAGTATTAATAGTTATGCCCGCTTTTTTTCCTCCAGCAACAGCTACTGTTCGTGCAAGAGGTAGTCGCATTAGCAGTAGTAAAAGTTTTACTAGTCATAGTCGCAGTCACGGTGGTGGTGGTGGTGGGTCTAATAACTCGTTGTGCCACGTAATTGACAGTCTAGTCGTTGAGGTGAGTGTACTTATAAAAAGTATTTATGTGTATATATATGTATCTGTATATATATATATATATATATATATGTATACATATATATATATATATATATATATATATGTATATATATATATATATATATATATATATATATATATATATATATATATAATTATTGTCGTTGCAGGAACTGACTGACTCAGTCGCTCATTTGCAACACTAGCGTCCTCCTCCCTCGTCGGCCGCCTGCCCCGGCCGTTGCAGTTGACCTGGCTCTGGTTGATGCTGATGATGATGGTACTGCTGCTACTGTTGCAGCAGCAGCAGCAGCTGTAGTAGTCGACGTTGCAGCTGCAACAACAACAACAACAACAACAACAACAACAACAACAACAACAACAACAACAGCAGCAACAACAACAACAACAACAGCAGCAACAACAGCAACAACAACAGCAACAACAACAACAACAACAACAACAACAACAACAACAGCAGCAACAACAACAGGAGCAACAACAACAGCAGCAACAACAACAGGAGCAACAACAACAACTATCTAGCCAACCAGCTGCATGTGGTGATGATGATGATGACGGTCTTCGCTGGCGGCGAGTGGAACAGCAAGAGGACGACGTGAGGGCTGATACGACTGATGGACGGTCGGTCGGTGGGTGACTCGGTCGGTCGCAGAAAGAAAGTCGCACAAAGGCAGCATCCCATCCCCCCTGTCGCACCCAGCAACGTCAAAGCTCAACGCAACGTCAAGCTGAATAGCCAACCGGTTAGTTAGTTGACCTGCTCGTCATCTACTACGACTACTACTACTTTTAGTCACTCGTCGGCCGCTCACTCACCACTGTGGCTGTGGATGGAGCCGATCACCAACTGCGGCTAGCCTAGTCATGTTGCTCCTCGACTGAACTGAACTAAACTGATCTGGACTGGTGCATTGCATGTGCTGCTGCTGGCTGGATCTGGTCCAACTTCTGGACGACGAAACTGACGAGAGACCGATCGACCAACGAAAGGAGGCGAACGTGAGAGGGCGGGCCGACGACAAGAACGGCAGCAGCAGCAGCAACAACAACAGCTACAACAACAATAACAGCAGCAGCTACAACAACAACAGCTACAACAACATCAACAACAATAAGAACAACATCAACAACAATAACGACAACAACAACTGCAACGAGCACAAATACTATTCTTCCACAATTGCCTTCTACCTACCTCTTCTACACAACGGACTGTACCCAGTACTACTTTTACAGCGGCGGTTACAGCGGTGACTACGCTTCTACGCTGCTCGACACCCTCGACTCGAATCTCGAATCAAACACGAGTGTACGTTCGTGTTCTGAAACGTACGCAGGACTAAGTGACGTGCGACAACCTGTTGTCATTGTGGCCCGCTTTTCATCTTTATCATCATAGACATCACGCCAATAATGCGCGTAATCCCAATCCCGTAATCCTCCGGAACGATATCCTCACCGTCACCGCCGCCACAATCTTCGGCAGCATCGTTATCGTCGGCATCATTTGTGTAGTTGTTGTTCTTGTGATTGATGCCAACGTTGACGTTCAAGTAGTTTGTGTCATCGTGGTAAAAAAACATCATCGTGGTAAAAAGAAAACCACCATCGTGAGTCAATCAGCGAGCCTGCACCGGTACACACGTGCCACCACCGTGACAATCTGAAGAAGCCCTCTGACTGACTAACGCTCGACTGGATTGAAGGACCACCACCAATAACTCCTCGCCCCTAACGACATACGCGGCTGCAGAAGCACCAGCAGCTACAACAACGACAACAGCAATAGAAACAACTACAACAACTACAACAACCACATCAACAATATCAACAACATCAACAACATCAAACATTGTGATTACATCCTCAACATAGGCCTTGGGACGGCCGACACGCGTCACGCCAGCTATTGTGGAATTGTGTGTTGCGCGCTTCTGTAACGTCGTCGTCGTGTGTCAGTCGATGCTGTGCTGTGTGTGAGTCGCCGTGTGAGAGATATAGAGAGAGCAAGTGATTGTGGGTGTTTTTATGCCGAGTAGACGCACGCCTGCATAGCGTGTACGAACCGAGTCGTGGATTTCGTCGTGGAGCTGACGTGACAACTTTGTTACTACTCCCTTTTGTTGCCCCCCACTTTCCCCACTTCCCTGCCTTCCCCGTCCCCACCCCACAAACGGAGTTTATCCTGACGTGACCGCAAAAGTATAGAAGAATGCTTGAAGCCGGCTAATTGTGTGTCGTACACATCGTCTCGCATACGACAGCTCGTTCTATAACAGGTAGGTGTTTGCACTGAAGCTAGCCATTTCATGTACGATGTTTCGTTTCTTGTAACGCGCTAGTAACCAAGCGTGCGAGCAAGCGTGTATATTTTGACTGGCCGTCTGGCGTAAGATATTATAGTGCTAGTCGATAAGTGTATCGGCCGGACCGGCAGCCTGCACACTGCACGTCCCGTCGACGGGCCTTTACACGATATGCGCGGCATCTTATCTCTTACTATATATATATATATATATATATATATATATATATATATATTTGTATATATACATCAAATCCTGCTACTGTATTTAGCTACGCCAATGAAAGCACTTCCAGTTTGTCGGGGAGACAATGTGTCGCGCGTCGAACAGCAAATCACGGATGCCTGTTAAACATTAGCAGCAACAGCAGCAGCAGTCCAATGCAACAACCTTCTTTGTTAACGTCGAGATGCTTCGGTAGTGCACGATGTTGTGCGTGCTACTCCTTGATATATAGTATCTATCTAGGCTGAACAACGACGATCGCAATTGAATGACGTGATGGCTCGATAAATCGCTCGACAAGCGAAATCTCTCTTTCAAGTGTCATACTGTTGCCGAAGAATTGCACCTTGTATGATTACTGACTGACGCACACAGTAGAGCAGCATAAAAATATGCCTATAGACTGTAGCTATAGTCCAATTGCTAGTAGATGCACAACATTAAGTTGCAGTTTCTAGTCGTTTCTGGTAAACAAATAATGACTCACGCCAGACAAAGCAGGCGCATAGTAGACTAAATGCCTGCTTAAAACGCTTCTACCTCTCTGCAGCCAGCGTAGTAGTAGCAGTTAAGCGATGGGGGCTGGTTTTTGGGCTAACAGAGACCCACCTACCCGCCCAGCTGATGGGGTGGCGTGTCAAGGGGGAGGTAGACTAGGAAATGGAAGAGAGAGAGAGCGAAAACGTCACAAGTGTGTCATCGTTGTCAATCCGTTGTCAATCATCGAACGTCAATCAGCGTATGTGATTCGACTCAGCTGCTTCAGCCGGTCTTCCGTCGTTCCATGGCCTGTGGCCGTCTCGTGTATTTCCTGATCCAGCACACGTTCTAGTGGTGCAGCCTGTAAAGGCGATCGTGGTGCTGGTAGTGGTGTTATTATTACGTCGACGCCAATAACAACAACGACAACGACAGCAGCAACAACAACAACAACAACAACAACGACAGCAACAAGAACAACAACAACAACAACAACAACAACGACGACGACGACAAGAACAATAGTAACAAACAACAACCACAACAACAATAGTAGCAACAAACAACAACCACAACAACAATAGTAGCAACAAACAACAACAACAACAACCACCACGAGGAGAACGTCGCGTCAGTTCCTGAAACAGGCTAAGATTACGTCCTGGTTGCAAGGGATACCGGGACGAGCCCGGTGGATCAACCCGGCTTACTTACTGTACTGGGACACGTAGGGCGCACACCGTGCGCGAATCGAGTGGTTCGGGCGTCCTCGACACGAATTTGTCTTGTCCTTTCTGATAAGCGTTAGACGTGTTGACGTCGCACTCAGTTGATTCAGGCGGTTAGGACGTTATTTTTGACTTTGCCAGTGTTGTTGTTGCTCCTGACATTTCTGTTGTTGTCGTTGCTGCTGCTGCTGGCTTTATCTACTTTGTCTTCTTCCTACTCAAGTTTCTACCGTTTACATTTTGAAGTGAGCACCAAGTTATACTTGCACTAAGTTATACATCATCCGCTCTCTCAATTGCCATGATAATGCTTATTCTCCCGACATGTCTTTGTTTGGCACTGCTTCGTGTCACCGTCATGTTATTCGTTGTGTTTGTTGTTTTGGTATTTTTGTTCCATTTCGCTCTCTCTCTCGTCCCTTGCACTTCAGTACGCTTTGTTCCATTTCGCTCTCTCTCGTCACTTGCACTTCAGTACGTTTTGTTCTCTCCCGTCTGTCTACGTATAGATAGATATATGCGTGGCACTGCCAACGTTCCACTACAATCCGAATCTAAGCATGACGAATATAATGACGGCGGCGATGATGACTATGATAATGATAATGATGATGACGATGACGGCAATACGCACTCATGACAGTGCCATACTCATGGTTCATGACAGTGCATACCGACGCCCTGTCTTATGCCGGGGGATCATCTTGCTTGATTCCACGTCAGCCGTCACAGACAGAACAAGGTAGCGTCGACGCTGCCAGATTGTTGTTGCTGATTGGGTAGGCCTGCCACGCCACCTTGTCACTCGAGCGTGCGGCTTTCCTGCGCACGCTCTGCTTGCGGCAGTGTCGGCAAGACGGCTTGTCCTGGATGGTGTCCTGGACTGAGCTGTTGTCCTGTAGTTCTGCTGCCGGTGGCTGTGTGTGTGTGTGTGTGTGTTTGTGTAGATGTTCGAAGGCCCGAGACACAACGATCCGTTCGAAAATCGCCGCAAGCGCCAGGTCGGTGCAAATCGACGCATTCGTTTGCGTGTTGTCTAAACGGATATGTTCCTGCTTAAACGCGCCTCGAAGCCTCAAAGACAGACGAAGGAGTCTGAACCGTTTTGATCTCTCAATTCCTACGCACTATTAGTTCCATAAAAGAAAATTATATATATATATATATATATATATATTACATCTTGCACTTCGTATATATATATATATATATATATTTGTATCTGTATATATGTTTTCCATCTGACAGTTTCTCCGCATTGTCTTCAGATCACCCACAGCGCCCATTCTTGGCTGTCTATTTTAAATCATGTATATAGAATTGAAATTGCGTCGTTTTTGCGAATAATTGGAGCTGTCTGAGAGTTGTAGGATTAACTTAGCAACAATGCTGTCACGCTTACTGGGGTATGTATGCAATTGTGGCGGTGTACATGTACTTTATTTCACTCACTGTGCTCTCAAGCGTATACGAAGAAGCATCACGCGTCTATCTGCCCGCCTGGCCCTTACAAAGAGATCACTGCACTGCCTCTTTCGAATGGCATGCCAAGTGCAGCTGACAACTGTACAAGTATCAATGTTATATGCATACTCAGCATGAGTAAAGTAAATGTGATTGTGTACTTTTTAGGGTTGCATCTTGCTACGGTAGTTTTAGAGGTTAGCTAACCGCTACAGTTAAAATGCCATGCGACGAAAAATATACTCGAAGGGGTTAACCTTTCAGAGCCCCTTAATATTGCCATCATACCATATAATCGGCTTAGGTTCTCTTTGCGAGGCAATAATCACATGTATTTCGGGGGATTTAGAATCAACATGGGGATGAATATATATCTGCTGCCCGCGG
Organism: Dermanyssus gallinae; assembly: GCA_003439945.1. Lineage (NCBI taxonomy): Eukaryota > Metazoa > Arthropoda > Arachnida > Mesostigmata > Dermanyssidae > Dermanyssus > Dermanyssus gallinae. Next base: position 199,071 of record QVRM01005080.1, read on the forward strand.
CTTCCACTTGCACGAGGAAAACTCCATACGATCTCTCAGGAGGAGAGCTTGTGCAAACTCTACGAGCGACTGTGTCATTTATGTCACCTCGAACGATGCGAGATAGCAGTCCTCATTTTAGCACTCATGGTGAAACAAGGTTTTGTGTATTATATACAATTGGTTATTAAGGGTATACTTACTGAAGAAGATAAAGCATTAAGAAGAAACCCTTATAGACTGTATGTTATACTCAATTTGAGTGAAATGAACATAATTGAAATTGTTCAGTCCTAAGGGCTGGCCACAAGCAGGAGCGAAGACATTATTATTATTACAATACAATTTTGAGGTGTGAATGTGTATCCCGCCTCGGGATTGGTTGCCGAACCTCCTCCATCGTTGCACATTTGTATTTATAGAGTCCTCTTCTCAAAGCAATGTAAAAGCAAACCCGTGTACGCTATGTTGTTGCGATATCTTCGCCATGATACTGTTAGTGTTGACCTTTTTTGAGCTTCATCAAAATTCGACAGTTGGCTGTCGAAACGAGTCCAAATTGCTATGTCTCGTCTTGTTTTAACCCAATATTTTTTAGCAGTAATGCTATTTTTTGTACTGTCGGACTGTTTGAACGCGTTGTTTTTCCTATCGTTGATTTTATCGGTCGTCAAAGCAAAGTAGTTTTAGAAATGCGTTGATAAAGCTCCACTTTTAAATCTATTAACAGCGGGAGACGCTGTTACGTTACGCGATCTCAAAGTGAGAGAGAACTGTATTCAGCGATGTTTGGAAATCATGAGACAAAAAATTAACGATTTTGCATTGCATGTTGTGCTAGGACGAAAATCATCTTTATTCAAATAGTGCGAATGTTGTAAATGGCTTTTGGCAACCTGGCTGTGAGTCAAAGCATACTTGTTAAGCGGTATCGCTTCAGGGACGGGCACAAAGTCACCAATGACGAGGTGTGCTCTGAAAGCTACCTTCTTTGTCGCTGACTCATACAAGTGCTGACAGGCTTCATTCCAAATCAGGAAATTCTCATTGTGGAGAATCGACCGGTTATAGACATTGCAAAATACAAGTTGGATATCGCTAACGAAAGTTGAAGTGCGTTTAGGTGGCTTATCTTGGAAAATCTCGGATCTTGGATCTCAAAATCAGGTCAAATGATTTAGCGCATGGTTCGACACTTACAAAGAAGTGTTACCGTAGAGCTTGGAAAAGACTGCGTGATTCAAAGAAACAGACCGGTACTCTAGAACAACAACCCATACATTTTGCATCAAGACAACGCCTCGCTTTAAATTTTACTTTTGATTTCGGATTTTTTTTGTTTTTTTTAACTTGATTTATGTGCTTCTCCACTTCGAATTACTTGGCTTCCTGTGACTTCGTTCTGCTTCCAATCAAATAATAAATCTCAACGGACAAAGACTTGACACTCTATATGACATCAGGGAGAAGTCGCAGAAGGTGGTCAATGCGATACAGGATACTGCATTAGGAGAAGAAATCCAAAGAACGCGTTAACTACTCTTGCGCTTGAGCTTTGTGGAGAACGAGCGTTCACAGAAGACTTTGTATTAGAAAATATAGTGTTTAGCGTAGAGTCTTTAGAAGCATACAGTAATGCAGACGAGAACACGATCTAACATTCCTAATCCGTAATGACGCAAAGGCTTAGCAAGGCATTTCGCTTAATACTTTTTACACAGTAGTATATATGTATATATAAATATATATGTATATATATATATATATATATATATGCCGATGCTTTGTAATTGGGCCGCTGTTTTTTTTTATAAGTATGCGTACCATTGTTAGAATGTTCGTTGCACTAGCGGCGGCAGGTAGACACTGCTGCACTGATGAGTGCCGGAAGGCGTAATTATTCCATTATAAATGGGCTCTGTCGTCAATACGGCTTGTTTCATCTTCGATTGACATCAGACTGTCTTAATAGTATATCGAATAAATATGAGCTGAATGGACGGGCCAATCCGCGTCGAAACTAAGAGTAGGTGTAGAAAAACAACAATCATATATATATATATATATATATATATATATATATATATATATATATATATGATTGTTATTAAATATTATTTATATATATATATATATATATATATATGATGTTATTAATATATTATATATATATATATATATATATATATATATATATATATATATATATATAATATATATATATATATATATACGAAGAGCGACATAATGAATAACGATCCAATAACATGTGTTAGAGAAGCTGCAGTAGCAGCAACGGCAGATGTAACACGTTTGATCGCTGCTCTCTCTCTCTCTCGTGGTGGGGATTTCTCATCTCATGGCGTTAGCCTCTGGGATTGGCGGTGCGAGTTTCCATGCGAGTGTTCTGCCGTTTGCCATCGCCAGAGATGATCGTCGCCCTCGACGTTCTCGTCTTCGTGGTCGTGGATTGGCCCAGTGCCAGCCGCCGAAGCTGAAGCGACAGCAGAAGTGACCGCGAAGCGGCCATAGCACAACGAACAGTTCGACTAGTGGCGATAATAATCTTAGTAGCAGCTGAACTTGGAAGTACGCGTTGGAATCGTCGTTGTTACTATTTTTTGTTGTTGTTGCTGTCGTTGTTGTCGTCATTGTTGTTGACGTTGTTGTTGTTGTAGTTGTCGTTTTTGTTGCTGTTGTTGTTGTCGTTGTTGTTGTTGTTGTTGTTGCTGCTGCTGTCATTGTCGCTATTGTTGTTGTAATTGAACTATTCCAAGTCACCGGTAATGCCCTATCAGCGGCATCAACTACTGCAGCCACCATGACGACAAAGTTGATATGGTTGTTATTGGGGTTTTTTTTTCCTTGTTGTCGTCGCTGTGGTTGTTATCGGGAATTTGTCCGTTGTTGGCCGTGGCGTTGTTGTTGTTGTTGTTGTTGACGTCGTTCTCGTAATCGGTCGTTAGCCAAGTGCTAAATGTCGAATCGACAAAAGGCTGCCGACGCCATACAGCCGGCAACGACAGCAGGAGTCGTTGTATTAACAGTCGTACTAGTCAAAGTAGTCATTACATCTTCAAGCCTGCAGCCGGCAGCATCATCATCATCATAGATATGGTGATGGCTTTTGGCGAACGTAATCATCATGGTCATCATTGAAGTGGTGGTAGTGGTGGTGATGGTGGAGGTTGTGACGAGATCCGTCTTGATGGCGATCGACGCCACCGATGTGATCGTCTCATCACCATCTGCATCGATCTCTTTCATCATCTTCGCATCAGCCGACGTGCAAGCATGCAGTGACGGCTACGCGAAAACGTACATAGACTCACAGACGGACACACCAGACTCCAAGACAGCTAATGGCAGTAGCAGTTGTTGTTGTTATTGTTGTTGTCGTCGTCATAGTTGTTGTTGTTGTTGTTGTTGTTAGTTCGGTGGCCCAACCAGAAAGGAGATGAGAAGAGAGAACGAGACCGAAAGGGCAATGCAATTAGGTAAAAAAACGAGCAAAATATCGACGGAAATCGAAGAGAGATGTCACGATGTATTGTCTCGGCAAGGGGTGGAACAACCACGTACGAACAGGAGGACGACTTAAATTGCGCGCAAGGGGGAAGTGAACAGCTATTAGTAGAGCATCAACAACAACAACCACAACAACAGCAACAACGACAACAACAACAACAACAACAACAACGACATCAACAACAACAAGAACAACGACAACAACAACTTTCTGTTCCCTCTCACATTGGATCACTCGGCTGCCGTCACGTCGCTGTACAGGAATCTAGAAGGCGACGCAAGGTGGTCGCAATGCGCACATTTAGGCTATTTGCTGTCTTCAAGTCGTAATCGTTCGAAATCAATGATCGGATGCTGATTGACGCTCGCCTGGTGACATTTTCGATAATTTTGCCATAATAATTGTAGTCGCTAGAGTTGGAAACGTAAACGGCCATCTTGTGACTTACGGAACCTGCCCTAGGAAACTCATGCGAATAAACAACAACGTTTAAAGGTTCAGCAGGTTTGTCATACAATGTCCGACCTGTCTGGAAACTGTGGCTACGACAACGCGTCGAATACTGACGACGTCTAACAAATATAGCGAGCAGCCGCCGAAAACATTCGCTGCTCACCATGTTCTGCTTTTGCTGCTCAAAATTTCATCATTTCAATCAATCAATCATATTTATTTCACTCAAATAGAGTATGTACAAGATAGTTTATGGTAATATTAAACATTACAAAATGGGCTAGTTCTCAGAGAGTTCAGAGGCAGAGTGTTGTAACCCAAGGCCCAAGTCTAGACCTAATACTAGCGGTGGCATAATGCTGTGCAAGGACGGGCTCATGACCGACACAGAGGATGGCGAATGACTAGCCATGATGTCTTCTACGGCACAAGGTGCATCCACTCTATGAGGCTCTGTGACTCTCAACGAGCTTGCGCGCATACATACGCATAAAAGATGCTCTCTGTCCTTAGAATTTGCAAAGCTGTTGTTGTTATTGCTGCTGCTACTGTTGCTACCCTCACGCGGATAAAATATTCATACGCGCCCCCTAGATCTTATTGATGGTGTGGACGGCACGCACCAGCTACCCCCCTCTCCTGTACCCCAATCGATGATAGCCAACTTCATTTGGACATTGCCTGTGCGCTATCTAAATGGATTGAAGTAGCCATCTGTTGACTCCATGTTGCCATTGAGTGGTTGAGTCGCATCGATGAACATAGATGTCAATATTTTAGGCTCAGCAGCGGCAAAGCTCAACGTTGTCAATGTTTTGGCAGTGTTGTCAAGCCCTGTGGGATGGCACGCATGTTCATGTACTAGTCTGCGCAGAACTATAGCTGCATTTGCTTGAACTATGGCTTCCAGTTCTCAAACCGCAGTACATGGACGTTTGCTTGATTATAGTCTTGTTCGTATCTACCGCGGTAGAATCCAAGACCACGAATTGCCCGTGTGATTAAACCTAGTTACGCGTTGCGGCCTGAATGAAAATATTGTACAACGATCGCCCACTCGATTTCGCCACAGCCTGTAACAGTTCTGTCCCGGGCGGATAAAGACGATAGAGATATGTTGAACGTAGAAATCCGGAATTGACTGGCCGCTGCCGAATTGGTGTTCATTAGCGGACAACATGTGTATAGTGGTAGGTACGTTGTCGGAGAGCATTCGTGTAGGGACGTCATGTTGGTGGGCAACAATTATATAGGGGTATGTTGGTGTCGTGACTCCACAAAGCAAGCCGTGCATCCGTCCGCTGAAATCCGGAGTAAACCGCTGTCTTTTTTCTTGTCTGGTGTATAGTTTTAGTTATGGTTTTTTCAAGGCAGACATGCGCTGAAATTGTATCCGAAGTGGTTGCTCGCATGTAGTTGTTTCGTTTTATACGACGCAGCCGAGACTTATGCTTGCCATAAACTGGAGCTGATGCAGAGTGAAGTCTCGAGCGTATCCGAACAACGCAACTTCGTGCTGCGTCTCCACTCTTTTCGTCGGCTTTTCGTCGTAAGATTGTGTTTTTGTTAGTCAATCGTTTACACATCCGAATGCCATTTAGAAGTGATGAAGTAGATGGCACGTTTATCCACGCTGACGTGAAGCGATGGCTATAGAGTGGGTCAAAGCAATGCACTGCATTTGCACAAGATGATGCACCACTATCAAAGTGGAAAAACGAAGGGCTAAGTATTGCTCGACACAATATATTTATATATATATAGCAGTGGAGACAGCGACGACGCCCGGGGGTACCCTTTATTTACGGCAAATCACTCGTTCCCCCTCCCAGTATACTTTGAAAGTGAATAACTTATCAATTCTCAATACGTCCACCTGTCGCCTTTATAGTCTTGCGCAACCTGTCAACGATCATGTCAGCAATTCCTAGCTTGTGGCTGAAACTGCACTTCGGAATTTTCTCGCGTACGCTCTATACGGCTGATATATGACGTTTCTAAACGTGGTCTAAAAGTGTCGTTTCTGCAGCATACATTGGACCTTAAATGTTCGAGAAGAAAAATGAATGCGTTAAGTCGGGCGAGACCATTGTCCTGAGCAAGTGTACTTTGACACGTTATCGCCGAGCAGCTGTTGTGTTTGCTTTGCTCTGTTGGAAAGCGCGGAGCCCAGCAAAGTGGAATGTGTACAGGCTATTGTCGGAAAGGGCTCGTGGCCAACCAATTGATGCCGCCCCTCACTACTAAGCAGTAAAGAAAGACATTCAGTTTTGTTCCACGCGGGATAAATACAAGCGGGCGAGTTTGACCCGAGGCGGTTGTTGCAGACTTAACCATAACAGACTCTCCCCACCATTCAGAACTTCAAGAAACACTTTTGCTTGGGGTTAAGCCATACGTAGGGTTTGGGCGCGTGCTTTGTTTTCTGTCTAGGAGAGAGTAGGTTGTATACTCTGCAGGGGTATTGCACCGCGTGGCATGCGAAAACCCACAGCTTAAGCTGACGCTTGCACCCCGCTGCTTTTGAGGCAGAAACAGCAACGTTCAATAAACATGGCCGAGGCGACGTTTATGCCACTCGAGTTAAAGTCAAAGTGTATGGGGTACTTTTCTTTCTTTGCAGTAAGTTTATAAAGCCGTCGAAATGCGTAAATAACGTATCTTACCGTGGTCACAGTACGAAACGGTTCGCTAGGTACTTCTATTCCGTTGAGATCGGTATCGGAACAGACGTCTCATAATTGTTCACGTTTGCCATTGGAGTTGCAGTTAGTTCGGTTTGCGGCACGCCTATGCGGTGCGTAGCGGTATTGTCTGTCTCTCTGTACTTTTTTAGGGCACGCAGCGCAAATTGCGCTTTGACGCTCCGACGGATGTCAACTTATTGATAATCCCCACTAGACGTTAGATTAGCTAAATTGAGTTCTGTGATTATAACTACTATTATTATGCAAACATAAAATGTTTCTTTGCTTCCACCTGGTTACCAGTTAAACCCAGCGACCGGCAGCGATTTCGAATAGGTCGTGGAAGCACAACTTGTTATCTGATGAGCGCTAAGCAAATCATCTAAGTTTCAACATTTTATTCTATCGAGGTGACACTTTGCTTGCCGCCAAACACGTAGATTTTATAATGACAATATATATATATATATATATATATATATATATATATAGATATATATATATATATATATATATATATATATATATATATATATATATATCACCATACGTACGTAATTAAATTAGTGAATATATATATATATATATATTGCCGTGCCTCGTAACAATATGCCTCCCTGCCCGCCAACAGTCAGTGAAAATTAAAACGTCCTTTTTGTTACTATGGCAACGCCATCAATTTGTTTTTGTACAGAGAGAAAGAGGAGAATTAACGACATTTCGGATGTCCGTAAGAAACTAGAGCGTACCGTATTCAAAATAGCTGCTGTACCCGTTGTTTTCGTTCACGTACAGCTTGACCACTTGGAAGAGTTCTCTTTATTTTGACCTGACCTAGATTTAGATGTGCTGTTGCACCAAGCGTATGTGCTTTGCCCAACAGCCCAGCGGTTTCTCTCGCGTATTTTCTCGCTTTGAACTCGGCGGACAGATCCCATCTTCGCTACATCTGCGTAGGGACTAACGCTTTTTTAGCTGACTGGGCGCCAGACGTAACACTCGATTTAGCTATCGCTCTAAACTAGTTGGCTCTGTTTTGTACACAACACACGAATATATTCTATTTATTATGATAATATTAGTGTTATGTGGTAACTTATACATGTTAGGTTCATTGGATATTAAAAATATTTGCTACGATTGTTATGGCTATATATATGATATAGCCTTCTCAACTAGATTGGACATTATTTATGCTGACTTAATATTGAAATTAGCAAGTAAATATAATTCCTTAGTATATTCGTTTTTTTAAAGACTAGATTAAAGAAACTATGCGTGTATATATCTGCCCTTGGCCACATAGCCGAGGCAGGTTACGTTTAAACTAGACTATTAGCACTTGTTGGATCCCTAGCGAAAATGCATTTTTACTTAAGCACTTTATAGTCCGACGCAATCCTACACTTGTTATGTCAGCTGCATGTTTAGAAGGACAAACGATGAGCGTATATATATATATATATATATATATATATATATATATATATATATATATATATATATATATATATATATATTTAGAGCGTAGGTTTATTGTTTTTTAACTTTCGTCAACCTTAATTGGTTATGACTACAGCTTGCTCTATAGTACTACTACTGTGTGTCGTTAAAGGACTGCGAATATATATGTTATACGTGTTATTTTAGATTGTAGTTCCAGTTTTGTTTCCATTAGAAAGCGGCCCTGGCCTAGTTTTGCCGAGCGCGTGCTGGATCTTCAGTTTTAGTTAAAACCCTCATTCTCACGAGATGAAAGCAAAATTGTCGAAATAGCTTGGATACGAAAACAAGTACGGCAAAAGGGAGGTGAGGGAGACAAAATGAAATGGGACATTATTTCCTCGGAATAGGCCATTAGGATTCAGAATGTCGTTGCGTCCCTTGCGCAGGTCGACGTAGAAACACGTCTAACGTGATCGGAGATGCACCCATCGGACGAACAGTAGTTGGCAGTACGATTTGTAGTTTAGGCTCGGAGTTGTATGTGCCGCTGCATAATAAGTGCTGCTATTACGCCGCCTTTCATAGCGTATTAGGTGCATGTCGATAGGAAACATACGTCATTTAGATGAATATTCATTGCTTATACGTATCATATGTGGTCGGTCGGACCTTGAACGACCACAGTTCAAATCCACGTAGTTGTGCTTGTCAATGATGACAACGTCTGTTGGCGGCAATGCTGAAGCAAACTAAAATACAGGGCGCCAAATAGAGGATGCCGCCTCACTAGTAGCGAACACGCGTGAAGTCACTAAATTCGCGGGCAAATCTGTGATATATAAGGAGGCATGAGAATAAATGAGTCAGTAGTCGTTGGTGAGAGCCAGGCAGAAGACGTGTGTTGTTTGAGCGAAAGATTAGCGAGCTCGTAACGGTCGCCGTCTGGTCGTTAGGGCGGTAGATAATACAAATATATATTTATATATATATATATATATATATATATATATATATATATATATATATATATATATATATATATATATATATATATACATGTGCACATATATTAGATCAACCGGAATATACGATCGGTTGAAGTGCTATAATAAAACGTGTAGTTTGCTAACCCTTTGTTCCAGGAAGTTGCTTAGAGTGTAGGGTCGAAATGTTTGAGGGTAGTCGAAAGGTTTGTGGCGAACGATACCTTCCGCATACCGCCCAACAACATAGTGAAGTCTTGTTAGAACATATAAAAGTTTAAAGCCGAGCGCAGAAGGTGCTCGGTTTAATGGCCGGCACATTTTCTGTCTCATATAAGTTTTATTTTTTTAGAAGTCACTTATTTGTGATGTCATAAACTTGGACCTACCCGAAAGGATATTACATTCCCTCCCCATGCGCAGTAACCTGGGATCGCTAAGAAGATATACATTTCTGTAATCTAGCCTTAGGGTTGTTCGCTGTCTTCTTAGCGATTCTGTGACATTTGACTCACCAGCATGAGAAGGCTCTTTGCCAAATTTGCGGACAGTAACCATTCGATTCCTGCCGACGCAGATTGCTCTTTTCCATTTTGCAGGTGTTCTAATATGAGCCGCATCGAATCTGCGCAGGCAAAGCGTAGACCGAACCACGTTCACGATATTCGTGTGATCGGAGAGGCATTATATAAATACGGTGTGATTTGTCAGCGTATATATATACGTCTAGCCTACGAGCCTGCTGCCTCTTGTTAAAATTGAAGTCTGCAGCTGAGGCTGCTAAGGGAAGACGTCACGTGCCACCTGTGGGATGGTCTTGGCGCGCGTCTGTCGCATCTCGCGTCGAAAGCTCGTGATTTCGTGTTCTGTCCAGAAGAGAGGGGGTAACCGGTGCGGGGTATTGCACCGAGTGACGTGCGTAAATCCACCGCATTTTAGCCTAAATGCTTGCACCACCTTGCTGCTTATGAGGCAGAAACAGGAACGCCCAATAAACATGTCCGAGGCGATGCTTAAGCCACTCGAACCAACGCCAATGTGCCGTTTGTCCCCTCACCCCCCCCCCCCACCGCCCCCGTCCCAGCTTGTCACATGTCAACTCTACGTAAATTTAACGACCAAGTCAGATTCAATTTACGGTGCGCTGCCTGGCTTGTCGTTCCTTCGTGTCACCACGAGCACCTGTGACCATCGACAGTTTGTATAATATTTATATATATATATATATATATATATATATATATCCTACCAAAGACACGATCCTGTTGAGCATAGCGCGATCTCTCACCAAGATTGTTGGCCCTGTTTTGATACCGTTTCGCCGAATTGCTGAAACGAAACTAGCAGAATCAACGCGAGATATTCCTCTGCGCACACTCTCACTAGTATTTAACAAAAGCGCGCAATCGTATCGTGCAGGGCACCGTGTCAGGGACAGTGGAGATAGTCATGCCATTTAAGAATGAGTGGTGAGCATTTGAAGTCTTCTCTAGTGTTTCGCATTGTTATCCTCTCCTCCTCAAAAAGTGCCGCTTTTTAGTAGTGATTTTTTCTTGTAGTTTTTTAGTAGCTTTTTAGTAGTTTATGTGTATACTAATTAGAAAAAAATATGTGTATATGCCGTTGTTGCAGGGTCTATACAGCATCGACCATGTGATTGATCTGTGTCTACTCTGTGTCAAGATTGTGTTTTTTTTTTCTGCTAACGCTGTTCGGCGTTCTGTTGTCGTCACGCTGTTGCCCAGAAACGAAGTTCTTGCGAGAAAGGGCAACATTGTGTATGTTCGATCCATCCAGCAGACAAAGCGGGTTTAGTAACGACAAAAAGAACGGTGCCAACACCAAACAACTAGGACAGCAACAAATGGTCAGAAGATGAAGAAAGTAGAGAGGTTGGCAACGTGCTGCTCGCCGGTGAAACGCTCACGGGCAACGTCTACGCGCGGCCCATGCGCTTTTGAAACAGCATTCGAGCGTGGTCGGCGTGCGGCTGTTTCTGGCAGATCCGTGTCAGTTGGTGGCGACTTACGCCTTAGCCACCACCTGGACGAGTCTGGTGGTGGGTGCATAAAATCACTTTTGACATGCAGCACAGCTATCACGCAATATCGTGTAGAATTCTGCGAAATTCCTCCAGCAAGAGTGCGGAGCTGCCGGTGGAAGCTTTAATACATGCGTCGTGTAGTCTATGTCGTGTATATACATATATATATATATATATATATATATATATATATATATATATATATATACACATGTGGATATATATATATATATATACACACATGTGGATCGGCTCTTAGCACCCTGCAATACTTCATACACAACAAGACTCCAGCGGCAACAGAATCATTTATCAAATCGTTTCGTGCACATCAGGCGGGACTTTCGTAGTGAATTGTAATAAATTAAAATTGAAATATATATATATATATATATATATATATATATATATATATATATATATATATATATATATATATATATATATATAGTAGATAAGTATAGGAGTATAGAGGATATATAGTTAAGGCATTTAACGGGCCCTATGTTTGTGCCGCAAGAATGAAGTATTGCTCGAGCGACGTTTAGTAATCTCACTTTGTTTTAGTCAACTTTTAGTTAATTTCGGAACGCTGTCCGTGGATGATGAATTACCACCTAGACGCGTAAGACGACCAAGCAAGTCTATAGAATGCATAGCAGTGTTCTTAGTGCAATGCCCACGTTCGACCTTTAGCCCTATTTTGACTACCTATTATTGCATGTAAGTAGCACGCGGCGTCAAGGGCGGTCAACCTGACTACCGACGCGTCGTAGTGGAAAACAACGTTGTTTTCCACTACGACGAATCGATTTCATCCACAATTATGTCCGCATCGGCTTGGCGCAACGTGTTTGTTTGTTGACTTTTTTGCGTACTGAGCAACAGGGAATCTGCAGGGACGCCCAACAACAGAGTAAAACTCCTCCAATTTGCTATTTTTGTCGCTAGCCGCCCTTTTTGAGGCTCTGCACTGAGAAGGTATGCCTTGCACGCCAGCGGCTATCACCAACTAATACAGGTCTCTCTCTGTAAGCAGACGAACAATGTTGACCTTGCTTGTCGAGCGACCGGCTCTGCTGGCATGCAAAGTGAGTGGACACCGGAATGGAGAGTCCTATTGCATAGGTCTCTCTTAATATATATATATATATATATATACATACATACATATATACATGTATATATGAGTGTATAGCAATACTGTAATGTCAGCCGTCTCAGTATAGCTACTAGGAAGCTAGGGAACATTATTGATGATTTTCGTCTGCGTGATCTTGATGGAATATTGCCAGTAATATTGGCACATCATTGGCTACAACGATTAGCAGTGACGTGATTGTGACTTGCATCTGCATCGCTGAAGAAGCGGCTGACGACAATAATTAGGGCTAGCACGTTCAGAGAGAGAGAGGCCTCCTTGCAGGGCACCAGAGCCCGAGGAGAGTTCAACATTGGTTGCCACTACAGCTGGCTTTGCTTTTGGCCTCCAGAGCCCGGCTCGACAAGTCCGTAGCTAGGGAAATAGCCCTTTAGATTAGAAGCGATGGGGCGAATTGTTAGAGCTAGTGTGACTAGAAATTTTAAGGAGATGTTGTTTCTGGGTAGCTTTGGTGGTGTGTCTGAAAGACGCCACCCAATCGTTTCTTGCTAGCCGCTTTCGATAGGTCACCTCGGTTTGGCTCAGCTAACCTCAGTCAGCCCTGCCCGTGTCAGCCACCATCAGCTCTCCTTTTTGGGGCGCTCGAAGGTGACAAGGTTTCTTCGCAACAGCCGAGAAGAAGAGCGGCAGAGGCTGGATGCGTATTTAGCTATGGGCGCACGTGTGCTTTGGGCGACTTTCTGCCATTTTGAAGGGCAACGGGCACGTATTCGCCAAATCTGCGTTCTTTTTTCGAATGCATTTTCCTCTGTCTCTCAATGGCGTCCCGTTGTCTTGCTAAGTGTGGTTCTCTGTGTGTGGTTCCCGTCACCGTAGCGGCAGCTGCACTGCTGTAGCAGTTTATCTTCCTGCTGCGACCACGACGCTATTGTTGTAGATGTCGCTTTTGTTAACGTTATTGTTGTAGCTGTCGCTTTTGTTGATGCTGTTGTTGTTGTTGTCGCTGTTGCGGTTGTTGTTGTTGTTGCTGGCGCTGTTGTTCGAGGAGTATCGACGTCGCTTGATGTCATGCGATGACAGCCGTTGATGAATAGCTCAAGCTTGACAACGACAGCAGTAGCAGCTGCAGCAGCAACAATAGGAAACACAGCAACAGAACCAAACAATTAACCAGCCTACCACCGGCTCTCTCGTGGCCGGCTAGAGTGTGATGCTTGAGTGGGTGTCATGCGGTACTATTGATTTATCTTCCTGCAGCAGCAACAAGAACAGCAGTAACAGCGGCAGCTGGAGAGCAATGCGAGACCAGCAGGTAGGAACTAGTTCTAGCTTTGACTCGAGTGCGACCGCTATTGTTGTCTCATCTCACGGCTTTGGGTACTCTTGGTACGCCCGATGCTGTGGCTGCTGCTGCGGCTCTTGGTTGTTGTTGTTATTGTTGTTGTTGTTGTTGTTGTTGTTGTTGTTGTGTTGTTGTTGATGTCGTCATTGTGTTGTTGTTGTTATTGTGTTGTTGTTGATGTCATCATTGTGATGTTGCTGTTGATGTCGTCATTGTGTTGCTGTTGTTGTTGATGTTATGGCTATTCCTCTCTAGACCTCTGCCGATCGATCGCAGTTGTATCGCGTAGCAGCAGCAGCAACAACAGCAGCAGCAGTAACAACGCGTGCCCCCCTCTGTTCCTCAAAGACCAAGAGACAAGGCCGCAGGGCCTTTTAGGTCGTGGCCGGCTTGTGCGTGCTTACCGGCCCACTCGGCCAGGCTTATTGAACTACGCTAGGCGCGTCTGTCTTCGGCAGGTAGCGACCTGTATGTCGCACCACTCACATCGAGTGCCTGGCTGCCTGGCTGCCTAGCGGCAAACGCTCGCCGCCAGCTCGAATCGGCATGGATCGGTCTGCCTGCAGAGTCTATTTTTGGCTCTGATGCATCCTCGTTCATGCATCGCATGTTGTTGTTGTTGTTGCGTGGACAATGACAACGTCTTCAACTGGGAATTGCCTCTATCTCTCGAATGTTTAAGCTAGGCGTCGGTGTCGTATGCTTATCACCACTACTATGCATATAGTCTCGTACACATATACGCATACATGTATACATATATATGTGCATGTATGCATGTAGCATTTTGCTGCGATTTTCTTGAGATTATTATTATATTATATATATTTTATTATTATTATTATTATTATTATTATTATTATTATTATTATTATTATTATTATTTATTCAATTTTCCGGCGTTTCCCTACAATTGTGGGACCTAAACGTGTACCCGCCTAGGCTCACCCTCACTCCTCAATCCATAGAGCCGATGATAGCGGCAGCGTTTCCCCTACACACTGCGAGCGAGAGTTGCTGACGCAGAAACCCGCCCACGCGCTGGTCAGCCGTGTTGGCACTGATTTTGATACCTAGGTCTTTGAGGAAGATACTTGTGTTTGTGCTGCTTGGGTCCATCGTTTCTATGGCGACGGGTACGAAGTAGTGTCTTCTCTCCAGGTCAGATTATTTGCGTTTTTTTGCGATCTCAGCATGTTTTCAGCAACAGTAGCTTATTTACTTGTCCCATGGCGCCAACTATGGGAGCGGCGCTGCCGACAATACTATAGTTGTCTCAAACAATCTCCTTTGCCCTGATTTCTCGTCAGTTCTTCCACTCTACTCCCTTCTTCCACCGCTGATATGTCTTAGGATTTGCGTAGCGATTGGCGCGAAATTATAACTGTCGCCGAGATCTGCGTATTTACGTTTCGCTCAGCACGCTCCGATACCCACCCCGTGTTTGAAGTTCGTTTTCGTATAAGTGCTCGTTTTGAAATTTCCTTCGGCTCTGTATGCGTTGAGAAAAATCTACACGAGTTTCTTCGAGCAGCTAAATGAGTGCAGGCCGTCGGTTTCGAGAGTTTCCGACGTCCGCATGTTCGACAAGGGAAGGATTCGTATATCATGGTCGTAAATATGATAGTTTCAGCAGAAGCAGATTTCTTGTCGAATTGCGTAGGATGCGTTACGAAAGCCCAATTTCACCATCACGCTGCGCCTTGGTCCCTCCGCCCCCACAAATACTCGGCCTGTGTGCCTTGCCGCATCAGAGAGCTACCCTTCACTGCTACAGCGGCCTTGTGTGGACTTATTGTGGCTGCTATACGTTTTTTATTCAGCACCAGGGTAATATTTGCCGTCAGTCGCTCTCTAATGGTTAACCCGCATGCCGGACAGGCCGCATAGAGCCATCATCTTTTTCCGCAAGGCAGTGAGATTTGCTTCGTAGAGTGTCGAGAAGCAAAAGGATGGTAGCGTTTTCTATGAGAACTCCAGCAGCCTTGTTTTGGAGCGTCGAGCAATAGTATTGAACCTTCTGTCTCGGAAGGGTTGGCATCAGTGAGTGGTCATGGACATGAGTCTAACCCATGATGAGAAATCCTTATTTTGATGATGTTATGATTGAAATTGCCAAGTGCTGATTGTTTGTGCGTTGATTGTTTAGGTGCATGGGATGAGGTTGTTGTTGTTTGTTTTTTATTGGCTTGATAAGTATGTGTACACATATCGTTTTTTTTTACCAGGGATGCATATCGCTGCAGCTAGTATTTACCTATATTTCATATACTTGTACTTTCAGATTCCCGTATACTTTGTTTAAACTTATTTTCATAGTAAGTGATTTCCGCCACGTCTGCGTATATGAAGAGGACTGCTTTTACCCTACGTTTAATTTGCTCATTAGATACATTAGTCTAAATTTGTCTACCGTACCTCGGCCTTCGTTGTACTTCCCTTTCGATAAATTTTGACATTTCGTCCTCTCCTTCAATAAACTCTCTGCTACAATTTAAGCAGCACCCTGACGAAAACTTAACGACTTTCTCATGACTCCCTTCTAATTGTTTTCTATAAACCTGTGTTGTGTACAACAGCTTTTGCAAATGTCAGCCCTGGCACATACATAGTTTTCTAAATGTCCGTTGTAACCACATATTTATTGAACCCCACAAAGTTTTGCATCTTACCGAATTTCTTCCCCTGTTTGCATTCTTCGTTATTTATACCTCTTTACCTCTCAACAAGTACAACACCATATCTACTGCATCTGCTGCTTCCCCAACAGATGAATTAGATTTGGTGTTTGACGAAAAGAAGAGGCTATCTTAGCATTTTGGGGAGTACCAGGTGTAGGCTGACTGGCGTCGTGGTGCGGTTTCAGGCAGACCTTGTGGTGAGGTTTCGAACGTTACTTCCAGTCCGAGCAGAGGGAAAGGGGTTCAAACCAAGGGGAGACCAGGAAAGCTTCCCCGGCTAGCTTTCTACAAAGCTAAGAAGCTTAATGGGTTCGATTGTTAGCCACTCGGAAAATAGGGCCTAGGCAGACCCAAGACCACCGAGATTCCTTTGGCCACTTTAGGCACTTCATTTTGTTTGGCATCTTTTAGCTATAGGATGATGTGGGCTCATCTCTGTGTGCTTGCTCGCTCGCTCTTTTCGTCAACCGCTTTATGTTTGATGGGCCGCGGGAGATGAAATACTGGTCGTTTGTTTCATAATTATTCATACGGACATGCGGGAAAGCCCGGGTTGCTGTCTGCCTTGGCGGTCGTACGTGACGGTCATTGCCCTCAGCCCGAGCCCACGTTTCATTAGCTTGGTTGGCGTTTCCTCCATTATATGGGTTTCGTTTGCATCGATAACGTCTTTCGCTGACCTTCTCGTCATGACATGTGATACGGACCAGTGGAACACCTATGTTCTCCGGTACCTGATGAATGCACACCGTTTGGGTAGCACCATCCATGACCTGCTGATTTGTACGGTGTGCCAGGAGTAGTCAGATGTGCAGCCGCACTCACTGAGTGAACCGATGGCTCATCGGCACTCCTAAAATAGAACACTGGATCCTCGGTTTGTTCAGATAAGCCACTACAGGTTGGCAAGTCACGCTGGCGCAAAACAAACAATTGTGGATGTGGATGAGGACCCCACTTAGTTCCACAGCACCAGCCAGTTTACTGGGCTTCCGTACCTTCGTCGGCACGTAGCAAGCATATTAGTATTTACAGTTGGGAGCGTCGAACGTATTTTAGTCATGTTGGCAGCCTTGATTTTATTTTTCATATATATATATATATATATATATATATATATATATATATATATATGCATTATATTAAGAAAATATGTTTTCTCAAAAATATTTTTTAAACGGATAGGACTCCAGGTAAATCAATCGGCCATTCGTGTACTCTCTGCTAATCCTCGGTAAAAATGCTTGATTTTTAATTCTAAATTGCGCTGTATGTAGTTATGTAGTAATGCAGTGCTGACGCCTGGAGTGGTGGTAACGGCGTGATGTAATTGCAAATTTCTCTCCATCCCTATGACTGTCCTGATTGATGGTGACGTCCGTAGACTCGTGGCGAGTTGTGTCTGTAGCTTAGCATAACATATATATATATATATATATATATATATATATATATATATAAATATATATTATATATATATATATATATATATATATATAAATAAATATATATATATATATATATATATATATATATCTATATATATATATATATATATAATATATATATATATATATATATATATTTATATATATATATATTTATATATATATACACACACAGACAGCACGAGGAATATGGGCGGGTATATATATTCCACCTGGACGTCAGCCTGTAGACATATTAAGAATATGTCTACTTGCTATCGTCGAAACAGTCCGGAAGTATACGGAGAGCCTTGGCGAGCCTTCGCTTATCGTGGGGCTGCGCCGTAGTGGTTGTAGTAGTAGTAGCAGTAGTAATAATATGTAACCAAACGGGCACAGATGATTTATTTTTAGGGAAGCAACTACATGTTCGTCTAGTCGAAATGACGAAACGCACGTGGGCCACATATCTATCCAATAATACGCCTGTCGAGCTAAGGCGGCTCAAGCCAGATTAGTTGATACGATTGCCCGCCCTTCTCCTGTATTTCACGGATCATTGCGAACGCGCGTACACCACAACACACGAACAACTATATATATATATATATATATATATATATACATACAGATGTGACAACATGACAACATACGGCTTGAAAAGTAAATGTCGCCAAAGAAGGCTGCAGAATACTGAATGACCCTGTATGGTCATCATAGTAGCCCTTCATGGTATTTGCTGGCTACTCTCAAAATTAGAGCGCAACATAGAGAACGACATGTAAGTCGTTACGCAGAGGCCTTTCCTATCGAGCAAACTATGAAAATACAGATTATTATCGCAAAAATGTGGATGCCTTTTCGTAGAAACGTACGACTGAACGGTCGATTCGGTGTATTCATGTGTAAATGCCTAAATTAATGACTAGACGAATATATATATATATATATATATATATATATATAGGTGTCAGATAATGACTTCAACAGGTGCGGTGAACTCGGCCACACATTTAAAGACTGTGAAAAGGACTGCCCCCACTGCTATGTCTGTGACGTGGATGGCCATACTGCCAGTTCCATGTCCTGCCCGGCCTTCAAGAAGGCGGTCCTGGATCGTAAACAAGTTGTTCGGGAAAAATCGGCACAGGACAGAATTCAGGCTGAAAAGGAAGAGGACATGGCCCGCAGGAAACATCAACGCAAAGAAAAGAAGCTAGAAAAGATAGACGCGGAGGGGTTCATCACTCCGGGTTCCGGCCACACCGCCAGAGGCTTGATTGCGGCAACTGGTGCAAACCCCATCCCAACCAATGAATCAGAATAGCGCACATCCGTTTAAATTGATACAGGTCAATTGCAACCGCAGTCGGCCTGCTCATATGCTAGTAGAAGAGATAACGAGCAGACGGGAGACGACGCTCACATTAATTAGCGAGCCAAACAAAAAACTAGTGCAAGATAGAAGCGAATGGGTTGCGGACGTTCGCGCAGATACCTGCATAGTTCGAAATTGCATCATAGAAGAATTGGGTCATGGGACAGGTAGTGGCTATTCATGGATAGATGTGGCAGGCATAGGCAGGATATACTCTTGCTACATAAGCCCAAACATTGAACTAGAGGCCTTTGAGGATTTTCTAGACGAGCTAGCAATATCAATTGGCGAAGCTCCTACACCGGATAGGGTGCTCCTAGCAGGAGACTTCAATGCAGCGTCAGAGGTGTGGGGCTCCTCCCGTGCAGATAGAAGAGGTTTACTGCTGATGGACTGGATGGCGTCCAAAAACATGGTTGTCTTAAATGATGGAGTTGATCCGACGTTTCATAGAGCAGGACAGGAGTCAAGCGTAGACTTGACGATCTGCAGTGAGATGATGGCTGTATTGGTCACCGATTGGAGAGTACTCACTGAGGAGGAGAATCTGAGTGATCATCACTGCATCGAGTATACAATAACAAGGAACACCAGACAAATACCTCCCGTGCCTCGGCAGCGGTTCGCTATCAAGAATAGTGGGGTTATTAAAGACGCAATACGAAATATCTTCGAGATAGACGGGCTCCCAAGGGATGCCATAGAGTTAGAGAAGGCTTTGAGGAAGGCTTGCCTTAAGGCCTGCAGGTCAAGAACACATCCTAAAAGAAGAAAGCCGGTGCTGGGGAAACACTGGTGGAACAGGGACATTGAGAAAACCCGAAAAGAGTGTTTAAGAGCAAGGAGGGCCATAAAGAGAGCTAGAGGGAATGCGGACATACTCCCCCATCTGGTAATGGAGTACCGAAACTGTAGAGCTTTACTTAAAAACAAAATTGTCGACAGCAAAAGCAATAGGTGGAGAGAATTCCTCGCGACCCTCGACGACGACCCGTGGGGAAAGCCGTACAAAATGGTTAGAGGCAAGCTGCAAATCCGAGCTCCAAAGACTATTCTGAAAGATCCAGAGAGGACGAGTCTACTGATGAGATTGTTTCCCCAGCACGCGGACTTTCCTAGAGGAATCTACGAGAATAACCAATTAGAGGAAGGGTTAGAAATGTACGCATCTGAGGTTTCTGTTGTAGAAGTACTACAAGCAGCTGAGAGAATTAAACAAGGTAAAGCGCCAGGGCCTGACGGCATTCCTCCAATGGCTGTGAAAGCTCTGTTCGAGGAGTTCCCTGAGGTTGTAGCAAAGGTGACGACTAAGCTTATAAAAGAAGGAAAAATCCCGAAAGCATGGAAAACAGCGGCAATATATATATATATATATATATATATATATATATATATGCATAAAACCGCCATAGCGGGCGATCGATAATATTAGGTTCTAGTGCGTTGGCGGGTTTGGTATAAAACGAGGGTTTTTCTTCCTTACGTTCTTTCATTGAACGTTTCCTTTGAAGTCATTATCTGACACCTATATATATATATATATATATATACAGAGTGCATTCAGGAACTGGTGAAGGCGGTCGTACGTGGGCAATGTCGTAAATTATGCGAGGTTTGCTCTTTCATTAAAAGATTGCCCCGCAGTAGTTGAAGTTGTCCTAGTGGTTGATGTGATGGCGGTTACAGTAGCATTTCACGACACGTGAAGCTAGCTGCTCTATCTCCAGAAACGAATAAATGATTTTTTTGTTAATGTACATGCATGCATACGGAGGGGAAGAAGGAGACAAATGCGATTTCGTTTTCGATTGAGGGAACCCAGCACACCTATCGCTGCAGCGTTTGTGCTTGTCATGTACAAACTGGTCTGGTTGGGTCGCTCAATCAATATAATCTCGAACTGCAGTTTACTCGTAGTAGAAAGCCCATAATACAACAGCAACATTGTTATAGACTGTTGAACAGTGCGAGCGAAATCGTCGATACCGGCGAACATCGGGTTTCAGGCTCGACTCAACGAAAGCTGAATGCCCAGTTACTGATTCTTTTAATGGCAAAACTGACAACGTCAACAATAGCCGCATAGTCTAGTTATGAGCCACATAAATAAAGCCATTATGAGGTATACATAGCAATTACCACAACTACCATTCCTAGTAGCGACCGGGTTTGTCGGTCAGAAAAACACAAGAAAGACAAGCCGTTTATCCCTTGTTATTAGTCCTATTAGTCCCTGCATAATTTTTCCCTGCATGTGTACCATGCCCATCCTCCCGCTCAGTACAACTCCAGACCTGAGGGACTGAAAAGGAATCCGCGTGGGGTAGATTTATAAGTTCCACTCTCATCCCTGTTACCTGTTAGCTGCCGGCGACGACCGTACATTATGCATTTGTAAAATATCCCATGTTAAAAACAAAAAAGATAGCTAATATGTCGAATTGGGCTTCAATTCGACAATTATCGTGCCGTGCTCTTCCCTTGATGCTGGAATGGCGAATCGTGCCAAATCGTAGGAGGCACGAAACGCTGACGTCAGTGGGCTCCACTCAAGATCGAAGAAGAATTGCATTACAATGTGGGTCAACGGTGATGTATGTTTGTTTCACTCACGTACGAACTTAGCGAACGGTCGAATTGAACAAAATTCGACGAAATCCGAGCCATCCGATGTCCGACTTTGGCATGCTATCGGCTACGGGCGCCGCCACACTTTCAAGAAGTAATTCAATAAATGAGTCGACATGAATTCGTGTTCATAGTTTTGCACGCGGTCCGACTCGGTGGATTTTCTGCCGCGTATGCTGCCGGATTGCGTTCGACAATTTCTTGAAAGCTGACAGATGAACAGGATAGCTTTGGCGCTGCGTATTGATAAAGTGGTGGTAGATGAATAATTTCGTGATCTCTACGACTCTACGTCCGGACAGAAGAACTGTCACTGCTATATACACTTAAGGTGCTTTGCTTTTTTGTTGTTGCTCTATGTGTAACAAATTTATTTAATTCCATAGTTACATCTTGGTTACATCAGGTGCTTTGCTTAAAATCGAGTGGATCTATGTATGCTTGACCAGTTGTATATATATATATATATATATATATATATAACGGCGTCGAAGTTTTAGCATACACGAGAATCGCTATGATATCTCGACGCCGTTATTATAGTGAGGTCGATAACACTACCAGTCTCTAGCGAAGACATTTAATGGATTACTTTCAATTGCTGCAGAATTATTCACGATTAATCGCCGTGTACTTCATTATGAAATTGTGCATAACTAATGATCCGTAGTACTAGCGTACGCAGCAATATTGATAGCCGTGCCAATTATTGTTTCGGCACTGCGTTAAAGAGCAATTAGTTGCGTAAATGTTGCTCCAGAAAATGAGTTTCATGAGTTTGCGGTCTTGGCGCACGATATGTAGTATGGTTGCATAAGTCGTTGGTTTTTATTCAAGTTGGTCTATATGTATTTGTTAACACTATATGGGTGTTATTTTTCATTTATAGGTAATTAAACATATACAGCTTTACTGCAAACAATGACTACAACGTTGTCTCGTTAGAACACAGACGATAATTTTATCTCTACATATATATATATATATACACCGTGTTTCTAAACTATGCATTAGTGTGTTAGTAGGTGACGTCTTTGTTCATGTTCGAGTTCTATTCGGTGATTTCATATATTGACCACTGAAATATATGGGTGTGTTTTGATCGTTGTGTACATCTGTTTCTATCGTGACGCGTGCCGCGGTTACACACAAATACGGCACGGCATCATATCTTGCTAACAAAAAGGTGCACTATGGTTTACCGGACTCTCTCTTTCTCTGTATGATGCAATCGTGTCAGTCCATCGCATTTGCCTGGCCACCTGACTGCGTACCTAGAAGAGTGCACAACAATTTGCATAGCTTTAGTTCATGTTACGTCATCGAGTTCACGCGAAGATCACTATGAAGTGCCCACTTCATCGAACACGTCGATTCACCACGAACCGCTAAACGTTGACGACTTGACATTTACCGCATACCCAGTCATAAGATTATTATAATTGACGTTCTTTGCTTTCTTCAATATAACACATAACGCATTTCGTTAGATTTGACGCTAAGAAAGACAAACACTTTTTTTAAATTTAATTATAGTACGAGGAGGATGAGATTTTCAGCTCCTATTTTTTTACAAGCTAAGATACATGGTGGTGAACAAAAATGCATAATGCACCCCCTTTGGTCTGGGTAGTGTAGGACTCTCAATCCCACTAAAAACCTCTCTGGTGATCCCCTAACCTACATGACCGTGGGGATATTTGTGGTATTGCTTCATTGCCGTGCTGCTAGTACCACTAAATATTACTATATATTTGTATTGTTGCTGTTGAATTGTTAGTTGTTGTGTGTTGTATGATCCCTATTACCTTCGTTCAGTAGGTTGATAGGAAACATTTTAGTCCATTTAGCATACTACTTGGACTATAGTTTTGCATGTGCTAGTAAGCAGTCTGTGTGGTTCGCCTGTTCTGGGCTGGAAGTAGTTAGCTGAACGCGTTCAAGGGGGTCTCGTATCCTAGACACGCTCGTAGTTAAGTGGTCTGGTGAGACTATTTGCACGTTCAGTCGAAAGTGTCTGGGAGACTCGAAAACGCCAATACATATTTATATATGTTGCCAAGCACAATCTTTGTTGTTTGTCTAATTGGAATTTGCCATTGTAGCTACATTCTTCAGGCAATGATATTGTTTACATGTGTGAGTAACCGCTAATGCTCGAAAATTGCTCTTGCCGCGGCCAAGCTTATTTACGTAGTTATAGTACGTTAAGAGGCGGACAGGAACTTTAGGATCGATAAGTAACAAGCAGTAGTAGGTTGTGGAACAGACGGAGCAACGTCGACACTTGAGCTCAGCAACGGCTACCACAACAACAACAACAACAGCAACAATAACAACAGTAATAACAACAACAACAATAGCAACAGTAACAACAAAAAAAACAATAGCTGTTCCGCCTGCATCGATCCTGTGCTCACAGAAGCCTATTCTCCACTTACATCGCCCACAGGCCTATTCATCACAGACAGACGCCCACAGGCCTAAAGGACAACACGTAAGACATAAGAGCGTAGAGATTCTTCTAGTTTGTCATTGGGAGTAGCATAGCAACACCCGTGGTAAGCTGGTAGTGGCAACACGATAGTGAAACGACTTCTAATGTATATACTAGGCTGATCAAAACGCTTTAAGAATGAAAACTAAGAATTTTCTCATTTTTTTATTTGATATTTGATAGACTCGCCGAG
Organism: Dermanyssus gallinae; assembly: GCA_003439945.1. Lineage (NCBI taxonomy): Eukaryota > Metazoa > Arthropoda > Arachnida > Mesostigmata > Dermanyssidae > Dermanyssus > Dermanyssus gallinae. Next base: position 223,440 of record QVRM01005080.1, read on the forward strand.
AAGCTCCGTACACTTTTTCACCGGGATTCCGGCGCATTAATACCGCATGAGTAGAATTTCGCGTTCTCAGACTGAAAATAGGCATTCATTCATACAAAACATTGACAGCTAACAAATTTTCCGCCTTAACCTGATTGGTGCTGGAAAAAAAGGCTTTTCACCGAGGCTATTCTTCCAATATCTGAAAGGGAAAAAAATACATACAGGGGCAGGTCCTGAAAGTAGAGCAGTAGTTCAATAACCTAAAATATTAACATCCTTTAGCTATCCATCTACCATAGAACCTTAAATTCGGCCAATTTTGTGAATGCTAGTTTGCATTATCTTGGTGAAAAACCTCCCTCTGCAAGGCTGACCGTTTCTCAGTGAGTTTTGCTGCAGACGGTCAACAGTCCTGCATAATACTCTCCTGTAATTTCAGCGCTCTGATGAACTCAACTTTCATTGACGGTCACGAAGCTGCGCCAAAAATCCGAAGAATTTTTTGACATCTTGGTCAAACTTCGTTGAGAAGCAGAAGCGCTTTTTGCATTCCACGTATACATGCATTAAGCACGTTTGTTTGTAGACTCTAATGTGATAGACTAGCGGTTGTGTATAGTTGTGACAAATCCTAATCTAGAAGCGGCCGTGTAGCAGCTTCGAAAAGGGCATATATCGCACGTATGCCAACTCGGAACCCCGCATATATATTGCTTTAAGTGGTGGTACTTTGTGTGACTGCGTTAGCTTGTAGAAACAGTCTGGTCGAGTAGATTGATCGAATATTAGATTAGATTACATATTATATATATATATATATATATATATATATATATATATATATATATATTAGCGCTCAGGTGCACTGGTAATTAAGTCTGTGATAATATCTGCATCAGTCATCAACAAGTTATCGAAATTATTAATTTTGAATTGAAAACGAGTTTAACTATGAATATGGCAGTAGGGCAAGATGTCCAGCCCTATCAACATTTGCATATTTGGGGAGTGGCCAGTTTTAATATATATATATATATATATATATATATATATATATATATATATATATATTGTTGTGAACGTTTAAATATCAATACTCATTGGCAAAAAGAGTGCCGTATGTAAGTACATTGATTCGCTTGTTGACAGCCGATATGGCTACATGAGTGGCAGGGCGTTGCTGTCTGAAAACGTGTTTTGTTCAGATCTCTTGCAGATTGCAGAATATGAGGGATATGATGAACGAGTGTGTTCTAGAGTAAAGTCTCCTCGATCTTTGTTGAAGTCTACTTGTCTCTGTATGAACGCCGCAAATGTATGCCGCCATTGTATTCGACGGTCATCATTGCAATCGCGAAAGCCTCTTCGAGCGGCTGTGTGCGTCCTGCCAATTATTGGACTCGACCATTGACCAGCGCCGAAACAACGCCGCTTTGCTAGCTGCTTCGTTAATAATGACATCCCGCCAACCCATAAGTCAAAGTGTCTATTGTGGGCCAAATTAATTGATCTATCTCGCGCGCTTACGGTTGCGCTCATCGCGTAATACCTCCGGGTTTATTTGGATTGTACATTGCGGTAATTGCACCAGACAACTATGTATGTTTGAGTCGTCTACTGCTAGTTTCATCAGACAAAGGCTAACTCTACCTATTTCGTTGCAGGTAAATGCTTATGTCGTCCTGTCTGAGGAAACAAGGTCGTCGAAGAAGTCTTTTCGGATCGTAAGGTGTTCATATTGAGTGTTTGTTGAACTACAAAACAGAATGATATATATATATATATATATATATATATATATGGGCGTGTCACCGCGAGTTTAGTAAACTGGCTGCACTGAGTTTTCGTCAATGACAGTCTTAATTGATAAATTAATCTGTATGTGTTTATGTAAAGGTATCAATTGATCTCAATCTAGGTATTGATGACAGAATGCTTTCGTTATTTGTAAGGATAAGTGGACTCAACAAAGTTAGTCACTCATATAACGTCGGTATCCGCTTTTATTTTGGTATCTAATGCAGGCTCTATTTGCATCGAAACGCGATGCCCCCGTGGATGATTATGGACGATTTTAGTCGAATACATTGTAGAGTTCAGTGTATTTGTTTCATTCTCAAAGTGGTAGATTGGTGAATTACAAATCACAGAAAGTCATTGAAACGTCAATTTTGATACACTAAGGGCATTATAGAGCTTCTTATAAAAATAGACATTATGTAAAATAAAAGCTCGCATTCTAAAATATCAAATACCTTGCGAATGACAGGTCTTCGATCGTGTAAATTAGGCCTATTCCTTCGGAGCACGTTGGTGGGCATTATTGATTAATTTTGAAAGCGTTGCAGTTAAAATCTATCGTGATGGAAACATGCTTACGTTAGACACGTCGGGACACATTAATATGCTAGTTCCGATATTGAGCAGTAATCTACTAAGCCTAGGCTGTATATATATGCATATGTGTGTGTATATATGTATATATATATATATATATATATATATATATAATTGCCCCGGTTTGCTAGTAACATCATGTACATAGTAGAATAAATTGCGTTGAGATGGAGTTGGCACACGTCGTTCTCTGTCACGTTAGAGAGAAGCTGTCTATTGAGGAGCGGTTCGTTGTGCGACATTGCAAGGTTGCTGAATAGGTGGCTTTTTCTTGTAGGTGGCTCAACAATCCTTGAAATGCAGATTATTCTCCATTATATAGCTACATTTAAATTACCGCACGTAATCTTTCAGTGTGCTCCAGTTCGTGTCCTCTCCAGTGAATATCCAGTTAACATCTATTATTAGGCCCCAGTTAATGCAGAAACAACACACATGGCGGCTATCGAGCTGTTGCTTCCCGAACGCCAGAGTCGGCAATATGCGATAGTAGGATTATAGTATTTTCCGATTAGCGCGCAATAGCAGCCGTAGTAGTAACATTCATATAGTACATATCAAATAATAATAATAATAATAATAATAATAATAATAATAATAATAATAATAATAATAATAATAATAATAATTAGCGGTAAGCAAGGGAACCAAGAGATTCATCAGTGAGTTGGGCCAACGGATTACAGATCTCACAGGGAATCGGCGCGAAGGCGAGTTTCTACGGCAACTGCTGTCGCTTGCAGTGTACCGAGGAAACGCCGGCTGTATTGTCGGTTCCATGGAATAATATTTAGGAGCTAGGAGAAGACAAGGAGTACACGTTCACACCTCACAATTGTAAATAATAATAATAATAATTATTATTATTATTATTATTATTATTGCATGTTAAACAATGTTACAATTGTGAGGCGTGAACGTGTTAACGCAATTCTTGTAAAGAATTATCACTACTGTACTCTCGGTTCCTCTGTGGGTGTCCTTGTTCGCCGCATTGCCAATAGCCAATACATCATACAGTGGGCATACATGACTGCTACGAGCGGTACGCACGCAGGTGATATACGAATTGACAGGCGATGTGCATATTGATCGTGCACGCATTGTATGTGATACTGATCGATCATTGTATACAGTAATAATTACGTTAGTGGCAAATACGCAGTGCACTTTTCGCTACGATTTTGATTGATGTGCAGCCAACATTAGGTAAACGTATGGTCAGTTGACTTAAACCATATTCAGTCGACGCGCCTCATAGTAGTAGCTGTTGTAGGCTGAGACGGGCGTCCGTTGACGGGTTGCGTGACGAATAATTAATCCTGATGCAAAGCTCTGTCGCGAAGGTATTTTAGGTTATTTCGGTAAGTAGATAATTTCGACTGCAGTTCTTCTGATGTGCTTCGACCACGACGACGAGGCGATGACCGAGAGGATGATGACAACAACAGCAACAATAGAAAGAATAATAACGATAGCAACTCGACCTCGACAATAGCAATAACAACAATAACAACAAGAACAACATCAACAACAACAACGATGACAACGATGACACCAACAACAACAACGATGACATCAACAACAACAACGATGACATCAACAGCAATAACATCAACAACAACCACAACAAAAACGAATATCACTAAAAAGCTCGGTACGACGTGCATCATACGAAGGCCATCTTCCACAGGCTGGCTAAACTTTGTTAAGACAATTGAGTCTGTTTAGAGAGCTGGTCGCTAGGACACCGCCACCCCCATCACTGCTAGCTCGCACACATAGAGTAGCAAGCAGCCCGAGGTCTTGCACGTGACGCTTACGCTAATGTTTCCGCTCCAACTGTGTCGCCGGCACCACCACGGCCGATCTCCGTCTCTGCCGGATCGATTGATGATGACACAGTTAGTGGGGCCCTCCCCACACTAACTTTAACGATTGAGTGTGACTCGCGGCCTCATCTCGTCGAAAGACTCAAAGACGGGTGCGCGCGAGTTCCTTTGAGGTTGCGGCTATGTCGGCCATCGCAGAAGCAATAGCAGCAGCAGCATTTGCAACAGCTGGGCTGCCAGAGAAATGTCAGAGGAAATATGGCTGCGGATGAGCTGCCAAGTGCTTACCGCCTGCAAAAGCCCAGCCATGCACAACACCCGTACTGTAAGCTATGGACTCTGTAGATTGCTCGTTGTTGTTGCCGATGTTGTTGTTGTGTATGGCGCTCCCTCCGACCAATGCATTTCTCATGGCCGCTATACGACCAACTAGTGTTGCTTATGCATACGAATAGCCTAAACTCGTGCCGAAGTTCTTGGCTTTGGAGGACCGTTCATACGAGTTCAGCACGAGAGCATGCGTCCGATGATAATGCGACAATCCTCGAGCCTTCACGTACGAGGATTATAACCTACAATGGTTGCAGCGATTCTCGCCGATATCTGTTTCTGTGATCGTGTCTATGTACGTAGACGGTCGGTAGAGAGTCTCTCAAGGTCTCGAGGCATCGAGGAGGGAGAAAGATGTCTCCGCAGAGTCTCCGAAAATAGCCAAGCTTGTATGTGAGGCAGACGAAGCGAGGCGAAGCTCGGTCGACAGTGGACCGCCCGCGACCAAGGAGATGTTGTGCTTCGTGTATGTGTATACGGGCATGTAGGGAAAGCAAACTTGTGACGAAACCTAATACGCCTGTGCTGGGACAGATAAATTGGCCGTGTCGACGAACAGAGAGCGTTTATTGTCGTTAGTTTGTGTAGTAATCCTAGCAGTAGTAGTAGCAGTAGTGATAATAGAGGTAGCTCTCTGTTCCGAGAATCTCAGCCTAAAAATAGGGCAAGGTGTCCACAGGGGAGGCGTGTTTTCATTCTAAGCAACACCATACATACACACATGCGTACTCCATAGACGCTCTGTCGAAGCGCCGGACGCCCAGTTACAAGAAAACTTTTCCTTCTATAGTTTTGGTTGGTAGAACCATTTATTATGGCGAAGGGCAAGAGGATACGTGTGTTTAAGGCAGATGATTTGTGTCGGTATGAGCGCGTGCAACTGGCGGCATTCTCTGTTCGTCTGAGTCGGAGCTCAGCCTGGGCAAAAGTCAGGGGTATGGAATATAATGGCAGAAGATAAACGGCGCAATGTTGGTTGGCTTATGTATATAGCAATCTAAAGGCCATTCCCATCTACGTGCCCACTAGCTTATTACAGTTGGACTGCTGTTTGGTTTATTGTAGCGTTAACCTCGTTTCGGTAGTTAGCCGTAGTAGTAAGATGGGTGTGTGACAGCACCCACTGGCTAAGCATAAGTAGGCCTTAGAATTAATAATACCATTTCCATTAGAAGTATTTTTTGGTCACAGTTCTGCCATGCATTTAGAGAAAACCCGAAAAGGTCATGGCCGGGTTGACACGTACGGCATGCCTTACCAAAATACACAGGACCTTGCTTGCAGAGCTTCTACGTCACCATATGCATATATATATATATATATATATATATATATAAACAGAGAGTGCATGAGGTGTCGGTTTGATCAGCGTCAATCCGTCTTATGTAGAAGAAACGCATTAAGACGAACGATGGCGTGCGCTGTTGCGATATTTTGTGCTGCTGTGAGTGGATTGTGTTGAGCAATAGCCATTTGTCGTCGTCGTCGTCGTCAACAGCAAGAGTTGCGCTCGAGGCGATCAACAAGTGGCTCTCTCTCTCTACACCTCTAGAAACACCACGTTCTTCGACAACGGCCACCTTCTTAAGATCTTCCCGCTTGAGAAGGCGATTGCTTTGTCCTGTCGATTAGCTCCAGCATGCTATCCTCATGTCACTCGCTCTGTTACGCATAGACATGCAAACACACACACACATATATATATATATATATATATATATATATACGCATTTATACATGCATACGAGCACAGACATACAGCCGGACGCAGATGCGATTCGACGCTAAACACAAAGGCTTGCCCTCGCCGCTGTACGTGGTACTCAACGTACAAATAGATGCTTTCTGTCCTGCTGTACTAGGTGTTTCTTTGTCTTCGCTCATCGTGGTCGGTGCGTGATCGGTGGATGCGTTTATTTGTGCCTCGCTACGAACGCCAATGATGACGAGGTAGCGCATAGAGGCGACGATGCCATTTCCATTTAAACGTTGCAACGTTTGGTGTACGTAGGAGATCCAGTTTATTCGTCGTCCTCGGCATACTGTTTGTATATATGTATATATATGCATATATATATATATATATATATATGAAGAAAACCCTACCTGCTAGCTGTTTGAAGCAAAACGGAAATGTTTGTTGGACGAGACGCAATCGCAACGACGTTGGCCGACTACAAAGGCCAGCGACAGACGCTTAGCATCCGCCGTCCGCAGTCTATCTGCTTCGGTAGATCTGGAGATTAAAACCTGGTGCACAAAATGAGAGAAAAAAGAAACAAAACTAAGTAAGAGCCGCAACCGGAACCAAGCGGCAAGAACACAATAGAAGCGAAAGCTACATATTTGTGCAGGTAGGAAACGCTGGCCCGCGTCCCGGCAGGTTGAACCAACCAACCGATAGAACTGTCGAGAAACTGTGCAAAAAAATAAGTACAGCGTGATAGTGATGGTGGTGTTTGTTTGCGGTTATAGAAGGGCGGAAGGCAGGTAGCACGCATAGTGGCACCGACGTGATTCGTGATATTATTCGTGATTCGTAATGGTGCTAGCGCGATAACAACATTCGACGAAATTCGACGACAGTATTCGAAGCCAGTCCGGTCTCCGTTTCACGGAGAGTGCAAACCTGACGCGCAATGCGAAGCAGGATGGAGGATGCAAGGCTAAGGATGGAGGTGAGCGGCCGACCGATCACCCACCATCATGCAGCGCCGGTCGGAGGATAGCGCCCCGACGGACGACGACAAACATTTCGAGGCAGTGCCAACCAATTCCGAGAGCTAGCCTAAGGGCGTGGAAAAGGAACAAGGGCTTAGTGGGTCTGTGAGTCAGTCTTACCACTAAGTGTGAGTGAGTATCTCGCAGTATAAAGCAGTCACTGCTGGCTGCTGCTACCAGCGACGCATATGCATTAGCAGCACTCTCAAAACCTCCCATATCATTGGAAAAAACTAGGAAAAAAGGACGGTGGAGCAGCGCGACCCTCGTGTTCCCCCGTGCTCGAAAGAAATTCAAACTGATCCCACGGGCCCGATAGCTTGCTGCTAAGTGCGTTACTGGCGTGACGGTCTCACTGGCTGATACAGAACATACGTGTTGTATTTACTTTAGCTCTAAGCTTGTCGGTATTATGAACAGCTGTATGACCTCAGTTGGGACGGTGTATGTTGCTCCGGGTCAAGGTTGTGGAACTTAAGCGATTTTTGCTGCTGCTGTTGCTGCTACTGGCCATGATATCTTGGCTCGATAAGGGATGATGTTCGTATACGTTGTATACATAGAACATCTTGTTGCACATACTGCCGGCCGGAAAAACGTGTAAAAGTTGAAGTGTGCGTCGGTAATGTGCAAATTTGTCATGTTTGCGGCTCGATGCTGGAAGGAGTCTTGGATCTCCCTCGATAGTGCGAACAAAAACCTACCGATGGTGTTCAGTAGCGTCGTCGTGCCAATGGAATTACGCGATGGTTGCAGTGCGCGGTAAACACTTCGAGGGTATACCTGCTATATAAGGACACATGACTCGTATTCGAATAATTTATATATATATATATATATATATATATATAAGAGGTGTGCTATATTTTATCGGTTTGAATAATAGTAGTCTATTTACTCATCCCATGGCACCAACTATAGAAGATGCACCGCGAGAAAAAAAAACTACTGCTACGGTAGTGGCCTATATATATATATATATATATATATATATATATATATATATATATAGGACGTGATTTGCATCGTAAGTAACTGATGAGACGGCAATCGATATTTACGCAGGGCGTAATGGAGTTTGTTTGTTTGGTGTGAACGTTGCCTGTGAACCAGCGGAGGGAGCACTTAGGCTCGCATCATCTAGGCAAAGTTCGTAAGACACGCATATTAGCGGCAAGGTCTCCAATCGAACGAGCCGCCGTATCGTAAGAGGAGGACGGTTGACGTAGGTCGTTCCTGGCAAACGTGCCAGGACGACACGTTTTAGCGAGCTGTTGCGCCTTTGCAATGGGCGTGTGTTCGCAGACCGATTTACGACGCGCAATGCTAACAACAGTACCAATCTGCCTCGAAAACTGAGGATTATAGGATCTCAGGTTGATACATAGAGACTACATTAAAAACAGACTCTTTGCAAATGTTTTAATTGAAGGTTGATACATAGCGAGGGACAGAGAGAGAGAACAGAGAGAGAGAGAGAGAGGGGGGGGGGGGTAAGGCAGGTGAGAAAAAAGACGAGAGACGGGAACGTAGACAGGAACGCGAAATAAGAGGGAGATACTCATGTACAGCAATGCGCATCTACGACACGCGCCGACAATCAATATTTTTTAAGTGCGTTTTATTGATAACAAAGTACGCTGACCATGACTTCATTATTCCGTAAGGCTCTAATGCCCGTGTTCGGTTTTGCCCTGATACATTCGAGCATCATCGACAAAGGATATTGTGTGTAAACACACGTACAAAAAAATGAAAAAGCAATCATAACGACGATGATGACTACAACGATTACTAATGCAGCAACAAGAACAGCAACAACAACAACAACAACAACAACAACAACAACAACAACAACAACAACAACAGCAACAACAACAACAACAACAACAACAACAACAACAGCAGCAACAATAACAAAATCAATGAACCAAACTATCGATCATAGGCCCATCGGCTTAAGATGTCGACGCGGCACGCCTTCAACTATGACGACGCATATTACATTGGCGCCATTATTGAGCTGGCTGCAATTATCGTTGGTTCATTGTAATCTCGGCGAGCGCGAGTGTTTAGCGGCGTCTCTTTGCCGTCTCCATTCTGTCTCGTGCCGGGAAAAGCATTCACTAAATAAGCTACACTTTAAGTCATCTATCCATGGTTTAATGCATTTACCCTCCCCTTTACTTGGGTACTTCCACGGACATTTTGCGCTGTCACAAACATTTGTTGTTGTTGAAAAAAAAGCCCACATAAAGATGCAACATTTCCGAGCTATTCCACAAATGGGCCAAAAGAGATGAGACTTACTGGAATTTGGAACACATAGTTTGCGAAGTCTTATATAGGTAAAATCCGAAAAAAAAACTTTTTTATTTTGCTACTACAATGCCTGTAAAGTGCTCGCCGCAGTTTTGGCGGGACCGGACACAGCGGACAGAGTCCGGTCGTAGAAAATTATTTAGCAGCAGTAGTAGTGTTAACGCCTGCGGCTGTGATAGTTCAGTGCAACATGAAGCCATCCGTGCGGTTAACTGTTATCCAATTAATTAAATGACAAAAGTTATCAATGTTGCTGCTGATGCTACCGGTACTGGGGCGAGATACGACGCACTAGCTAAAGAGCCCGTGCGCGAAGAGCGTGGTTGAGTGTGTCGAGGACAAGTCCCAAGGAATACATACATATTGTTTATTTCGCAATAATTTTGCATTTCAAGATGGTACATAAATACAATACAATCATTATTATATACAATTTTAACACTTTAGCGACCGTCCCACCGGGCAAGAAAGTGCAAAGACCGCCGATGCGACTGGCAGCTCGCTGCGTGGTATTTAGCGCATACCTGCGAGCAGAACCGGCAACGACATTGATCGCCAACTTGGTGAAATCCTTGAGTTGAACACACCAAGTGATGATAGCCATGTACAATGTACCTTGTGTACACGTGCCGGCTAGTGCACGCCATTCCCTCCCAAAGTTCCCTGGTGAGGTACACATCTAACTGCGCTACCTCAGCCGAGGCCTCGGTCACTCGGCTGAGGTAGCGCAGTTAGATGTGTCCCAAGGAATGCTAGCTATGAACACCAACCGAAAGAGAATGATTAAAAAAGAGAAAGTCAACATTTATATTTATTTCTCTACTATGCTACCAATTCATGGTGAATAAACCCGAAACAGTCTATTCCTACTAGCTTTGGTGTTACCTATATATACGGCGGGTACAACAGGTAACTCTGTCTTCTGCCCGTGGATCAAACGCATCAATGCTTCATAACCTCGAGACTGAGAAAGAATCTTTTATCACCCGTTCGATATTTTCACCTTGCATCGGTTGCTATACTAACACTCGTAGTAGTGCTAGATGTACCGGTTTTACTGTAGAGTCAATTTATTAGTCAGACATTAGTCAGTTATATTTGTCTAAACAAATCAATAACAGGCATCTGCCGGGACTAGTTGTGCAGCCTGCGGAACGCTGCGTTGGCCATTGACAATAATGGCGAAATCATTTGCATAATGTCAATGCAAACCATCTTGTGGTGCAGCAATATATATATATATATATATATTCCGGTTAGCCTAGCCAGGGAATGCTGCACCTAAAATCATGATTTACTGTACATATGCACATATATATAGTTAGATTTTTTAGTTTGCTCGCCTCTATTAGCCGCGTGCCCTAGATATTTGGCGGCAGGACAGCTTACCCTGGATCCGACACACGCTCGTACGCGGTCTGGTCATCCAGGTAGGTACTCAATGCTGCGAACACGGCACATCGTATGTCTATCGCGAGATCTAGTACAATGATTATCGTCATCAACATATTGTTTATAGAAAATTGATGTTGGCACTGTTGGTACTGCTGTAGATGTTGGCATTTATAACAGAAGTGTCGCTAATGTTCGTTTTGTTGCTTCTGACAGACGTAGCTGTTGATTGTCTACCTTTTTTTTTACTTTTTTAAAATGCGTCCTGTTTGGGTATGCAAATATAAACATAATATATATGTGACAAACATGGTAAAATGGTTTATGAGTTCTCTCGCTGGAGCTGAATAGAGAGCGAATACGAATCTGTTGCGCGAATTCGACGGAAGGCCAAGTACTCGATTTCGAAGAAGGCTGGCTTCGCCCTATCCAGCTGCCATAAACGTGAAGTGTTAAGGTGTTTCCACGTCACTTGGACACAGTAGGCCGCGTTGAGCGCGAATAACGTCATGATCGGCCGGCCGGTCGAACGAACAACTGTGCTGGGTTTCTGATACCAGCTGCCACTATAAGCACTACATTCTAAGTCAAGTTTTCGGGCTGACCCTCTGCCAATATTTAACGTCCACGGAACTGTTTTTCACATTGCTTCATAGACGGACGCCCATAAATACAATCATCAGTGCAACGGTGGGGCACGAACCCGTGCACGAACCTATCTAGTGTCTCCTCCGGCTGCGAAGCGCAGACATAAGCCACCACGCCACCACCGGGCTCGACAAGCACTACATTCTACAACGCTCAGTTACATGTTGTGAAAAGGTTGTTGTACTTCGAGAGGCGAGACGCTTTGTCGACCTTTGCCCTTTGTGTCATTCAGTCAGATTAGCGTCTGTCTGACTGACTCTGACCGTCAACTGTATCGACAATCAGCGTCATTACCGCCGGACATCAGTTGAGCTATGAAGCTTCTAGCTGCTCCTGCTGCTACAATTACTACTACTACTTCTGCGGGACGCCCCGTCCACGTCACTTGCGGCGCCGTTATTCTTCCGTTCCTAATGAACCTAACCGACTACTCAGAAGGTTTTGCCAGAGGCAACGGCAGCAGCAACAACAACAATAACAACCACAACAACAGCACGGAGAGACGGCAAAACCACATCAGAAACCAACTCAGCTCAGCTATCACGAACGCTATATCAACACTATGTCTCTGGAAGACGATATCCGATGCCGCACGCCAACTACAAGATGGATGTTTGATGTAGTTGAAAGGATTCACTTTATCATCTCCGTAGCCCACCTGCCCTTCGACGCGAAGAGATCTCCGCTCTGTCGTCCTGAACATGCGCATGAGCGGCACGACCGCGCACGTCAGTTTTCATGTCTGTTGTTCCTGTGCTAGCGCTGACGTTACTGTTGCTGGGGCGATTTTTCCGGTTTGGGCTGCGCACACAATCTCGTAGTAGGGTGACTCAGCCAGACGGAACAATTCGCTGGCTCTCGGTTTTCACCCCCTTCCCTCTCTCGCTCTTTCCCCCTCTCTGTGTGAATTGCGCGTCTTCATGGCCTGATATATGTGCTGCAGTGATTCGCTGAGCCGCAACGAAACGAACACTCAATCACGCAGTACGCTACTAATATTGAGTATGCTATGTATACGACACAATGACGACAGCACCAGCAACAGCATGATCACACCAATCACACGGCCACTGGAAACGCTGAGCATGACTGTGCTTACAATTTACTCAAAAATGCCAACATTCAAATCAAAAGTCGATCCGGTACGATCTTATCCAGCCAAGCGTACTCGAATGCGCGTGCTAATAAACGAGAAAAAGACGACATTTAGTCAATAAATAGCAACACTCCACAGTCAAGCCCGTTGCACAGTATTTGCTCGTAAACATCTCTTTCTCGTCCAGTTTGTACGATCGCTTTCTTATTATGCGGGCTAGTAACATATATATATATATATATATATATATATATATATATATATATATATATAAAGAAAGAGACAGTTGATATGTATACAGGTGAAGCAGTCCGCTTGGCGTGTGGCGTGATGTCATAAGTCAACCTTAGGAGTAGTGCATACAGGTATAGGGGTAGAAATCACAACTGCTAGGTCACGATTTGTGATTGAACAAGTTACGTAAGCGAATTGCATGGAAGCTATCATGGAGGACCCCTATAACAGAAAATAACATAAAACATTGTGCCGGAAGGTATGACACTGACCCACTGGGCCATGGGGAAACTGCTAATCTAGGACGTGTCGATTCGCAACGCTTATGCGGCGAGCTATACGAGGATATCCCGCACGGTTGGCGGCGTTGCACTCAGAGCGGAGAGGACTACAAGACTCATAGTTACAAAGTCTTGGGGAACGAGCACTATATCTGCACGGTCATCATCAAAACATTAGACGTGGGAACGGCAGGACAATGAGCAGAAGGCCATGGCCATGACACGGATAATCGGCCAGATCATCGAGTAGTTGAACGGGAACAGCGTTCCTCAGAAAGCGCATCTTAGCCGTAGAAGTTCAGTGCGGCAACGCGACAATGATTATTGACACGCTTCCGAAGGGAGCCTGGAGGAACTGATATATATATATATATATATATATCAATGAGTTCAATCTGTACACATACCGGCTGGCTCTGATAAATAGGAATGTAAAAATTATTATTATTATTATTAGCACTAAGCTGGCCTGGTGCAGGCAGGGCCGCCACGATGCCATTAATGACATTGTCGGGCGCGCTTTCAGACAAGTCGGATACCGCGTTACACTGGAGCCTGGTGGACTGTGCCGGATGGCCTAACCAACCGAGTGTCTTTCTCGTTTAGTTTCGACTTGAAACAATATTCGACCCACGCCGATTTGACGAGGTGTCTTTAGTCACGGGGTGCATCTCTCATTGTGCGGTATTTACGCTATGTGTAGCTGTGCATCCGTGGTGCGTCATACATCCAGTAATAATAGTTGTTAATATCATTGGTATGGCTCCAATTGTATGAATTGTTAAATTCTCTGACGTTAGCATGCACAGGATGATGCAAATCGAAGTCGTTTGTTGTGGTCATTTGCGCGTATGCCGTCCCCCCTGCCCATGATGCTTCCAAGGCTAGTGACGATTTTGCTCCTAATATGCCCAATCTAACTTAGTGTCGCCATTGTTTCGTTGTCGTTACAGGTGAACGACGTCTACCTGCCGCAGCGATTATGTTGTACGCCGAAGCCTCCTGCGTGTCAAGCGGGTGTAATTGCTCGTCGGCCGCTGGCGAAGCGTGCAGGAACGCACACGGAAAACTATAGGTTTAAGTAAAAGTGTGTTAGTCCGGTCAGGAGGACTCGTGCAGAGCGCGGCTACTGGCCAGAGAAAGACAACGCCGGCGGGCGGAGAAAGAAGATCGTTCAATTAAAAGGAAGAAAAAATATCACATACGTCGCAACCATGAACGTGGGCAAGCTTTTGTTCGAGAGGAGAGGGAGTCTCAAGGACCCGAGGTAGGTGACGTATATTATTATTATTTTTATTATTATTATTATTATTATTAGTATTATTATTGTTATTACTATGAATGTATTAGTAATTGTGAAACATGTACATATTGATAGTAATAAACACTTGTTCCAAAAAAATCGTTTTATTATTATTCATTTTATTTCCAATTGTGAGCTGTGAACGTCCACTTTACGCTAATTGCTCACTAGTTCAGCTCATTGTGTCCAAAACAGAAGCCGCCCTGCTCCTAACGCAGCCAAAGGCAGCATCCGTTTTAGGCTGTCTTAGGGACCTGCGGCCTGTCTCAGGCCGCGTCAATCTTCTGTGACCTCTTGTACGATGCTCGTAGGGTGCAGTTAAATGTTGGCGACCCGAAGCTATATCTCCATACGCAGAGTACTACTTGTGTGTACACGCTAATCAGTCATCGACGAATTCACGGAATGTACTGTCTTCTTCTCGTTTTTCGCTGATAACACTTGTGAATTTCTGTATAGACACACAGGTGAACCGCCGATAGCGATGACTTCACATTCCGATGCACTTAGCGCTAAACCACCGTATTCTTCAAAATATAGTACTAATACGAAGTCTGCTCTAACCGGATCAGATGGGCCTCCTAACTGTAGCGTAATCCAAATACCAAACGCTAAAAGAATGGCATTAAAATACTTACGGAAGTCCAATTTAACCAGTACCTTCGCTGAACCTTCCGTTTGCAGATCCAAAGCACGAGGACTATGCACTTTAGCCTATGCGCCACATTTTACGGCTGCTCCGGCATGATACGTTGAAATTGCTGGAAACTTCAATTTATTTATAGTCAAGGCTATCTTTGCCGCCGTTCTCCGCAAAGTCAACCCGCAGGCGATTGGCGCAATAGAGCCCTCTTTCTTTTCGAGAGCAGTGAGGGCTGCGTTTTAAAATAATTGTAGACATAATGGAGACATGCCTCCGTTGAATACTTTAGTCATGAAGATGGTTAGTTCATTAGGAAGACGTTCGGATGAAGGAGCGGTTTGGTCAGACGTGTTACGCAAGTGGAACATTCTTGTTGCTCCCAACTATAGGCTGTTGACAGAGCTCTAAACGTTCGCTGTCGGTTTCAAGGGGCGCCAATTCTGATGGCAACAGGGCCCGTGCGTCAGAACGAACGCTAATTTCCTCAGCTATACTGTTATAAGCTTTGCTTGATTTGTCGCAGTTTTCCGGAAGGATGAGGGTAGTGGTATGCAGACATTTCTTTATGGTCTTCCTTTCTTTATGGCTGGCATAATGGTTTATAGTCATAAGCCTGTTCCAACAATAATATCCAGCCTGGAATTGATATATGGAATATATAGAATTGGTATCATATATTTAGCAGAACCGTCAGAAGTAGTAGGCTCGAAGAAGGCTTTGCTTGCATCTCTTGGTTTCCCACTATATATTGTTTTATCATCGCGTGGGCTCCTATACGCAACGGACGGAGGTAGATAACAAAATAAGGTTCTCTCTTACGCACCATGTTCGTGCGTCTCAGGTCTAGGACCCTGTGGCGTAGCCGGATGTACCAATTTGAAGTCGGATTTTTGCATCTCACCTAGGTTTTGGGTCTAGACGTTTGGTCCTGCTTGAATCCGTATCCGGAAATCGTCTTTAATCTTTTATTTGTATTATTATTGCTAAAATCGTACGTTTTGTCGTTGGGCATCGTGCTTTTTGTTATACACTGTTCATATAGCTAAACACACACTTTCGCAGTGCTGGCATGTGGCTGGTGTTATTTCTAGCTGGGCAGTGTCCCGCGCTTCCGTTAGGCCATTTTGCTGAGCTGGCCCAAGGTGCTCCCTGGGTATCTTTAACAGGTTATTAAGCATATAAATAAGATATAATGCCCATAAGTCAATGGGTGGAAGGATACCCACTGCAGTAACTTACGTGTTGGTTAATACCAAGTTAAACGCAGTATGCGATGCTAATAATTAATTTCTAATGTATTATATTAATAGCAACTAATTCCTCTAATTAAGCATGCATGTTGAAAACGCCAACGCCATGCTTTAGGTAAAAACACATTTTATATCAGAGTAGGAGACATTTAAAGGAGATATTTAATTTTACACTTTACTCTGGTTAAAATATGACGCCCATTAAGTTTGCATTGGAAGAATGCTCAATGCGTTATAATCTTATATCTATGATAAGGTTTTCCTGCTGCCAATGTTGAGTGTGTGCAGAAGTTGCTGGTCCTTGCTTACCACCAAAAGACGCACACTACTCCCCGTTTAAAGATGTTTTGCCAACAACCGATACGCGTTTATCTGCCTTGCAGAAGTCTCTTCCTGTTCTTGAAATTGAAGAAATATTGTGTATGCTGGTGCACCTATCTTAAAGCAGTATATTTATTTTTATTTACAGCTTGACGATGAAGCGTTGGAAAAATATATTATCATTAAGATGCTTGAGCGTTCAGGTGGCTAGCTTTTTGGAGGCTAGGTCGGTTTGTATGGGAGCGAGTGTTGTCCCACTGAGACACAGTTTCTCTTAAATGAGTGTTGGGCACACCCGAGCAATTTTTTCTAGAGCTATATTGATTGTGCGATTTGTTCCCAGAAGTTCAATGTACATGTAAATATCCCACTAATAACCCAGCGGAATGTTATTAAAGTACTGTAGCATAATTGGTGGCTGAAAGAAACTTCCTGTTTTTAAATCAACTGAAGTAGAAACAGGGGGGGAAGGCAAGTATTAAATATAGTCTATACGCAGGTGTATATATATGTCTGCATGTGTTGAGCCCGATGACGTGGTGCATTTGCGTGTGCCTCGCGACCGGAGGAGACATATGGGTGCACAGGCTCGAGCCCCACCGTTGCACATTTGTATTTAAGGAGTCCGTCTTACGCAGCAATGCGAAAGCAGTCCCGTGGGCGTTAAATGTTGGCTAAGGGTCAACCCGAAAAAGTCATGTATAGTTACATGTGCATCTATCTATACGAACGGCTTTTTTTTGCCATACAGATGTCTCGCTTCTTGGCCAGAATCATGTCGTTTCCGTAGAAAACCCGCGTTTCGCCGTGTGTTATCTATATATATCTACAAACTCTCTAGCTTGAGAATCACCCTGACAGTAATTGCTCCAACATTTTGGTGCGTTTGCTCATAGTTTCCAAAAAAATTACAAAGGACCCCCACAGTGTTGGCACCTTTGCGGAATTAGCACAACAGGAACCTGCGATTTTACCACTTTCTCTTTTTCACTTAGAATTGCACGGTCTTTTCACGAGACAACAAAATATTAAGTTTCATTGTTCTGTTCTGTCCAGTTGGATGCAAGTTACTTTAGTTGGTAAGACCGGTATGCTGCAGAAACAGGTAGACATTTTACGCACGTGACACGAACTTTAAGTTTAATCAGTTTTTTGACAGAACATCTTCTCTCGATCGACGCCTTGTTCGTTTTGTTCCTAACTAGCATTTTCTTCTCTTAATTTTTTCGCGTTCCCCTTCTGTGTGTAATTAAAATGCATACTGGAGGCATTATTCCGCTCGATCAACGTTTGTTTTGAATCCATATCTCACTAACGAGGCATTGGGCTCGTTTTTCATGTTTTCCAGTTTGTTTTTTGTTAGCACGTTTCATCAGAAGCTTTTGTGTGCATCAATATGTTGTGTTCTTCTCTTATACGTTTTTCACATCGTATAACGTTAATTCAAGTCGAGAAATGCCATCTCCTGTTATATGCCTCTTTAACAACAATATATATTTATATATAGAAATATATATATTTAAATCACGCTGACAGGGTTCCCATGTGGCGAGAGCGCTATTTACTCCACAGCTTTTGGTCTGGCAGCTTTCACGGCGACGCGCTTTTGTTTTGACTCGCGCACGCTCTCGTCTGCCGCGATGACAACAAAGAGAATAAGAATCATGCTGTCAGCCCAGTCCGGCAAGTGGTAGCAGCGGCTTGCCTCTTTCCAGAGATGCGAACCGAGACCTGCAGACTCGAAATGAGTGTCTCCTCGCCGCCACTGTCGCTTTGCTTGCCCAATCTTGTTTTCTAGACACAGCATTTCGGGTGCGCTTTCCCCTCTCCTCCTCCTCGAGGCTTTCTGTCAGCCGCCGTAAATTCTCCTCGTGCTTTCTGGTACGTTGTCTTCTCTGCGCCATGCGCGCTCTCGATTCGACTCCTCTCCCTGCCAGCTTATGTTTTTCCCTTCCAGCAGAAAGGAGGATGCGCCTCTGACAAAGACGGTGCAAGATTTGAAACGACCGCGCGATTCCGACCGTAGCACGAAACTGATTTTATTTTTTCAGCTAATGACTGACTGGATTCATTTTTCTCTCTCTCTGGCACTCGCTCTCTTCTCTACTCTAATGTCACTGAATCAATCGAATTCGAAAAGCTTGTGCGTAACGTTTACGTTCACGGTCCCTTTTCACGCGGCGTCGATTAACCAACCGATCGAGTTCATACAGTATTCTACGTGTTGGATTGACGCGGGAATGTCAGTCAACGATATGTGGGTGCTGCTATGTTGTTGTAGTTATCATGGCTGTTGTTGTTGTTACTGTTGTGGGTGTCGATGAATTGCTGTTATACTTGTCTGACTTCTTGCCACCATTTTTAAGGCTTACGCAATTATCCTGATCTAACGTTTACCGCACGTTTTCTGATTGTTCTTTTTGTTGTTCTCTGTTGCTGCTGTTTGCATTGTCGTTTGTCACCGCGGCGTCGTCTTCGTCGTCGTTTCAGTGAGGTGCGCGCAGGAGACGAGCCGATCGGCGGCGGTGGTGGTGGTGGTGGAGGAAATCCGATGTTCCGCCGATTATCGGCCACTGCGGCCCTGCTCAACTCGCACGTGAAGCTGATGAAGCCGGGAGGCGGGAGTGGCGCAAATGCGGCCGCGCACTCGGCTGCCACAGCACGGAGTAATCGCACAGCAGCTGCTGCTGCTGCACTCTCCGACAAGGAAAGGGCAGCCTCAGCCGCAGCACTAGGTAGCGCCGCCGGCGCCACCGGGGACCACCACCACATCATTACGACAATCCGGGAAAAGGGGAAATACCACCATCAGGCCGGAGCAGACGACCTTCCGAACACCACAACCAACATATCATCATCATCATTATCGTCATCATCATCAACAGTAGCGGCATCCTCATCAGCAGCGCCAAGAACAGCATTGCATCGGCCGTCACTGCCAACGTTGTTGTCGTCGTCGTCGGGCCAGCAGCAACAACAACAACAACACAAGGGTCAACTTACCACTAGTGCTACCAATCTCAGTGGAGGAAGCCGAGTATCCCCACCGCTACATGCACTCCAACCAGGACTGCTATCAACAACAGCAGCGGGGCTGAACCAACAGCTGCAGGCTACAGCGTTAGGCAGTCGCGCTAGTAGTAACAACGGTGTTGGCTCTTCTTCTAGTCAGTGGGCCGATCGAGACGGTGGTGGTGCGACGATCTCATCATCATCATCCGACTCTCCTGCAGCCGCTGCGTCTGCTACTGTGGGCGGCAGCGCAGGCGGCAGCGGAGGCGGCGGTGGAGGCGGCGGCGAACTGTCCGGTGGTCATCTGTCAACACTGTTACCACTGGCAGCTGTAGCGGCGGCACCGTCAGCTTCATCAGCGCCGTCCGCAACCTCATCATCAGCAGCATTGCCGACAGTGGGAACGGCTTCACTGTTGGGAGCCGCTGCCACCGCCGCCACCGGTGGATCGGTGGCTGGCGCCGTCTCGTCGTCGTCTTCCCAACTCAGTGGAGGACAACAACTTCATCCACAGCAGCTGCTTACAGTTGGAGGGGGACCAGCTAGTTACAGCACCAGCAGCCAGAAGATGGGTGACGATAAACCGCAGCCGCTTAAATGGCCAGCCTCAAAGGACGACTACAAGCTGGGCGAAGTTATCGGTGAGTGAAAAAAACGGGAAGCAAAGGAAGAGTGATGGGAGTGAGAGAGACTGTGTGATGAGTGGAGATTTGTGACGCCACTCGACGATTGAAGGCTGCTGACGCCGGCAGTGAAGGGGGGAACACGCGCGAGCGTGTCGGGGGACAGGGTGTCTTCTCGATGAGGTGCTTCGTGTGAGGGGTTGCCACTGCTGCTGCCCTGCACGCGCTTGTACTATTGTTGTCGTTGTTGTCATTTTCGTCGTTGTTGTTGTTGTCATCGTTGTTCTTGTCGTTGTTGTCGTCGTCGTTGTCGTTGTCCACGCGCGTTAACTAACGGATACTGTCGTCGTGGGGTGCGAGTCGTTTGGATATGGTGGGGGTTTGTGGGGGTGGGGCAAGGCGAGGTCGGTGCGTTGTAGTCTGTGTTAGTCTTAGTGTTGTTGTTGTTGTTGTTGTTGCTGCTGTTGTTAAAGGTGCTGTCATCAATTCAATTTGTTGCTAAAGTCGAACAATAAGTAGTAGAAGAAGAATATCACACACAATACAGTTATAGTTAACGTGGCTGTTGTCGTTGGAGTAGCAACAGCATACGATGAATGGAAAATGAGAAACACGCACTTCTAGTGTCATTGACGCTGGTAGATTCTGATACGCGGGGCAATAATAGAATTCGGTAGTTATGTCAACTGACACACGAACAAGTACAACCGTTAGTGCAGACGGGTACCGATCGTAATGGATGGCAATATGACGCAAGGATACGTGAAAATGAATACAAACCGTCATTGCTGGCTTACCACGGATTATAGCATTGTTAGGGTTGATAGCTACGTGAGGTCTCCTCCTGCCGACAAATACCTACCTCCTCTGTTTTGGTGTGTGGTACGCTCTCTGTGTGCGACAACGTAGCCAAGCCAAGCTATCCTAAAGAAACACGTGTTCTGTGGCTGTCCATGCATCCATGATATATATATATATATATATATAAATATAATGCGCAACGCTAATGCCTCTGTGAGTCGATTCGTTCCGATCTCGAGAGAGAGAGAGAGAGAATGAGATAGAGAGAGACACGCATATCGGCTCGGTTCTGTGTTTGGCAAACACGAAGCGAACGTGGACGGTCTACGGCCACGTCCGTGTGATCATCCGCGCGCCTCGATCTCCGCCCTCTTCATCCCCCACCCGCCTCTCTCGTCTCGAGACCGGCGTCTTCTTGTCTGGAGAATCTGTTGCGCTCTCGCGTTGTTCACCATAGCTCGTCTGTCGTTCCATGACGGACGGTTGGTTACTAGGCTAGTGCAGTAGTTGCTACTGCAGCGGCTACGAATAGTGCCAGTATTACTCCTCCTAGTAGTTCTCCTACAACTAACTACTACCCCTACTACTACTACTACTACTACGGTTACCATACCAGACAATGATTGCCCTTTACAGCCCGTGTGTGTGGTTCTTCTACAACACGCAGACAGACCGACCGACCGACCAACAGCTATATAGACAAACGTACAGCGACTTCTTTAGGGAGTTTGGCTATGCGCTTTTATATATGTATATATATATATATATATATATATATATATATATATATATATATATGTATATATATATACTATATATATATATATATATATATATATATGTATATATATATATATATATATGTTATATATATATATACTATATATATATATAGTATATCTATATAGTATATCTACTATATATA
Organism: Dermanyssus gallinae; assembly: GCA_003439945.1. Taxonomy (NCBI): domain Eukaryota; kingdom Metazoa; phylum Arthropoda; class Arachnida; order Mesostigmata; family Dermanyssidae; genus Dermanyssus; species Dermanyssus gallinae. The sequence continues at coordinate 245,553 of QVRM01005080.1, forward strand.
TATATATAATATATATATATATATATATATATATGGGTGTGTGTGTAAACGTATGACTAAAGTAGTAGCCCAACGCTGATGATCGATGGGTGTCGCTCGAGTCAAACTGCGTTGACGCAATTCACAATTCACTTGTCACCCGTCGGTTCTCTCGTCCGCAGAGCCTGTTAGTTAGTTAGTTAGTGAGTTAGTTAGTTAGCTAACCAGTCAGCCAGCCGGTGGGACTAGAATGATTGTTCGGAAGAATTTTTCCGTGCTGTTAGACGCTAGCAGTATTTCGATTGGGAAAACGGATCGGGCACAGTGAACAGTCAGCACTAGAACGAGACACACGCTATCAGCAACACGGAAATGACAACGGCGGCATTGACATCGACAGTAATAATAAAAATAATAATAATATTAATAATAACAAAAAACGGCTCCCTTGGCACACGCAAGCATCAGTAGCAGCAGCAACAACGATGCCAGCAGTGAACAACGATGATAATAACAACAGCAACAATAAGGGATCACTAGAGCCATACAACACGCACAAGAGTTGAGACGACAAGAAAAACACATCGTAATGTCAACACGCGGTAAATCACGGTTTCTCTGCGATTAATTACAATAATAATAATAATAATAATACCAACAACAATAGCATCATCGTTATCAGCAACAACAATTAAGATAATAACAACACAGCTCTCCTTCAAAGCGCTGCTACCAGCTGCTGCTATAAAAAGACAGCTTAGCAGCTGCAGCCAGCCGCATTTTTTTATTACAATGCAACATCTGCAAACAAACACATTAAGAAAAACACACAAATTAACTAATCCAATATACACAAACAGCAACAACCAACAAGGCGAACGTTGACGACGTAAACAACCGAACATAAGATAAGATCGAGACGACCCATCGACATCCGCAACAAGAACAGTACTAATTTATAAATAATTGTTGCGATTATTTTGTTCTTGCGTGTTGTCACGGGTGCAGTCTCGACAGTTGTTGTTGTTGTTGTTGCCGTCATTCATTTGCCAGTAAATTAGGCCATTTTTGCCAGTAATTATTACTACTACTAAAAACGACCTTTTTAAAAAAGGTTTTTATTTATTTTGCTCAAACAGGAAAACAAGCGACCAAAGGAAAGTGTTCCTAACTGTGTTGCAGTAGGCGGTACAATACTATCGATCTGGCATCGTTGGCTGCTCGTGTGGGCTTTTCGCGAGTTGTCGGGAAACGGTGTTAGTATTACTAGCATTTCACACTGCTGGGAATGATATCTATATATATTTACCTGACCCGGGTGTGTTTGAGTTGTTGGAATTGTGCGCATGTAGGTCTCTGGGAAGAGATTCACTCATCTGTGGTGCTTTGGCTAGAGTTGAGCGGCCGGAATTCGCAGAAAAATCTAACAGCCTCTTCGTCATCGTTGTTGTTGTTGTTGTTGTTGTTGCTCATGCCAGCATTTCTCTTAGGCGGAGGAATTTAATCAATCGATCAGTGAATTGCCTACTAGACTCCTGACTTATTTTGCCGAAGCTATGCTTTGGTTACTGTTGCTAATACTGCAATTTTTCAGATCCGGCATAAGTTTTTTTTGCACGTTCTGGAACTAACGTTCTCGACGAACGCCCATCTTTGCCAATTGCACGCAAGTTCCATGTATTAGCTGCGGATAGTTTCTCATGTAGAGTCTCGATAAGAGTTACTCGCCTTAAAATATATTCTCCTACACGCTCATTGTTTGCCATATTTTTAGTTCTCTCTCTCTCTCTCTCTATATATATATATATATACTTGTTTTTAAATATATATTTAATGATTTAACATGATCTCAATGGACAGCTCAAGAGGAAGAAGAATGAGGAACAGACACGCTCAGTAATCAGTCATGGCCGTGGAGGATAGCCTTTTTGGTCATGCATCTGTCGTCGCCATATAATGGAGACGAGGCGCTTTGTGCTGTGCACAGCTGGCAAGAGCGGTAATTGCCTTTGCTAGCTAAAGAATTATTTCGAGTAGGCTCGACGAAATCGTGACGCATCAGGAGCTGCACGAAGCACGGATATATATATATATATATATATATATTATTCGTCTAATATATTTGTCATTCATGCGTATTTTTCCGGTGAGAGAAAACAGAGCCCATGCTGTTGGTCGATTGCAGGTTTTGGACGTTGACACTGCGTCATGGATTCCGCTCGTACATCATGAATGGCTCAGGAAAAGCTAGTAGTAGATCGCTTCCAGTTGCTCCGTTGAGTCGATTCAGTAGTTCGAATGTTGGTGCTCCAGTGCTCCACGCCTGCAGAGAGTCTGGCAGAGCGTAAGATCGCGGAGCGAGGTATACGCTTTGTTTTTTGTTGCGTACAAATGGCAATGCGACCACCATCTGCTTTCTTCGGTTTGTTCTCTCGCGAGATGCTCGTTTGTTTGCATCGGTCTACCAGACAATAGCATTATTCTTGCTGTTTAGGCATGTGTGTGCTCATCATTTAACATGAGTACATGCGTCTGTATGGCCGTATATGTGCATGTATTCATGTTTATCTGGCACATGTGCATACATGTGCTATGTGGCGCGATATACGCGAATAGTGAACATGAGCACACCGAGCAGTAACGGGTGGCAGTGGCGGCGGGGTTGGTAAAGTGTAGAATTGATCATTAGTTAGGCGTTCGTCAAGGCCCGACGCCTCCTGATTATGAGCAAAGTCTGCCGACGAGCTCGATCAAATTGTCGTGGCCTTTAACGTGAAGTAGGTTTAGGTTAGCCGAAACAGCCATAGCATTAGCGTTAGTTAGTTATTGTTAGCTTTAGTCAGACCGGGGTCATTACGTCAAGTTGAAGGTGAACACGATCACATAGATATTTCCAGCTATATATATATATACACAAATTGGCACAACTTATGGTCAACTACGTCAATTTGTGTTAGACGTATTAGTAGTAGTTGTTGTAGCATTGGTGTGCATTGGCCGTTGTTATCAGTCACAGTCAGAGGCATATCGAGTCAAAGGCACTAGCGACAGTGTTAGCCGCAGCAGAAGAAGGCACGGAAGCAGCGATAGGGATATTTCGTTTTGCGAGATAAAACTGGGAGTTGGGAAGTGACGACCAGTTTGCACCCAGCGGTAACAACAACAACCCACGGCAGTAACAACAACGGCATCAACAACAACAGCATCAACAACAACAGCAGCATCAACAACAACAACGGCATCAACAACAACAGCAATAACAACAGCAACAACAACAGCATTAACAACAACAACAACAACAACAACAACAACAAAAACAAGGCAGACGCGACACCAGTTTACGAGGTGGTAAACGACTTGATGACGACAGTGTGGCCGTCCGTCCATCTGTCTGTCCGTGTGTTCGTCCACCAAACCCGGCGGCAATAATGAACGACGGCCGCCCGGCCTGACACATACAGGCCTTTAGGCTCTGGCTGTTAACTGATACGAGCTCACTGCGAGTTGGGCGGTGCCCAACTGCTGATGCTGTTGTTGTTGGTAATATGTTGTAGTGGTAATGGCTGTAGTAGTGGTTGGTAGTGATTGTTGTTGCTGTAGTAGTAGTAGTAGTATTTGAAGAGTAGTATAGGAAGAGAGCCTGGATGGTTGACTTGGCTACAGCGTTAGTCGATTTGGCGGCAGCTGACAGTTGACTGGTTCACTGGTTGACTGACGGACGGACGGACGAACTAGCCAGAGAGATGTTTGATTAAGAGACGGTTCTTCGGTGATGACGGTTTTCGTCACCGACTCCGTCACGACGGCTCTACTACTCGACTGGGACGGGCCTGTCCACAACAACCACAACAACAACAACAGCATTAGCGACAACCACAACAACAGCAGCAACAGCAACAATCACAGCGGCAACAGCAACAACAACAACAGCAGCAGCAACAACAACAATGCCGGCTACAACTGAAATAGGCCAGAAGCGCTATGCGCTGCTAGCACCAGATTGTGAGTGCCTGCATGGAGGAGCATTGGCGGTTATGTTGATACTGCTGGCCGCGTCAACGCAGCCGGCGACTTTTAAAAGCATACACCCTCGGTGGTCGTTGTTGTTCTGGTTGTTGTTTTTGTTGTTGCCGTTGTCATTCCTTTATCGTTGTTGTCGTCAATGTCATGACCGATAAGCGCGCCCACCTGCCTCCTCGTGATGCGATACATAATTTGAAACCTGCCTCTTAGCCCTACTTACGTACTGCACGTATAATACAATGTCTTTATTTATTACCTACCCGCAGTAAGAGTATGCAATGCTGCACCGGTCGCGCGCTGATGACTTGAGCACGATGTACGAAGCCGTCCATGTGAGCTGCAGTGAAACTGCAGAAACAGTTGACCGTAGCTGTAGAGCTGGACAGAATAGTGTCGAGGTTTCTTCATATGAATAGTGATGCTTTTTTAAAAAAAACTATATAAGTGACTTTTGTCTTATTTTGTGTTTTTATTCTTCTCTCTCCTTTTCGTTTTGTTTTTGTTGGCATCTCGTTACGCGTAGTCGTTTCGTATGTCGACAGTACAGGGACGACACCCGTCAAAACTGGCCGCCCTCTGACAGCTCATCATTGAGCTTTAGATTCGATGAAGTACGCGCCAGGGACTACAAACCGAGATCCGAGATCGTGTGCAACCTTTGCGACCTTATGCTAGTTACTTTTCGAACTAATGTTTTGTATATATACTCGCATATAATATTCATGACTACCCGTGCCAATAATGTCGTGGACATCTACCTAAGATTATATACATATATATATATATATATATATATATATATACTATATATATATACTATTACTTGGTGGTACAAAGTGGTTTTTCCGTCAATCATACGTGTTGATAGAATATCCATCATCCGAAGTTGAATGTACAGTTGTGTCGTTTTTTCGTCCAGTGCTTTGGCTTCGAGGTACATGCTTGTCGTATATGTCGCTTTTGACACCGTCGCCCGGTATTGATCACTCAATAATGGCCCATTATATATCGGCTTGAAGCTCATTACTATGTACAGGCATCACAGTTACATATATATATATATATATATATATATATATATAAATGATTATGATTATATGTGCGTCTGCACAACAGGACCTTCATTCGTGGCACCCCATATAGACATCTGCCACATTATCTCTACATACGACAAGTGACATCATCTGCTTGATAATTGGGTTTTCCGGTCGATCTCATGTAAGATCATAAACAGACCTTTTGGACTTCTGTTTGCCAACGATTATATTATCTATATCTTTACTAGTAAAATTATAATAGGTAAACTTGCATTTGTTTTATTTTGTAACGTGCGTCATATACATTTCTTATGCACGTGTCGTTTTCAATTGAAAGCTCTCTCCAACGGGGTCATCTCACTGTATGTACTGTGCTGCTACTCGTGTACTCAGCTGAAATGTTTTGGTTTTTGTTATTTCCTACATATGGTTGTCAGTCGAGCCACTCTGCAACGGGCTAAAGAGAAACCGTTCTGGGTTTTGGTACGCACATGGTGGCTAATAGGTAAAAGTGTAGATTTGCCTTTTTTTTATATTCATAGTTCATTTAGGTGGCCACATTCGAAGGATTTACTTGAGGAGGCGTAAGCCGCAGCATGGGCGGTGTTCTAGTAGATTTTTGCCCAGCCGTGCGTTAAGAAACTCCGTCAAACTGTTTAGGATAGTTACGCCAACCTAGAGGTAGTGTGTGTTACGCCATAGGGAAGCCAAGCTAAAAGGCGCCTGTTAGTCGCGTGGAAGTTATCATCAAGATATCCAATCAGATCTAAACACCAGATAGACATAGTGCGACCGCTTTCGTTAGTTTGGGTTTCGGTAGGGTCAGCAACCCGGTTGTGCCAATTTCCGCGAATAGCGTCTGGCGATGCTAACTTATATGTATAGTGTTTGTCTGGCTGCGGGGCACCCTGGTCTTTCTGTTGCGCCTTCTATTACGCATGTTGACGCTTGCCATGTTCGCTGTGCATATTGAAGAAAGGACTAGGAAAGCAAACGGCGGTCGTGTCAATGACATGTAAAAGCACGCAGATACTTTCACTCAAGGCAGCGTTTCTAACGTCTCATATCGATCTGAAAATAGCTCTATCTAGGGCTTCGGCGACGGTATTTAGTCATTATGAGCAAAACTCGTTGTCTCGCATCCAGCCATATTCAACCGCGTAAAACCTGCCTCTCTGAAACGGGAATTGGGTTTACAAAACAATCCGTAAGCGTAGAATTGGGCTTACAAGCTAGCCATTCTGTTCATTCGCTAGCACCAATACCGCTCTCACTCGCAGAACAGAAGGCAATTTGCATTCCCAGAGACCCCGGCGGATCTCCTCAGTTCATTGGGCAGTATGAGAAATAGCTGACATTTGTCCAGAGCTTTATTTTGCGGGGTCAGTGCTAAACTCAGAGTGGAAGGATGTAGGCAGTACGGATAGACATATAGTGGTGCGTTTCTTAGTCCATGATTTTCACCCTGCGCTCTGTCTGACTGAGGGCTTCCACGATCCAAGTGATACATACATTTGTAAATATTGTAGTTTTGCCATCGCCGCGGAAGCTTTGTGTGCCTATTATGCTTTAAACTTTACAAGTTTAAAGAAGAATATCAGAGAGGGACGGGCGGCGCGTGCGTGAGATGCGTGTTTGTGTAACGCAGCTTCTATCTGGAAGCTTAGGATAATACGGTTTTGTCACCGTTAGTAACCGTTTGTCACTGTATAATGTCCTCGCCCTTATTGAGCAGACAAATTGTGTCGCTGAGTGCGTTTGATCAGGTTTTGTCAGATCAGAACAAAATTTAGGCCAAAGGTGACCGAGCTACGCCCTCTCAGTTATCGAGGCGACTTGCCGGAACCCGGATGATCTCAAAATCGAGCACATATGTACGGGCGGCACGGGTCCCACTCGACACCTTCTGCGTTGCCTCGTTTACCCTTTATGCGAGTAGCAGCAGTTGTTGACTGGCTATTCCCTAACACTGTTGTGACGCCAATTGCGCAAAATGTCAATATTATGTCATAGTCTCGTGGCGGACTCGATTGACGATATAAAAAGTGTATATTAGGATAGTTTTATAGGTAGAACGCTATATACACATTTACAGTATATATATATATATATATATATATATATATATATATATATATATATAGGAATGTAGAGCAGGACGCAGGGCAAAAATGTCGCTAGAAGGGTCCTGTGTATGGGTCTGTGCTGCTTGTGTGGTGGCCAGTTTAAGCACGCCTGTTGTCATTCTGAGTAGTGTTAGTCAAGTAGAAGCGTGACATGGTCAAGATGATGATGATGATGACGACGATGGTTGATGCTGATGATGTTGCTGGTTGATGTTGATGATGATGTTGATGGTCGATGGCGGCGATGATGATGCTGATGATGACGGGGCAAGCGTCAAGGTGGGCTTCGGTCATTAACCGCAGTTTCCGCAGTCTGTAAAGGGAAGTCCGTCTTCCTCCGAAACGCTCCTCTCCTCAGTCTTCTTGTTCTTCTCCTTGGCATTTCTGTCTTTAGGGAACAAGAGAAGAATCTTTATTTGCAGTGGCGGACTTTTAACGACAACGCCAGTAGCATTACCAGCAGCTGCAGCAACACTACCAACTCCATCAACATCATTGCTAGCGTAATCGCTCTGATTGATGCTGTTGTGGCGTTATTGTCGCCGCTGCTGTTATTGTTGTCATCGTCGTCGTTATTGTTGTTGTCGTCGTCATTATTGTCGCCGTTGCTGTTATTGTTGTCGCAGTTGCTGTTGTTGTTGCTGTTGTCGTCGTCGTCGTCGTCGTTGTTGTTGTTGTTGTTGTTGTTGTTGTCGTTGTTGTTGTTGTTGTTGTTGTTGTTGTTGTTGTTGTTGTTGTTGTTGTTGTTGTTGTTGTTGTTGTTGTTGTTGTTGTTGTTGTTGTTGTTGTTGTTGTTGTTGTTGTTGTTGTTGTTGTTGTTGTTGTTGTTGTTGTTGTTGTTGTTGTTGTTGTTGTTGTTGTCGTTGCGTGATTGTTGCCGTCGTCGTCGTTGTTGTTGTTGTCGTTGTTGTTGTTGCGTTATTGTCGCCGTTGGTGTCGTGGCAGTGGTCGACCTTTCTCTTTTCCTAATTGAAGACGAGAAGAAAAAGCGGCGGGAGATGACCGCTTTGCGACAGCGACAACGAGTGCTAAGCTGCTGGCTTTGCTCTGCCCCGGTTGTTGTTATTGCCGTCGTCGTTGTCGTCAACCGACACGATAGACTCTGACAGGTATTCTCAGAGGCGCAGACGACCAGACGGACGGCAAAATAGACAGACATACAGATAGATGGCTGCCCGGACCTTTGCGCACAGTGCAAGGTCTCTCTCTCTCTCTCTCTGGACAAAGGGGTAAACAGATAGACATGCATGCTTGCATGCAGTCAGCCCGGCAGGCATTTATTGTTGGGTTATTCTCTCTCTGGGTACAACTTGTGTTGTACAACAGTGCCATTACCATCACCTTCTCCGCCACCACCACCACCACGGTTACCACTATCCATCTTCAGTCATCGCCATCACCAGGTACCAGAGGCAGGCTTCATGATGGCAGCATCAGGCCGCACGATGGCAGCAGCAGCAGCATCGAGCTTCATGGTAGCGAAACCGTGAGGCATTCGACGTCGTCATGATGGCCAGGCACGACCGTCTCTGCATCGGTGGCACCAGCCGCCGCCAGCCATAGATGAGATGATGACGCCCGACGAGGCAGCGCTCATAGACTACATCTAGGACGATTCCTAACTATAAGGCTCACTACTACTACGACTACTATAACTACTACTATTTCATGACTATAACGTGTGCCCACGCAATACCCAATTGCATAATAACATAATTGAATAACATAGTGTGGCTACAAGTCGAATGCTGGTCTGAGTGCTGGTTCTGCAACAATTAGTAATGCTATTAGTCCGGCGACGACCGGTCAACGACAACAGTGAGTGCTCCTAGCAAATCCCATCAATAACAACAACGACGACGACGACGAGGACGACAACAACAACAACAGCAGCCAGAACAATCGTTTTTTGTAGTTGTTGTTTTTGTGCAGTAATACAACAAAAGCATATTAGTTCATCATTATATTAATATGATGACGATGCTGATGATGATTACGATTATGATTACAATGATGGTTATGATTACTAATCCGTGAAAACGACGACGGCGACTTAACTATAGAAGTGGCAAGAAGGCTTCGGAGGCGACCTCGTGCTTCCGTGTGACCCTATATGATGAGGACGACGACATTGGTATCAATTGCGAGATCGTGACGCTGATGAAGGGCGCATGGCGGGAATGCTGAATGGGAATGCAAATGACGAACATGATGAGAACGAGGTCGTCGGCGAGGAGCCGACGATTCCCAAGTCGAATCTAGCGAGGACAATGCCGGTCATGCGCGAAGCAGCAAAGCCAGCAACACCAATCGATAATCACGATTATGGCGATGACAAATATTTATATGGCCCTCGCACTGTCTCGTTTTTCTCTACCGCGCTCTTTTTCTCTCTCTCATCTCCGTCGCTGCATCTTTGCTTCTACCACTGTTCTCTGTGGCCTTCCTCTGACACTGTCCTCAGTGCTCTTCCTCAGCCACTGTTTTCTCACTGCTCTTTCTCAGCCACTGTTTTCTCAGTGCTCTTCCTCTGCCACTGTTTTCTCAGTGCGCTTCCTCAACCACTGTTTCCTCGGCGCATTTTCCTCAGCCACTGTACTCAGTGATGGATGGCCGAATGCTCAATCGCCGCCCTCTACCTGCCTTACTTGCTTTCGCGCCTATCCCCCTTTACGTTTGTACGCAATGGCTGCAATTGTCACTGTCTGCTGCTCGACTGTGGCTGTTGATGAATTGCGAGCCTACTCGCTTGTCTGCGATTGGGTTCCGTTGGCTGGCTTGGTTGCTCTTGCACCACGAAGTTCCTCTCCATCATCACCTTCCTCTACTGGTGCTGATCCTCCGTCGTTCTCCATCGGCCCAAACTCATCCTTTCGAAAGTTTTGAATTGTCATTATGCTATATATATATATATATATATATTAAAATTGTTGTTTTTAATAATAGAAATAATATAATGTTTATACAACGATAATTCTTGAGAAAAACGTACGATTGTGGTTGATACTTTGGGCAGCGTTATTGCCGTTACCCCGTATATATATATATATATATATATAGCACGAATATGGCAATTACCTATTATCTGCCTGAGGCTATAAGTCATACCTGTGCATGATGTTCCCCAATAGCGTCAGCAACCGATGAAGAGCAACCAACTCCAACAGCGACAACATTTTTCCTTGATCGGTTTGTTTGCACAGACAAACGATAAACCGAATCCGGCGAATCGTTGGTTTGTTCCCAGAAGTTCCAAGTAAACTTCGATCATACCATGAGCTATTTTACCACTTAGATCTCTTCCACGTTTAAGCCTCGTTTTTTTTAAATAAAAAAAAAACATCAAACAGTTTTAACTCTGCGTGTCTACTGATGGTCGGCATTCGCCGGACGAGCTCCGGGAGTGTTGCTGGAGCTGGAGGTCTAGTTTTTGCTCGTGCTTCAGTTCATCCCACATCTGCTATGTGGGACTCGGGTCGGGAGAACACGCCGGGGAATCCATGAAGCTAATTCCAGCTCCTGCGATATACCTTCGGACAAGTGCAGCAGTGTGCGCCCTGGCATTGTCGTGCATAAAAATTAAGTTATCACCAACAGCGCTTGTATAAGGCACGAAGTGTCCGAATATTATCAATGTACCGTTGGGTAATTAAACCTCTTATTCCATGAGAACCGTGGACTTGACGGACTTTCACCAGTTGGGTTTACCGTCGCCGTAACTGAAACGCCTCACAACGCAAGAACTGTGCAAACCGGTCTTCTCGTCGCCGGTGCACACTTTTCCGTCTATCGTTCCATCCTGGTCTCATCCGAGAATGGAACGCCCTGCCACTCTTCAACGATCCAACTTCCATCAGCTCGCCATACTTCTATCTCGCCGTACTGGCGTCGTACTTATCAGTAAGCTGTGGTCAGTTTTGGACGTACAGCGGGCCTGTTGCGATTAACATTCATGCTCAGTCTTTGCCTCATAGTACGAACACTCTAAACGGAAACTACTCCGAGAGCACTACGGTAAGCTGTTGGCTTAACTGGACAGCAGTAAGAGACAAAATCGCAAAATGTTCATTAAAGGGTAGCGGTCGTCCTGATTAATTGGAGCCCGACGAACCGGGCGCTCTCCGATGAAAGCCGTCCGTGAGTTGGTACCGTCGGTAGACCCTGCAACCGATGGATTGGTTTAGTTGGCTCGAGCTTTAGAACGTTGACTATAGTAGCCACGTTCATCCAAAGCAATGGCCCGAGCGGCTCTCTCTCTGGCGTGGTATCAATTTCCACTCAGAACTCGTTTAGTGAACATTTTATTGGCTGACGACTGAAAAGGAGCATTCTACTTTAGAGGACGGTTCGATATAGATCTTATATTTAACTCATATATTCATATTCGCCCAAACTGGAGCGCCGACTAACATAATGCTGTAAATGATCCTCTGTCAGACGTATGAGCCGTTATATTATTATTATTATTCATTCAGTTATTACAATTGTGAGGTATGAACGTTTAAACAGGGTTCATCCTGCGCTGTTCGCTTACTGTTAATTAAATTTTATACAGACCTTTGTCAATTCATTATTATTATTAGTCCGTCATTACTTAGCTTGTTACGTTGCGCCGCTGTATACATGCTTAATTTATTTATGCTGATTTTACGATCACTGTTTTACTTTACGAGGCGGGGTCGTTTTAGAGTACATACACCCAGTTTCCGTCGCTAAGCGCTCCAACCGAGGGTCTCTTGATCGGATTGACATTGTCCGATATTTATTGACAGCTCCGGACCCGCAGCTGCATGTCGATTGGAAACCTTGCGCGGCAGTGAGCAATCACTAAGTTTGACGACTCCCCCCTCTCGCCCACGCCGATATGGGTGACGGTCGAGTTGAGCCTAGCACCGAGTCGAAGATCTATACAATTGCGAGTGGGCGTATCGTACATTCGAGTATTCGTAGCACTTCGATTCGGCTTGAGGTCAGACTCACAGCCGATAGAAATAGAAGCTTTTGAGCGTCGCCAATGCTGTTCATAATTGGAAGCGTTTTTTGTTGATTTAAAGGATCGAGACACTCAGCTTTAACTGGTATCCGACCTTGAGCTTAGTCTTACATAACTATCGAGCTTTATATATATGACCTAATTAATCCTCTTCTGTAGCACCGATGTGACAAGCGAGAATTGACGCTTCGATCAGGTTCTTAGTGAAGAATTATTAGTATGGGTTTAACTGGCATGAGCCATCTTGCCCACCTCATAGTCACGACAGGCACTGAAATTTTCTAGCTGAATCTGCGCTGCAGTTGACCCAGGCATTTCCGAAAGTGTTCGAATGTTAGGGGGCGCACATGCCACATTTTGAAGTTCACTCAGCCAAGTGAAAAAAAAAGATCATTCACAACCATCTTAGCGCGTCACTTGTTTCGATCGTTTTTTACATTTACTTTCTAGTTAATGATTTTCCTCTGTATTTATTTGCGATGTCTATCTTTATCTGAATCATTACTAACAAGCATTTGTTTTTCTACGACTTAGGTGTCGGAGCCACGGCGATAGTGCACGCTGCACTATGTCTTCCACGAAAGGAACGTTGCGCAATCAAACGAATAAACCTCGAAAAATGGAACACGTCGATGGACGAACTGCTCGTAAGTCACACTGGATGTTAGATATACTCTTTTTTGTTGTTCCTTTTATGTTATTGTCTTTACAAATGCATTGTCTTAACAAGTTTTAAATGTCAGACCTTTGTCCACAGACCTAAATTCTCGTTTACGGAAACGTGCGGGCAATTTAAGACGAGCACATAAAGATGTACATATGAACTTATATATATATATATATATATATAGAGGCTAAGGAGATATCGAAGCAATGCATTGATGGGAAATAATGTGTCAGTGTTTGTTTTAATCTATGCGCCTATCAGTTTACATAGTAAATAGTTGGATGATTATGTCAATATGCGAATTATATATAATATATATATATATATATATATATATATATATATATGAGATATGACAAGATTTTGGGTGTTTGTAGGACCGGCTTTCAGTCCGTGTAAAATAAGTTTGTAGATTGTGCCTCGCTTAACGTTAACGATGAATGCGTAAAATGTCTCTGTCGGTATAGATAGTATTTTTTCACTGGCCAACAGGGAAGGGGCATCTATGTTGATGTACATTTTTTCTTCTTTTACCTGTTTATTGACAACGCGAAGTACGTTCAGCATTAAGTGTGTGCTGCACTGTAACTCATAGGGCATGTTATCTTAATGGGTTGGACTGCTCTCAGGGCATTAGCCAGAACGGGAAAAGAAGGAATAAAAACTGCAGTCTCTCTTGCTGTTAGCAGAATATTGCCCCGCGCTAGCATGACACTAATAATAGCCGCTGGCATATTATTGCTGCTATATATATATATATATATATATATATATATATATATATATATATAGCGAAAACCTACAAGAGAGGCTTGAGTAGCTAAAACAAGACATCTATATGTGTTCATATCATCGTTCGGACGTTCGGCATCGTCACGACTACAACTGTCGTCTTAATTTGCCTTTTTTTTCGCGCAGAAAGAGATTCAGGCAATGCGAGCCTGCAATCACGAGAACGTTGTCTCCTACTACACATCGTTCGTGGTCAAGGACGAACTTTGGCTTGTGATTCGCCTATTGGCCGGTGGCAGCCTTCTCGACATTATTAAGGCAAGTGAAGGCTTCTGCCGCGTCTTATAATGCCTCAGTATTGCAACTATTATACAATAGTTATATGTTAAATATGTTTGCGTAAACACTATATATATATATAGCTTCTGCGTATATTTCTTGAATGACTTTATATAATATTCTTTCTTAAATAAGATACTAACTAAAAGTACAGATTTTGCATTAGTTACTCGCGAACAATTTCTGTTTATATGAAATTTGAATGTTTGTTCATGTGCAAAACTCATCTTACAGCACCGCATGAAGACGGAGGATTGCCGGCAAGGTGTTTTTGACGAGGCGACGATCGCCACGGTCCTTCGGGAAGTGCTGAAGGGACTGGAATATTTCCACAATAACGGACAGATTCACAGGGATATCAAGGCGGGCAACATACTACTCGGAGAAGACGGCACCGTGCAAATAGCCGGTTAGTACTAACTGCTCATGCTGATATACATATATATATATGTTAGCCGCATCGAGAATTATTCATGCAAAACTCATGCTAAACTGCTATCGGTCACAGGGCGGGGCAGTGATAATATTAAGAAATGTGACATTGAGATCATCAGAGAGTTCATTAATGAGATAGGTTGATAGATTTGGTGGTTGACTTAGTATCGAGCCCCTGGCTCAGTGTTGCTGTCGTCAACCGTCTGTGTAGCCTTGTAGAACGTTCATCTGAATCCTCCACTAATAGGAACGTTTTGCTTGGAATTAATTATCCTCGACATGTAGTCCCTGATATCACTGTAAAGCTGCACCTGGTTTGCTATTTACTACCCACCATTAATGTATATATATCGAAAAGCTTGCCTGGGCTAGATGTATTATGCTATATGATTAATGGCGGGTATATATAAATATATATATATATATATATATATATATATAAATTCCATACATTTGGTTCATTTCCATGTATTCCATTTCCATCGGTTTTGTAAAAGACTTCGGAGTGAGTTCATGGCTGGCGACAGGCGGCGACCTCTCGCGGCAAAAGTCTCGTCACACCTTTGTCGGCACGCCGTGCTGGATGGCTCCCGAGGTGATGGAGCAGGTGACCGGTTACGACTTCAAAGCCGACATCTGGAGCTTTGGTACGTACAATATTACGCGACTAACCACGAACAATGACAACAATGTCAATCGATTGCACCACAACCGATGAGAAGCATTTTTTCAAATCGGTCGTACTACACTGGATTTACTTTTAGATAATTGATAATAACTGCACATTTGTAGATGTGGGTTTAAGCAGAATTAAATAAATCATGAATAATGTGTGCGGCATACATTTGTGTCATCTCACTAGACGTCCGTCTAATGTTGTTGTAAAATGAGTGCGTTCGTGTTTAAAAGTTCCAAAGTCCAAAGTTCAAGCTTGGTTAGGTCTATATGAAATAAATAGGTTATCTTTGTTTTAAAAAAGTGCATATATAATGGTATTTTGGTATATTTTACAGGTATCACGGCCATGGAGTTAATCACAGGAACAGCTCCGTACCACAAATATCCTCCCATGAAAGTACTAATGCTGACGTTACAAAACGACCCTCCGACCCTCGAAACTGTCGGTGACGAGAAGGATCAATATAAGGTATGAAACGTCGAAGCGTTGGACCACAACATGCTCTGCATTCTCTTTCTGGTATCCTTGCTTATTTGTCGTATTTACTATTACTACCAGTACTAGTGCAGTATTTACGTCTCGCGATAAGCTGTCTGTTTTATATTTGGCCCTTTATTTCTATCTAGTTGTGCTATTTTTCCATTTTCTACAATTACACTAGAATTAAAACAAGAAAACATCTTTTTAAAGGGTATCTTCAATTCTAGACAATGATCTGCCCCGTATGGGCTTGGAATTGCCGTGAGGTCTATTTTTGATGTATCGAGGGCCGAGTATTCAATGTATCGAGGGCACGAATACACTGTTACCCGCTTCTTGTTGTTTTACAAAAGGGCGTCGTTACGTCAATGCTTTTGTGTTGGCGGGGCTTATGTAGTTTGTCGCCACAATAATTCTTAAATTGCCCTTATGCTTTTATACACGTATTAACTACAATGATAGTTTTCCTTATCATTACATGTCGTGACCATTGATGTCTAGGCTGGCGTAATCTGCGACATTTAGCGATCGTTAGCCGGTTTCTGGATAGCATTATATATTGCTGCTATGAGCAGGAATATGGGATTTTAAGATTGCACCTGCTGGCTAGCCGACACGCTGGTCAAAACTAGCATGTTTTATGATGATGATTATTATTATTATTATGTCTTAGAGCAGATGCACCAGTGCAGGTTTATGCTGCGCTGTTTGCTTGTGAGGAAATTTTTGGGGACAAAGTCTTATGCGTATGCGTGTCCCTACTGATTGTTGCGACCAGTTTTACAAGTTTTCTCGGTTTCCTATAGTCTTCTTATCTTTATACTAGTTTTGCTTTTGGTAATTCAGTATCGTTGACCTTTATCTCTATGGACATGAGTTTCGTTTTGCTTATGTAAGCAATTCTTTGTGCCGCAATCCCGTCGACAAAAATGTTGTGTCTTACGCTGCGTCACCCGCGATATGTGGCTAGTTGTTTAGCTAAGTTTAAATGTCAGGGAAAATAAATGAAGCCTCACTCGAGCTGCAAAGCTTACCGCTAATATGAATAATATGTTAGTGCTGCTTTGGATAGGCAACCGCTAACATACTGAACAGTACTTCGACCGAAACAGTTTTACTCCTTCTGAAGCTGTGGGACAAAGGTTTTATTATTTGCCAGTTCTTCCGGAGACGCTCATAGCCTTTGTCCATGACATAGATATTTGTTCGTAGGCACACACCAAAGCAAAAACTTTGAAGCTCTTTGTGCCCTCTACTCTTTGGTTTTTTACAGGTCTATTTCTTTCTGCGAGATTTTTTCTCATTCTATGTTTTTCTCGGTCCGCCCATTCCCCCCCCCCCACCTCACCCGTCCGTTTCCCTTATAATTCTGGGTAGTTTTCTTCTCTGTCTGCGCGCTCGTTTATGCGCTGTACACTTTATTTTTTCATGTTTATCTTGTCCCTCTCCACTTCGCACTGGTTTACCCGTTTGTCGAACGACTTTTTCTTTCCGTGGTTTTCAACATTTGCTTTTCCATCAACCTTATCTCTTCGCAACAAAATTAGCTTATTTTCAATATCTGTTTTTGTTGTTGTTCTACGCCCTTTTACATCTCCGACACCAATGTATGCTTTTCCATAGCAAATGGTCCTGTCTCTCGCTCAATACTTTATGTCTCGATCTGCGCCAGAATAAGCAAAATAACAGAGACAGGAGAGCACTTCTGTGACTGCCCCTTGTTCTTTCTGTGTGTGTGTGCAATATGTCTTTCTATTTCTTATCTTCCTTGCCTTTCCCTTTCCTCCTTGTCTTTGTGATGTTTCCTTCTAGTCTGCTTTCTCTGTTGTGCTTTGTTTGCGTGTTCCCGTCCAGAGCACTTTGCTTGTTGTTGTTGTTGCTTAATATAGTTGTTTTTAATGTTGTTGATGACGTTGTTATTGTTGTTGTTGTCTCTTAATGTTGTTGTTTATTGATGTTGTTGTATTTAGTCGCTTATTGATTATATGGCTTTTGTTGTTAATATTGCTCTTGTTGCTGCTTATTATAGTTGGTTTTAATGTTGTGGATGTCGTTGTTATTGTTGCCGTTTCGTAATACTCGCTTATTGATTATGCTACTCTTGTTGTTGTTAATATTGTTCTCGTTGTTTTCTATGTTTTTTTTTACCGGCGCACCACTATTGTTTCTTTCGTTTCTCTTTCTCGTTCGTGCCACCCTTGAATTGGCCCGTCTATTGTCTGTTCGAGGGGGGGGGGGGGGGGGGGGCGCTGGGCACAGTTGACTCAAACGCGCCCCCGGCGCTTAATGCTACAACCGACCATTTGGTCATGATTACTATCTAACTCGTTGTTGCTAACTTGTTGTTGATTGATATCGTCTGGTTACTAACGTCTGGTAATGTGGAAGCGCATAGGGCACAAAGCGACTTACCAGCTCCGTCAATGGATTGACGATAGTGTTGATGAGGTCGATGGTGTTGAGTGATAATTAATATTATTATTATTATTATTATTATGAAAGTGATGATACGGGTGATGACTCCTATTAACCGGCTCACCTCTACCGCGACATCACCATGCTGCGGTGATGCTGTGTGTCTCTGTCGTGTTCTTTGTCTGACAGAGCTATGGCAAGACGATCCGAAAGATGATCTCTGAGTGTCTGCAAAAGGACCCTGCCAAACGGCCGACAGCGTCAGAGCTGCTCAAGCATGCTTTCTTTCGAAAGAGCAAGGACAAACGCTATCTGGTCCACTCGCTACTGTGCAGTGCGCCAACCATTGAGCATCGGGCGCAGCGGCTAAAGCACAGCAAACGAAATCCCGGCGCGTCGGGAAGACTACACAGGTACACTCGTTATATATATATATATCAGTTTTGTTTAGTTATTAAGTATTACCTTGTTATTTTATTGCCCGGGGTGAAAGTATTCCAGTATGACGGGTTATTGTGTGTATATATATATATATATATATATATATGTTTCTAGTATTTACAATGCGTTTCAACTCCCGATTGCATAAATGACTCTTGTGCTTTTTCGGCGGCTGTGTTCAGTTATGTTTAGTTATTAAGTATTACCTCATTATTTTATTGCCCGAGGTGAAGGTATTTCAGTATGACGGGTCATTGTATATATATAAATATATATTTATATACATATGTATGTATATATATATATATATGTATATATGTATATATATATTTATATACATATGTATATATATATATATATATATATATATATATATATATATATATATATATATATGTATATATATATTTATATATCTATATATATATATATATATATTTATATATATATATATATATATATATTTATATATATATATATATATATATATATATACGCCGTTCGAACCAACACCGCGTAGAGCTGTAAACGACAAGCAGCGGGCGACATCAGCCACCGGCTTCATTCAGATGCTGGCTAGATGTGGGCGGAAGGCGACGACGCTTTGCGCGCGGTAATGCGTTAATATCGTCGTTCTTGTGCTTGTCGCTTTCATTGTGGCTTCCTGTCGTTGGGCGGCTATGAGTCAAACAGGACAACAGCAGCTCTTTACAGCCATTGCCATTTTGAGAGCGGCCTATGCGGCAGCGATTCCCGCGGCTGCTGCTGCTGTTGTAGCTTTAGGTTTGCAGTGGTTGTTGGCCGCGTTTGTCGAGACTGTGCCCAGGCAATGATGCAGAGGTCTGAGAGAGGCAAGCTTCGCTGCGCCGCTGGGAAGGGTCTGCTTGTTGAGTCGGCACTATAGCCGGCGTCTTCTCCGCCTCTTTCTACTCTTTATTTTTTTTATTTCATTATTTTCTTCTACTTGAATCGTCAACGACCTATGAGATCGAGCAGCAATCATGCGTGCTCTCCTAAGCCGTTGGTTGTCACGGAAGAAGCGACCCCGGCTGAGCGATATGGGTCCTCTGGTCTCTTTCACTGCTGCCAATAGCCATCACGAACACGTCTTATGCTTACTATTAGGATTACGATTGCGACTACACTAACCCGTGCTGCTAGGTCGTGTCCCATGAGCGATGACGTACGTGGCCCCACCGACCATCTTCGGGAAGATGGTGGCATATTGAATATGTTCTAGAAAAAGTCATATTGGTAGTAGTATTGGTGGTCCCGGTGGCGTGGTGGGTGGTGCATTCGTTTGCGCCTTGCAATCGAAAGGGAAACATAGGTGCGCGGGTTCGAGCCCCACCGTTGTACGTTTGTATTTATGGGGCTCCGTCTATGAAGCAATGCGAAAAGCAGTCCCGCGGACGCTAAATCTTGGCTGAGGGTCAGCTCGAAAACTTTACTTTAGTAGTAGTAGTAGTAGTAGTTGTAGTAGTTAATAGTAATATATTTAAGTGGTTCGAAAACTTTACTTTAGTAGTAGTAGCAGTAGTAGTTAATAGTAATATATTTAAGTGGTTCGAAAACTTTACTTTAGTAGTAGTAGCAATAGTAGTAATAGTAATATCATTAAGCGTTTCTGTAATTATAATAGTCTCGGTCTTTCGTTACAGACCGAGAGTGTTTTGAATATAATTGAAAAGAAAATTTGCTTTATTACACGAATGGAAGTATAGTTCTTTACAAGTTGTTGTGTAAGTTCTCGGTCGGCAACAAATCGCGAAACGAACACGAAAGTATGGCATATGGTATTGACTAATGTCATGTGTGTGAGAGAGATCGAGAGAGAGAGAGAGAGATGGAGAGAGAAAGCGAGGGTTCGCGAGGCTTTCTACGATATCTATGAGCGAATCATAGTAACAGAGCCGGCAAAATGGTTTGTCACGCACTTTTCATAGAACGAATAAGTGCTCACTGTTAAGCTCCGCGCGGCCGCTTGTCAACAACAGCGACTGCAGCAGCAATAACAGCAACAACAACACAACCACCACCACCACCAACAACAACAACACAACCACCACCACCAACAGCAACAACAACAACAACAATGATAATGATAGTGATGATGATGAAGATTGTGATGACAAGACAAAAGTACATCGCCGCGCCGATACGATCGATGAGGAGAGGAGAATGGCGTGTGTCGTCGTTTGAAGTCGCCGTCCGTGGCTCTCGCGCTTCGAGACCGAGTTCGTTCCTGTATTGTTGTGTATCCAGGACATGGCATGACAAGCTGCACTAGCCGCTGGCTGGCTAGAATGTGACGACAGTGTCTCGCGTAGCTGGATAGCTGGCTGCGTTGGCACAGTCGTCCTTAGTCTAAAGTGCCCATCTCTTTTATTATTAGTAGTAGTATGCGTCCGCTGCAACTAAGTCGTGGGTGCGCACTCATGCGTTGCGTTACGTGGGTTGACAACGACAACTCACAGACGCAGCAGCGGCAGCAACAAAAACAGTAGCAACAACGAAAACAAAACACCTAATTGAACAACAACAACGATTGAAATAACAACAGTCACTTTAGCTTAGCGTGTACAAACAAGCGAGGTTGTCTAACTAGTAATGATAACAACGACAACAACAACAACAGCAACAACAGCAGCAACAACAAGAACAGCAACACAAACAACAGCAACAGTAACAGCAATAATTACAACAGAGCGTTGCGGCAAAACCTCGGGCCTCGACTAGAAGAAGCACCTTTGTGGTGGTGGTGGTGGTAGTGGTGGTGATATTGGCGGTAAAGCTGAAGACTGGCGGCTTAAGCCTATACTTACACCCGATGAACCAGGGGGTACGTTAGGCCACCTAGGTTGCGTGTATGCGTGCGTGCGTATTTCTTGACTGAAGAACAACAACAACAGAACAGCTTCGGCCGGGTACGCTCTCGCGACGGAAAAGTTTTTGGCTACGGAGGATCCGGTTCACAGTGAAGAAGAAACAAGTTGAAGATGGGGACTGTCTTCCGGATGGTGCAGTAATTGTCATTTTTGCAAAAATTATTGAATCTCGGCGTCTTCATCTCTCCTATCTCTCCCCTCTGTGTGTCTCTCTCTCTCTCTCTCTTTCTCTTTCTCTCGCTCTCTGGAATACTCAGTCTTCATGTGCGACAGCTTGGCTAAGGACGGTCATGTTAATACCAAACACATTGTTAGGGATGAAGGGAATACAGTGACACGCCGTCAGGAAGCGGAGGAGAACAACTGGCCGTGGGGTCTAAGCTACTCCCCGGTGTGTGGGGGGATTCGGTTCACGATGGCCAATCCGTATACAGCAGTATAGTTTATAGATAGTCAACAAAATAGTTTTTATTAATATATATATATATATATATATATATAAAGTTCGAAAAAGGACAACAAATATGTCCTGTGTGTACGGTTGGCCCGCTGTTCGATTCTTCGCAGAACTATTGAACCGCTATTACTTACATAGTACCACCGCTTTTGCTTAACAATTTTTAGACCCGCCAGTACTGATACATGTTGCGGCCAAACATTCTACTTTGTTTTTCTCGGTAAATTTAACGCCGAATGTGTCCAAAATCGCTTTGTCAATCAGATCACTAAAATATAATATTCAATTCAGTGTCGATACCTTTACTATTGCTGTACACAGGTTTGCCCTACTACTAGGGAGGAACTGGGGGTGTGTGCGTTGATATCTTTGGCTATATATATAACAAAACTACTTTTATTCATCAATTCATATTACAAATCTGTGTAAGTAAACGTGTTAGCTTTCAGCCTAGAACGGTCATGATCTGCACCATTCAACAAGCGATCCTAAAATAGAGATTGCGTTGCTCCGCTGGACTATGTGAGAATTGAGCTAGTATGTCTTGCCGGTTTGGTTGGAATGTTCCGAGGATAGATCCGAGGGTCTATATATATATATATATAACATGTGACTCTTCTTTAATAAGTCGCTTGAGCATTTCCTTATTGTTTAGCCCATATCTATATGTATAATGCATACTGCCGTTGATACCCAATGCCTAATTCCCCGTTGTCTAACCTGCTGACCTGTCTTGTGTTTCTGGTGTGTTTGGTGTCGGGATTCGGTGATGTTTTTGTTTCGGGGTCTGTTCGTTTCGTTGGCTTCTTTTTCGGTGGGGGGGGGGTACTCGACCTTGATCTACTGGATACTGGATGATCTGTGTCTGCTGCTCGCAGAACGGAGACGGGCGACTGGGTTTGGTCGGACGGAGAGGGGGGCAGCAGTGGGGAGGAACTGGAAGCCGGCGGCGTGGGTGCTGGCGGCGGCGGCGACGCCGGGGGTCTGGGCGGCGTCAGTGGCAACGGCGGGGGCGCAGCCGGTCCTGGCGGCGGTGGCGGCGGCGGCGACGGTCTTTCGGCGACCGAGGCGGGAATTGTGTCCGCTGAAGAGTTGGCCGCCAGACAGGAGGCCATCTCGCGCGCTAACCAGAGCACTTCGTCGTCGGATTCGGGCACAACAGGGCCGCCATCGCTCGGCATCGAAATCACGGCCGGACCCCCACAGCAAGCACCGGATAACCAACAACTTCAGCAGCAGCAGCAGCAACAACCTGCGCAACCTCCTCAGCAGCAGTTGCTACAACAGCAGCAGCAGCAGCCGTTGCCAGCAAATCAAGCAGCAGTAACGGCAGTAACGACAACGGCGACGTCGAACGGCTCCGTAAGCGTTATTCTTCCTACTCGCTTTAATCGAAAATCGAAAATAGAGTGATTGTTTAGTACTTGCGCAGCTAATGTGCAGAGTTATACTAAAATTATAACTAACCTACATTCAGTTTGAATTGAATAGGGTTTCTTTTTGACTAGCAAACGATCAAGTGTTTGTTTTTAGAAAGGATCTAAATTTACGTTATCGGAGAGTACACACATATATAAATATATATATATATATATATAGCGAAGTATGGCTTTGTTTTCAAATGCTAATTCTTATTTCATTATTACCATTGCTTTTTATCATTATTATTTGTACTATTATTAAACGCAAGCACTGTGAACTGCAGCAGCCGGCGTCTAGCTCAAGATCTGATTAGTGCATTATACTTAATGCTGTGGGCTTTACGTTTCTTTAAGAGTATGTCTAAGCCGACGAACCTAGACACATATAGGACACATAAAAAAAGCATGAGGAAAACACCAATAAACTCACAAAATATAATAATAATAATAATAATAATGATAATAATAATGTATGTTTCACACATAAACGGCAGTACCTCTATAATGTCATACATCAATGTAAGCAATTTGTATGTTGTGATTGATCAGGACGTTGCTGTCAGCGGTTGCGGCTCATTAACCGGATTTGAAGGCGGTGCGGACTTAGACTCCAACAACCTTCCCTCAGCCGCTCTGACCTCGGCAGGTCAGGCTTCTCCTTCGATCGCCCATCTGCCTGTCGTTCAACTCGCACTGCGAATACGCAACGCTAAAAAGGAACTCAATGATATCAAGTTCGAGTTCACGCGAGATAAGGTTGGTCACTTTGCTGGTACTGTTGTGTCTCTATCTGTATATATATATATATATATATATATATATGCTCTTTCTTTCTCTCTCTCTCTATCTCTTTATATGTATATATATATATATATATATATATATATATATATATCTATATATATATATGGAACCATAACTAGGACTAGTGCGCTAGTCACGGTTGTCGTCTACCGGGCTACCGGGGTATCGCCGATATGATCCCTGTTGATCAAATTCTCTTTGAGGTGATACAAAAGGATGATATGCTTATTTCGGTACACATGTCAAGCAAAACATTAAAGCCATATATATATATATATATATATAGACTTGGTAGGACGACTTGGTAAAGGTGCACACGTTCGCGGGGACCCAATTGTCATGTGAGCAGGGACCGTTAAGCATTGACTAAATTATATCATTACCTATATATTTAGTCATTACATTATATAGGACCGACATAGCCCGCTGGCAAATTTATTTGTCCATGTTGCCTGTTATCACTGGCGGCATGTTGTCATTACATTTGTTTATTTGATCTACAGGACACCTCTGAAGGTATCGCGGCGGAGATGGTGGGAGCAGGACTCGTGGACGGAAGGGATAAGGTTATTGTCGCTGCCAACCTGCAAAAGCTTATCGATGGAACCGCTAACGTCAGGTCGCTCATCTTCCCGCTGGTAGGTGGCGGTTTTGTTTCTAGCCAGCTATATTTGATAACTTTATCGCCGTAAAGATTTTCTCTCCTGTAATGGGTTATTGTTTCTGCTCCGACATATGCGCGTATATGGCCGACACTAGGTTGCCACACTTCAATTGCAGTGTTTTCTGCTGATACTCGAGTGAGAAGTGCAAACCTAAGAGAGATATTGTTGCTGTTGGCTGCGGCAAAATCGATTCTAATTGAGAAAGTATCGTCATTTCAGACAATGGATCCCGAGTCGATGCCCGTACCCGACCAGCGGACCTTGATGGGCTTCGCTCAGCTCTCTATTGTGGACTGAGGCAACTTGGATCTTCGCCACCCTCAACAGTTCTGTGTCTGCGGGATACACGCACGTGGGGTGCTGGCGAAGTGCCAAAAGGCTAGGTTTAAAGCGCGAAGTTTTTCACACTTGAAATCTATCATACAGGTGCCTATCGATCCGTCGGTCTCTGCCACCGGCTCCGGCTGGCGGCGGCAGTCGATGGTACGAGAAACAAGCGAATTCGTTTGACACAGGATCTCCTTACTCCCTGCTAGTTCTCCTTATTGGTCTTCCGCTATTGGACATCGGTACCGGCCATGGCCGGAAGTGTGCTTAATCTGGAGGTGTCTCGCAGACGTCGACACATCAGCTCTGATGTCCTCCTCAGCTTCACGTTTGACGTTTCAACCTTGATCATTTCGAGTCCGCCAAGTGCAGCCATTGTGAGCCACAACGAGTATTTGTCGGCCAGTTACCTGTTTCGAAGAGGAATGGCAAAAACAACAACAACGACAACAACAGCAACAGCAGCAGCAGCAACAACAACAATCACAGAAATGCAGCCAATGCCAGCTACAAACATAACGACAACCGCAGCAATAACAACAACCATTGTAACAACAACCATGACAACAATCAAGACAGTAATCGTAAATTGCACAAATAACAATCGTTTTCGCATACGGGCGCGTACGGCCTATATGTCGATGTGTGTCCCTTGTTGTTAGCTGTTGCTGTAGGCTAGCATTGTGAGAACAATGGTTAACACAACGCATGGAGGCTCCTGGCGCCCATCGCTCCGCCGCCTAACGTGTAGCAGTAAACAGCCCAATGGGTATGAAGCCTGCTCGGTGCACAGCCGATGCTTCGGTGTTACGGCTCAACCAACTATGAATTACTGCAGACGTCGTCTTTGCCAGCAGAACGTCTTCGAAAAACCAAGACAAAAAGTGGACCGAATTCTTGAATATAGATAAATAGATAATCCATATATATATATATATATATATATATATATCAAAGATTCAACAGTTAAACCATTTTCTTTGGTTGGATTGTACAAGCGACGCTGCTAGAATTTCCAGTGGGTCGTGTGGCGCGCGCATGTAAGGTAGACACTTTATTTGATGGTTACATCCAGATCCCCTCCCGTTCATTTCACGTCCGACCGACACAGCCAGCCGATTCGGCCAACTCAGTAATTGTGGCTACCGCTGATCGTCGACCAATAATTGTCTTGCGAGACGTCCGTAGGAGTCAATGACGAAGCCTTATATCGACAAGGTCGACATTGCAGATGTCATTACCATAGATATCTATATGTGTAGGGGTGGCCGTGGTGAGCAGTCTGGCTACGGCTATGCAACTAGATGGTCTGTCGTGTTGATTCGCGAGGACAACTTAGAGTCCATTTGCTTGGTTTCGGCAGGCCAAATGCAAATTGGAATCGCCGCCAGTTTCACTTAGTAAACAGCAGCAATCCACTCAAGAGTTGAACTCCATGGCTAAGTTGCAGATAGGACGTCTGCATGGATGATAGTGTATCATGCTCCTATGTCGAAATGGGTGGGGTGGATAGGAGAACCTGCGCCTTTGCTGACCCGTGTAGACCGCGGCCACCACACTGAGAAGCTCCCTAAATCTACACGTTACCGGCGGTCGGAGGAAAAACTTATATATAATTATTTTTCTGTGAATAAACGTACGCTTTACGGTGATGGCTTTAAGGCTGCCGCCAAGTATCTCGAGCTGACAAAGCCAGCAGCCACGCACTGCACACACGTAGGCATACAAACAGAAGACATGCATTCGCATTAAGACAGAGAGCTCTGCATGCAGTGATTAGCTAAATAGTTAATTGTACAGTCAGATTTTGCATACAGCAACACTGCTGCATTACTTTGCTCCGAATAACAGTGATTGATGCTGGTCGCTTGTCGAATAGGCGATCTTTAATATATGTTGCTAATTCTTATACGAGATAACTCTTCTTTGGTACGCTATTTAGAAATATATATATATATATATATATATATATATATATATATATATATATATATATATACATATATATATATATATATATATATATATATATGTGGACGTCTCGAGGGAAATTAGCGATACATACCTTTGATTATATTCTAGAACAGCGCGAGTATAGAGGCGTCAAAAATGAATTTTGCAAGGAAGTGAACTTAGTGAAGGCGACGAGCATGTAGGCCAAGCAGGCGAGAGAGACAAAGAAAAAGGCGGGGGAGAAAGATAATAAGGGCGAATATCATGGAAGTTCAAATGACACCGTCATTGGCAGAATACGTACAGTGGACCGAATACACGGGTATGCCGTGTATTGCCGTGAAGCTCAGTTCATACTGATTTACTTAGTGATGTACGTGATGCACCAGGCCTTGAACAGCCGGCAATTTCCTCAATAATTCGCTGAGTTTCTATAATCTCATTAATATTTGTGTACTTGGCTAGGTAAATAATCTCTCTCCCTTGCTTGCTATGCACCTAATTCTCACTTCCCGTCCTTCCCTGTACTAGTTGTACAATGCACGCTTAGTGAATTTTACGTACTTACATTACTGTTGCGTTCAGTGGACACGTCGGAATCAGCGCACGCATACTTATCACGACATGGAAATAATTTGATTAATAATAGCAATGTCTTTTTTATAAGCAACTGTTGCTCATGTCGGCAAGTGTCAATTATAGATCGATATATATTATATTTGCTTTACTTTGATTCATTTATAAATGAAATGTTCACGCGCTTGCCGGACGAGTCGTTTCTCCACGTGGCTAGTAAAGAACGATCTACCCATTTGTCTTTTCGTTCGTGACTAATTTTGATAATTGACAGGTTAACGACAATGTTCTGTCATATATATATATATATATATATATATATATATATTAGCTCGGTGCCTCGCGTGGTTTTCCTGTACGATATAATAATATCTTAGTTAAACAACTGCCGAATGCAAAATATCACCTCACATAAATAGAAGCTTTTCTTCCACACACACGTACCCTAATTGGGGTGCCATATGATATAAATATATATAGGACGATAATAGGATATCTTGCTACGAATTTTAACAACTGTGACGGTATATATATATATATATATATATATATATATATATGCGGAGTGGTTTCTCAAAGCCAAGACAATAGAACACATGAAGTTGTTCTCCGAGTTTAGCAATAAAAATCGGATAGCGCTGACGATGTTTTGCTTCCTTGAAACAGTTCGGTAACATGTTTTGTTTGCTCGTCTGCCGTTTTCTACCTGCATTATCAATACAGCTCATAACTGGTACGGATTCGATTATTTTTGGATTTTGATGGCCAGGTCATAGTATGAAACCGTACATGTTGCCACCACAATGGGATGTGACAGTATAGTTAAGGAAACAGGCGCGCGACGCCTTTGACTTTAAAGTACACGGTATTGAAAAATACTACGTGACCTGTATGTAAGTGGGGGTGTATAATAAATTTGTTGTTAACACTGTTATACAACTGCTTAAGCGATGTGTTCACTAACCTAGGGGTCACAAGGGCAGTGTTTGTAGCAGTGTTACGTAGCGTAAGCTGTGACAAATAGATAATCCTGACCATCTTACATTACGGGAATCATAGGCTTGCTATACGATGTGCAATTTAGCCCACCTACATTTTGCTACTTCTTTAATGAGGCACTCATTTCAAAAGTTCTCTATAATCAAGATGAGGACATTTTAACATCTGGAAGATGCGTATACACGTAACAGCCAAACAGCAAGCATATTTTCCAGGAGCGTATGTTGTAAATAAGCAAGCCTTAAAAATATGTCAGTTAGAAACAATCTGAATCACCTGAAAGCGACTTAACCGACATATCCCTTGTCTCGATATTCGACCTAGTCCGATTATCGGCAAATGCATTTCGCTCTAAATAGTGTACCAACATTTGACTGTGCTTGTAATCCACATAAGAATGCAAATTCCGAGCATGATACAACAGGACATTTGTGGACGTGCATCGAACATGTTCTAGCCTGCAGCGGTCAATGAAGATGGCTTGTGCAGCCTGCAGCTTGGCTTCTCTACTAACTCCGATTGGGCGGCAACTCTACATATGTATGCCCATTTCAGTCCGCTTTTTAGGTGTTGGCCTTTGCCACTTGTTTTTTTCAGTCACATTTGTAACTCTTCATTTACCGCTGCTGTTTCGAGTCGTAGATTGTTTTGAGATACTCTTTGCTGCTTTCTGCTGGCGGGTAGTCCTGGTTCCTGTTTCCACCGGATACTGCCTATCCGAGGAAGTATCCACCGAAGTGGACCCTGGGCGCAATCAAGCAGGTGCAGGAGCAGGGTACCTTGGTGACAAACATGCTACTTCTGGTAATGTTCTCTCCATCAACGACAAGTCCACTGACAGAGGTGAAGTCACATCATAGAATTTTGCATCTCCTTTACTTTCTTGTTGTTTCCCGATCTCGATTCTAATGTTCGAAGCGAGTAGAAACTCTACTATGACGTAGTATAGTAGTAATAGTAGGCGCACACCGCATCACTTCCACAGTGGAGGCATAGTTTCAATAAAAAGCACTTGAGATAAACTCCAGGAAAAATAAGGCTAAGAAGTTTATGGCCTATGCGGATGTAAAGGTGTGCGGTGCTTGATTGCTGAAGCTTAAAAACTCCTATATTCGACATACTTGCAACAGTAAAAGTATCAAAAATTAAAAATGTAAAGGAGTGTTTAAAACGGTACCACATTATTTACCCGGTAAAGCTGTAGTGGAAGATAAGCATTACAACAGGGGCACACACTCACACACTATTAATCATCGTTGGTAATATATAGTTATGTTTATTTTATGCTTCTAATAAAAATCTGTGTATTTACAAAGGCAGGTACTTTTTAGTTTCTAGAAACGAACGCGTCATTTCCTGCGTGTGTCGAATCGCTTCATCATGACAGTTGCCTAATTCAGGGTTTCTCTAATTGGAAATCTCCTTCAAGCGCGTAAACAACGGTTCCTGTGTTTGACCTGATGCCTGAGTGGTGTTTGAGCCGGAAGTCGCACAGCCAAGGCTTACGTCTTCATTTCGTCGAAGCGACGCGGCCGACCACGTTCTGTCCTCGACCATAAGTTTGTTTAATAGGCGCTCACTGATACCGGGTATGATTGGCTGAAGTAGAATGCCCGCTACTCGGAGTACTTCGAGTGCCGTATGAAGCATAGCGTCGAGCTGATGTCGAGCCGCGGTCGCTGTTCCAGCGTCTACCGTGCCACCTTCGGCTGAGGCCACCGACAGACCGTTGTCGACGGTGGCAGCAACCTTGGCCAACTTCCAAGGTTCGGTCGCCTGCACAAAGCTATTGGCGTCGCGCAGCAACGCCTGTATATGCTGAATGCCGATGTAGAAATCGCCGACGAGAAAATGCGGCTCCACCTGTTTTGGAGGAAAAACATACGGAATAGCGGGAATAAACAAGCAAGTTAGCTGACATTCAGTCAGCTGCCGGGCGGTCTGAAACCACTGGGTATGTTTACTTGGATTGAAACGGCTGTTGGAAGCTTTGATGCGCACTACCCCTAAAGATATATATATATATATATCCAGATACCCCTCAGGCATGGATAAATACTTCATATGTACTTTGTATAAATAGAGGTATCTCAAACATTGTCATAATAAGCCATTTCCAAATGGAATGCAGAGCAGATTTGACTTGCTTAGAAGTGACAGTGGTAATTACAAAAATGTAGCTAACGTCCCTTGTCTGTTAACATGGGACTCCATGGAGATCTGACATCAGAGTCGGGAAAATGGCTTACGGTAATAATATCACGAACCCAACCATCATCGATTTGGTGCCAAAGCAATCTCCATAAAATGCGCATTTTTCTAAATATGTGTATTTTATTTGTGTCAAAATGGGTGGAGTGTCAAACTGTTAAAGCAACTTTAATTGACTTCCAGAAGAATGTTCTTCCGGACACGCTGATATGTTTGGTTTCGCTATGGATCCATCTCCACCATTTGCTGTCGTACATTTATTAAAACTTTGCCCGGTCAATCACACTGGTATGACAACGATTGGGCATTTCACACACAGTGATATATAGGACATTTCTGACCTCACCCATTCAATTAGATTTTAAAAAAAATGCTTATTTCCAACTAATTCTAGGATCTGCCTCAACTACGGCTAGAACGTTCATGGACGCCTCTTAAGTAGCGAGTAGGGCAAACCAATCCTGAGACGATTGCCTGTCTAATCAATCCTACCTATGAGCACAGACCCTATTTTAGGCACTAGGTTCTTGATTTTACCTTAGCCGGAAGACTCAGTGCTGCTTCGAGGAGTCGACGTGCATCGTCGGCAAATGGCGTACTGATGTCGGGAAACCGTGGAATAATCTGCGACTGATTGATCTTGATCGCCGTGCAACGACCCAAAAGATTGCCGAACGTATTTGCCAGGTCGTTGTTCAGAACACGGGTAATCTTCACCTCACTGAAATCTAATGCACGAACCGTTATTAAAGCACAAATACACGTAGACAGGATTGGCTAGCTTTCTCGATTGTTTATATGTTTAGTAATATGCTGCAGTTCAAATGCAGACACATGGAGCGCCCTGCCTATTTGCCATACTCATTGTCATATAAACGAATTAGGTGGGTACTTAACAAACATATATATATATATATATATTGGAATATCTTTCCTGGCTATCTACTTACTGGCGTCGCTATGTGGCGTGGCTTCACGAAGTAGAAAATACCTCAGACCATCTGGTGTCACTTTTGACGCAGTTTCAAAAGGACAGACGACGTTTCCTCGGGACTTCGACATTTTCTGCTCGTCCACGGTCCAGTGCGAGTGGCACAGGATTCTGTGCTCACATGCGGGGAAGCAGCAATAGGTGCAAGTAAAGTGCCTCGTAGGTTACATATTACGTATAAGCTAAATACGTAATACGTAATAGCTTATACGTAATATGTAACGTGATGACACCCGGTGGTACCGTCCCGGACGGTACCACCGGGTGTCACCCGGGGCATTAACCGTCCAGCCCGGGGGTCCTCGTGCAGAACGGTCCTGGCAGTAGCCTTAACAGCCCTCGAATGGGCCACGACAGGATGACAATATAAATTCGTTGACACCCAAATCTATCGTATGCCTTGCCCCCCGGTTAGTTTACAGCTACTAGCAATCCACGGAACCAACGGAAGTTTCCGTCGTCTTCAAAATTACTTTTCGTCGTTTTCTTTGGAATTAGCTTTAGTCAATAATAATAATACATTATTGCTATGGAAAAGTTCCGTAGCACACATACAAAAGGCTTTGCATTGGGATCGTATGAATACGTAACTTACCCTCAGAATATGAGTTTGCACTTACTAGTCTGCAAAACACACATTTGTCAATCCCCCCACTAGCTGACTGGCACAATTAAACAGACAGATAGACAACGAGCAAACAAAACAAACATTGGCTGTTTAAGCAAAGCTAGCCCAATACATGAGTTTCGGACAATACTGAGAATGTTTGTCATTAAATTGTCATTAAAATAGAAATGCAAATCAATGCGTCTGGTCTAACCTTTTCGGTAGGTCTAAACCAGCAGCCATAAGAAAAGCCGGCCAGTAGATACCATGAAATTTTAGAATGTCTTTGCCGATAACGTGTACCGTTGGCGGCCACACCCGAAGAGGTTGGCCACCGGTTTCCGCATTTGCAACGGTCAGGTAATTAACCAGCGCGTCTAGCCACACATAAATCTGCAATTGAACATATAAAATAAACAACTTTAATCACTTTTCAAGGAAAGAGCAGACTCAGCCAGAACTGTTCAAAGACAGCGTCATAGCCACCGCTATCAGACAATAGATTCACACTCATGTTTGGACTTAACTCCTTAAACGATGAGGCATTAGGATTCGTACGCGCAAGCTTAAACAACAACAAGCAGACACACGAGATGTCAAACGTCTGACAGGCGTGCTGAGGTGTTATGCTTGATGAAGTATCTTTTCCATGCCACAGGCCTTAAGGCCCATTGCGAGCGTCGATACATGTTTTGTACTAAATAATGTTAATTATAATAATGTATCTGCTAAAAGTATTTATGCCATAAATAGACAAGCATACATTATTCAGGACATTGGCGCGCAGCTCGCAAACAACCTCTCATTTCAAGGTGTTCATTAAGGCCTATAGTAGCTATATTTACATGCGCTGACTCCAATTAGGGAAAAACAACTCAGTACGAACACTCTGTGCAGGATCGTCTGGCACGGGAATAGCCCAATTAACGCGACCACTTCCACGAGATACGGACAAATCTCCAAAGTCCTAACTCCACCCAGTGTCGAAGAAGCGCGTGGAACTTGTTAGGCTGGACCACATCAGGATTCGTATCCAGCCAGTGTAGAAGATCACCTGGAAAACACATTCTCATTTAAAAATTGTTTCTGCATATATATATATATATATATATATATATATATATATATATAGGAGGGTTACATCCACCTCTATCGTAGGAACAATAGAAGTCATCGAATCTCAAAGAAAGAATCTTGCCATGATTACGCACCTCTGAAATTCGATAATCGAAACATGTAGTTTTCCTCCTTAATCCACTCGACAGGATTTCCCGTTTCCGTGCTAACAGTCACCTTCTTTCCATTGACATCAACTTCCTTGATATCGGTCACAAAATTCTCATCGGAGATCGAATACCAGCCTTCATAGCTACCTTTGTAGATGTGGCCTCGCGCTGATAACGTTTGCTACCAGAAAACAGTGAAATTATGGATTATTACATCGTACGAAATAATTAAGATTGCTCAATGGTAGGATACATATGACATGTCAATTTTCAGGTTCTGTTAAGTAGGCCATATAGCTTATTCCGCGCGTTCATACAACTGTGATAAACTAAGTGAAACGTAACTAAACTTGTCAAATTTTTACAGTATATTTCGATAGTTATCTTGAATAGTGCTAGCAATAGTGATAGTAATGCCGTTCGTGTTACTCAGGTCAACAAAAACGCATACAATATTTTTTAAAGTCCCGGTTCGCTATGACAGACACCACCTTTCTTTAGTGTTGTCGAATGTTCCTGTCGGTGGCATCTGACTATAAACTTGAGACCAAAAAGAATACTTGGTTAAAATCAAGTTATAGGCTTAAGTTATGCCACAATTACCCTAGCTGACTGAAATACAAGATGTAAGCTTCACAAATATTGCCGTTCTTTAGTGGATTTGGAATCCTTCTCTTTATATTGCTTCTGTTTTATTATGCGCAACATCCGATACATTTTTAAGGATGCAAAGTCTCAACACTCATTTATAACGACACCTTAATTTGCGTGCTCTTGGCCACGAGTCAAGGGTGCGCACAGTGAAAGACGATGTTGGCCAGAAAAGCAGTGCCTCTGAGGCAGCCTTTAAGGCTGCAAGAGTTAAACATAGAAGGTGACGGAGGCGGTACAAGCCTTTGGTTCAACCAGGCCTTCTGCTTAAAACGGGGAGAGTTTAAGTACCTGTGACACGAGCACGGGCTCTACACCCTGACACCCAGATCGTTGTCGAGCGTAGGATGGTCTTTGGACAACATCCTGCAAGAGCAAGCATCCTTCGAGAGGCTGCTCATGGATATGGTGAGCGCCGGTATGAAGAGGAGGACCTGCCTGCTTGAGACAGCAAAAGCTGTATCATACGACTTTTGATTCGTCGTAGCCAAAAGAGAATGAACGAGCAGCAGGCTTGTCAGCACCTGACTGCTGCCAAATTAGTATGGCCAGATCCCTGATCCTTTGGTCAAGCAACCGCTCACGTCAAAACAGCACCTCATAAACTTGCCCTTCAGAGACGAGGAGGTCGCTGCCGTGCTACGAACCCTGCCATATAGGAAGACTGGTAGTGACTGAGATAGAATTTACAATGAGCATTGGGCAAGGTCGGCAGATTATTGGCAGGCCATCTGTATTGTCTGTTCATACAGATATTTAGAGAGAGTCGTATACTCCAAGCCTGGCACAATACAAGACGCCCTTCGAGGAATTAAAAAGCGGTGATGATGTGCGCGATCGAAATCTATACCGGGCAATTCGTGTCCAACATGTGGAAAAGACCCTTCTACCGGAGCAGTTCAGGTTCAGGAAGGGTCGATGTACACAGGGCGCACTTCGCAATATGTAGGGCTTCGGGCGGAATGAAAGGCACATGCATAGACGCTAAAGAGCCCCGATAAAGATATCGTTTAAATATTCCTGGGATTAAAAACTCAGCCCGCGTATTATTCAAACCAAAAATAAACTAGAAACGATGATATTTGAAAGTAACTAGACATGTTACAAACAAACCAATGTTGACGATAATCCGATATACAAAAGTGCTAACCGCAATGGCTGCAGAGATAACCTGCAGCCAATGACCCAAACATAAATTCCTTGGAAATCTTACCCGCCTACAGAATTAAAAAGTTACTAGCCAAATCTAGCTAAAAAAATGTAGTACAGATATTGCATAGTTATGTGCGCACTTAGTACATATATTATATCAGTGTGATATATATATATATATATATATATATATTTATATTGATGAGCATAGCTATAATGGCTTCAGAGTGATCTAGGCATATGGAGGTGTGTTATTGATACGAACCCAAAAACTGGCGACGCACTCTTTGTGCTGAAGGTCCGTAGTTCGAATAAAATGATCATGGGAACTTCCGACCAGGTCGCAAAGGGCGCGAAATTTTGCAGATATAGTATTGCAGAAGCTTCCCTCTGTTTTGCCTGCGGCTTGGGCTGCGCGCTGGATCTAAATGAATTAACACCAATGGCATCCAGTCAGATGCTATGTGCTTTCTAGTATATTGCGTGGGTATTCAATAAACTATGACATTCATTCAAATAAACTGACATTACTGGAGATCGATAATTACTTCACACAATCACAAAAAACACGAAACGACTAATGATCGATAGAAGGAAAATCAGCAAGCGTTAGAAAGTTATTTCAGAGAAAACATTTTAGGACGAACATGTCTGAGTGGAAGAATAAGATGGCAGACACTAACCCGCTCTTCTATGAAACCTAGGAAGAAACGTGTAGTTAGTGAAAGTGTTGCACGTATGAGAAGAGACCCCTAATCGCACGATTTGCTATATATGGCTTCCACAGGAAGATCTGTATTCGTTTCACGAAATTTCCTCGTTATGCTCGTCCAAACTCTGCGAAGGGACAGTGTGACTTATATAAACTTATATCCTTTCGGGGCTGACTCTCAGCCAAGATTTAACGTCCATGGTACTCTTTTTCGCATTGCTTCATAGACGGACCCCCATAAATACAAATGTGCAACGGTGGGGCTCGAACCCGCGCACCTATGTGTCTCCTCCGGTCGCGAGGTGCAGACGCATGCCACCACTTATTATCCAACAATGGGATAGAGCAGCACTCGACCTTCGGAACTGCGATAAATATGCGTATATGTAAATGTGTGCTTTCTCTGTAAGCGCAACATTGTACTTAATATTAATAAAGCATTGCATTTTTTGTATACAGTAGTCGGGCCAATTTTTCCTGTATGAATTAGAGATTTCTAGAGAGAGAGTTATCTCGTTGTGTTCTCGTATGTATTTGTGTTCGTATTCGAAAGGGTGTTTAACTCAATTCTCAACTCGTAATGGGCCAGATTTCCGTTTGATTTTGAGTACATTACAGATTTTTGCTATGAAGCTTTCAGGGAGACCTGGCGCCTAAGACTCTACAGACTCTTGGGTGGAACTTACAAGCTTTGGATACTGGTGGTATACGGTGTCTGAGGGTTACATATATATATATATATAACCCTCAAACACCGTACACCACCAGTATCCAAAGCTTTCAGGGAGACCTGGCTTCTAAGACTCTACAGACTCTTGGGTGGAACTTACAAGCTTTGGATACTGGTGGTGTACGGTGTCTGAGGGTTACATATATATATATATATATATGGAGAGAGAGAGAGTAACAATACGATATCGCTATATTCGCCCAGTGATAAGCGCTTCCAACAGCACCAGTAGAAAACATTCGATATCGTTGCAAAGCGCGACGAACAGCCAATAATAATAATAACAAACGGAAACCCGCGCGAGGGCGAATATCTGAGGCAGCTTCTGTCTCTCGCGGTGTGTAGAGGCAATGCCGCTTCTAGAATAATTGGCGTTACGGGCTAAGAAGATAGGTAGCACCCGCAGGCATCGAGTCGACACGTTCGAACTCTATGCTTATAACACAAATAATAAACATTATAATAAGAGCCCTAGATCAAGCCCGAGTTTAAGCCCGGAGGAAGTAAAAGCTGTTTGAGGGGGGGGGGGGGGGCGGACGGGTAAGGAGTTCGGTCGGGAGTTTCGACCTTGATGCCGTGTTCATCGCTGCCGGTGCTGAACAGTGTCTTCTCGCGCGGATGACGAAGTCGCTGCAGCCGGTTGAGCGCGTCGGCCAGCACCAGCGTATGACAATGGCCGATATGCGGAGCTGCGAACACCAAAAACAACCGCATACGCGGAAACCATTACTTCGACAAGCATTCATTATCACTATATTGACTGCTACGGCCAGCCATCAGTCAGGTCTGTTAGCAGTCAATGGTTAAGGACGTGCTTTTTGGTTATCTTAGTTTGTTGTTCTAACACTACATATACCAACCAATGCAAATATGTGACTTTATCATATAAAACTGCATATATTTCTGATGTTATTCATGTTAGGTATCTTATTTGAAAACGAGATGGCTGAATAGTAAATGCAATGTCTGCTGTCCAAATCACGGTTCACATCATCTGTCTGCCTAACCTACCCGCGTTCACATAGAAGATGGGTGTAGTGATGAAAAATCTCGACATGGCATCGCTTGGAGATCGGCGGGCCCTTTTCGGCCGGCGTATTACGAACTTCACAAGCACAACAGGAGACACGTTCCTTAGAAGAACTCACGAACAACCACAAACACAGAACCTATAACAGCCATGGTCACAGTAAAAACAACAGCCATGGTCACAACAACAATGTCAACCGCATGGCATGCATCTGGCATGTCTCGCCGGTTGTTACACCGTCTTGCTTTCCAGTCATCACGCCAAGTTTCAACTTCCAACTTTTCGGAATCACCAGTAACGCGAGCAGCAGCAGCAGCACTTGATTAGCTCATTGAATATCCAATTAATAATTAGTACTTAGAGTTAATTTAAGGAGAACTAACGAAGGAAAGCTGGCCGCGGAGCGCTGCTTTGCAACTTAGTTCGCCGGTTCGGATGGTGTCAGTCAGCTGTTCGGCAATTTGATGACCGGGTTGAGTTCGCGCACTGTGCATGTTTATGTTCGGGCATGCCGCTCTCACCCGCCTGCCGGCGGAGGGCTGCTTTTGAATAGGACCCGCCATTCACGACGTATGATAATGATGATTCGACGACCCACACCGCAACAGCAGGACGGCATAGCAGTTACGCCTGTTACTTTCTGTCCGTCGCTGTCTACCTACCCGTTTTCTTTTTCGTCTTTTCGATAAACTTAGTAACTTTTCAATAAAAATAGTAGATTTGTAATGAAACCGTCGACATATCGACGGTCAGTCGACAGTGCGACAATGCCTGGCAGCTGTGAGGGTGGCGATAACTGACGTGTAATGCTAATAGATATGGTGAAAGTAACTCTTGTTTTTATAATTGTTGTATAATACTATTTTCATGATTTACAGCTGCGAGACTGGGGTGTGTATCTAAAAATTGGTGCCAATAGCAACTTGACGGAATAATCAAATCACATCAACAATGGTGTTTTGTCTGCAAATGGCATGAAATAGTAGTTAACTCAAACCCTCTAAAAAGGCTTTAGGTGTAAACTAGAATTTTATTGTACGCTAATTGGCTCAGCCCATAGCACTCACAATAGAAGCCGCATTCTCTCTGCAGACAGCCAAAGACGACACCATCTCTCTCTACCTCAAGTAGATAGTTTACACGGGATTTCCTTCCTTGCGTTTGGCGGTATCCTTTATAAACTTCTTCTGGCCATTCTCCGCGCTAATTGGGCTCAAAACTCCAAAGCAACCGGCACAATGCGCTAACTTCTATAACGGCTTGAGATATTTTCTTCCTTTCTCCGAGCCTGTTACAGTTCTAAGTTCGCTTTGAAATACTATGCGATAACTTGATGCCAATAACTTCGATTGAGCTTTGACCTCTGAGACCGAGTCTTTAATGAAATAGGATTGCCTACCTCTCATGCTGAAAAATTGAATCTTCTAGGAATAATCAGATGCATGAATAGTTGTTTATTTCATCAGTTATTTTTGCTTGCCGGATTTGTATCCTGTAGGACATTCTTAAAGCCGTTTCACGAAGTTCTCTAAGGCAGTCAAGCTTGCTAATTTTTGTGAGTTTAAGTTCTCAGGCCCAGCATTATTCTACGTTGGTCTTAAAAAACCGTAGCCATCATCTTTCCGGCCGATGCCGTTGTCCGCACCCTCTTCGGAGGTCCTTCACCAGGTGCACACCATTGACGAGATGCTTCTTGGGTCTCGGGAGTGTAGTGATGGACCCAGCTTTCATCGACGGTCACGAATCTGCGCCAAAAATCCGACGGATTTTTCGACATCTTGGCCAAATTTCGCTGTGAAGCGGAAACACGCGCGTCGTTCTGGCCTTGGTTGAGCAAATGCGGCAGCCATTTTGCTCTGAGCACTTTCATCTTCAAGTTTTCGTGCAGGATGAAATGCACTCTACCCAAACTGATCCCCAAGGCCTCCGCTATCTCCCTAATGTTCACTCGCTTATCTGCGGCAACGATTTTCCGCACTTTTTCCACGTTTTCCTCATCAGTTGCCGTTTTTGGGCGTCCTGAACGTAGTTCATTCTCGGTGCTCCTGCGACCTCTTTTTAACTCATTAATCAGTGGAAACATTGCAAAAATGCGCTGAGTCACCGTAACCTGTCTACTCGTTTCACAGAGGTCGCATTCCCACTTTTATAAAACAACTTGATACGTCGAAACTTTCTACTCCATTTTAAGACGCATTAGTGCACGAGAAAAGCGATCAACGAATCCACGGGCAATCAGCTTCTATTTTGAGTGCGAGGAGTAGTCGGTAAGTTGCAAGTCCACAGAGGCCGGTGAAGCGCGCGCCAAATTCGAAATTCTAAGAACGAATCGGAAACTACCGTGTTTGTCGATAGGACCCTCTAACGGATCTTGCCTACCTCGACGCACATTGTTGCTAGGGATGGACAGAGACTCGTGAGAAGTTTCGAATGCAGAAACTAGCACACCAATCAATGGCCGACCGAAAATAGCAGAGCTATGCGCAAAACATCGATGTAGAGCACGGCCTGTTGGAGCATGGGCAGAAAATTCGACCGTACACCTGCCTCGCCCGCTTTTTATCTTTAGGCTTTTCGAATGACATATACGACCTTCGGCACGTTGATCAAGTATTTTAGGGTCGCTGCACGGACTTTTCGAGAAAGCGTGAGATAGTGGTAAATCCGTGGTATAGTGCTATTGCGGAGAGTATTACAATCCAGCTGGTCAGCACCCGCTTCCAGCATGACTTCAGTGGATCTTCTAACCTACGTAGCACCTTACTGATCTTATCCTCTAACGTAATCTGAGTTGATAAGTACTCTTGCAGGTAATCGATGTGAGTAATCAACGTGCAAATAAAGCAATTGTTTGCATCTACTCTTTGTTTACGGCACCTGCTAAAGACGCAGAATTTCCTCTATAGACAGCCAAAGATAAATTTGCCTAAGGGGCAGCTCGTCTCATTGCTTGTCTGTGGTTCTTCGTATGCGTTTTGTCAAGCGTTCACCAGAGCTCCGGCATGTTACTTGTAACATGGGGGTAATCATGGCAAAAGGTTCACATGCTGTTTAGCAATTCACGGTACCTCCGTTCCCCAGTTTCAGCTTGC
Source organism: Dermanyssus gallinae (assembly GCA_003439945.1). Taxonomy (NCBI): domain Eukaryota; kingdom Metazoa; phylum Arthropoda; class Arachnida; order Mesostigmata; family Dermanyssidae; genus Dermanyssus; species Dermanyssus gallinae. The sequence continues at coordinate 286,391 of QVRM01005080.1, forward strand.
CCCGATACCTATTTAGGCTCAGTTGAGCTGTGATTTAGATAGCGCAACGTTTCTATTGTATATGACAGATGTTTACATCTTAATTTTGAGCTTTAATTCTGCGACAAAAATGATGCCTAGCCTCGCAGATTGCAGAGTACGTAAAACGAATACATTTGCCCATCCTCAGTAGGGAACATGCTTTTCACACCTCGTATTTGCATCCTCACTACTAATCAGATGTATTTCTTCTAGACGATTGCTAGTAAAGTATTATTTATTTAGGAGACACAAGAGAGACTATGTGTTGGAATTTTTCTACGATCTGTTCTGGCTATCGTTGTAACTATAACGTCTTCCTAACTTGCTTCCTTCATTAGTCTCCTTGAATGTAATTAAGGTGACTTAATTGATTTGGTACACACAGTGATTACATTCGGTCACGTGTATACTTTGCATATATATATATATATATACTAGTGTATACTAGCTTTGCATATATATATATATATATATATATATATATTACATATACTCGTGTATACTAGCTTCTCTCACGACCGTTGCCGTTGTCTAGGAGGTGTTCAGTTCCGGGCATAACAAAAAAATGGTACCCATCTAAATGTATTGTTCCACAATATATGTTTCCGAACACAATCATCCATATCAACATATGTCACTGTTATCACTTGGGATAGATGTGTACACTGAATATGCTTCTCAAAGCACACTGAGCTCTACGAGTTATACTAGGTCGGCTGTCAATACCCAACGATCGGCCAACTTTAAAGCATTTTAATTAACATATACGTACGTAACTAACTAGTGATATGCCATACTGCCAATACGTAGTATTCGAATTGATTATACTGGTGATTGTGAGCCAGTGATACTTCTTCTTTAATTCTGGTACGAGTCTCTGCGTTATTCAAATATACACTTCTATCGACTACAGCCATAGGGTAGATCATCGTAAATAGCTATATGTCACGATGTCAGCCGTAACGACGGCCTCCAAGTGGCAGTAGTAATAAAACGGGCATAAGCGCTCTTTCGTTTCTACCAAGCGCGATATGAGAATAGTAGTAGGTTGCTTCTACAAGCAATGTTCCAATTCAAGCATGCAATTCGCTCATATCCGTTCGGATCAAGATCATGACGATTCAAATAAAAGCTTATTTGTACAGAAGGTCGTCGTTCTACTATCAACCTTTTGGTAGACTGAATTACTTATTCGACAAGATTTTGTTCAAGATGGTGTGCTGCGGGCAAACTGCTACTGAAGCTGCTACAGACAGCAGAACCCTTGGCAACGCTTGCGGCAAAAACTAGACATAAATCTGGCATTTCCACAGTCCACGAGTGTACATATGCATGCAGACTGCAGCACAATGAGAGAAGCGTTAACAATGCAAGATAATCATGGTCATGTCGGGTGTCGTTGCCGTCGTCAAACCACACCTGTCTTATAGCGTGGCAGATAATTACCTAAAGCAAGACAGCAACATATTGCATATGCAGTGGTCGGATAATTTTAGCGAAGTAAGCAAACAAAAATCTATGAAGCACAGCAAGATTGTTAAGATTGCTTATAAACAAGACGTCTGTTTGGTTACGCTGAAAACTAAACGGTAAGTTTTAGCGCTCATTGCCACGTATGTGTTCCGCCTCGGGAACAATTCTACGAACATGTTGATCTATTCGTCTTCTAGTCAACATTCGGTTAGAGTCTTTCTAAACAGAAAGGAAAAGCGCTAACTTTGTGGTTTTTATATGGCCTCTATGAGTATATGATCTATTTTCGCTACAGACAAGCATGCCCTCATCCACGCATTGTCTTTCTTAGTTTAACACCTTTCTCCGAGCGTATGTACTTATCGAGGTGTACCCAGCTACCTCTTTTGCTTGTATTTTGCGGCGGATATGGCACGCTACGTAGAAGCGAACAGGGAAGAGCTTAGATTGTACAAGCAAAATATACAAATAACGTAAGTTAAAGAGCCATTAACTTATATTTAAAAAAACGGTGATAGTAAAAACCTTTGCGAGTCTTGAACATGTGCTCAACAGTGTATCTTGAGTCGCAGACTCTACATCTTTTAACTGTCAAATTTGCCCATCCGCCATGCGAACACTAATTAATGCACGTGCCGCCGTCCCTCAAAATAATCCTCTACAACGTAGGCGTTGGTGACCGCATGCTCGGGCTAGAGGGCTTGCAGCAGCGTGTACTGGTCGCTAAAGTAGTCAAACGATCTCGCAATTGTAGTCGGATGATCGCCTACTTCAGGTTCGGAGCAGGAGGATATCTCTCTACGAGTGTGGGCAGAATGGGAGTCCATACGATGGGTATACGGTGGGTGAGACCGTGACGGCAAATAAAGTCGCACGGCACTTTGTTCGACTGGCGATTGCAGTAAGCGCTAGGGAAACATCAGCACGTATTCCCATCGAGATACGTTCTATACGACGCTTTAATGGACCGAGAAAGGAGTGCCAGCTGTAGATGTCAGGCGCAGCGTCACAGCAATGCCTGCTACGCCTGTAGACCATCCGCTGGGATACCGGCCTTTCCAAGAGGTTGCAGCATCAATACAACTGCATAGTATCCTGGCGCAACGACGTCGATGGGCAAACGCGATGAAGACAAGTGTTGTGGAACGTAAAGAGTTTTCAGTAGGCGTTGGCCGACTTGTCGGCGCCTACCACCACTATTGCGCTCGCATGGATTTTCACAATGCAGTGTGCGAGATGTATCGTCGCGGAGGCCGACACCACATTTCCGTATGACGCTATTATATTGATGGAACTTGGCACACGACCTAAGTAGTAGCTTTTTCTGCATATAACAAGGCATTACTATGGCTGTGGCCCGGACTGCGCACTACACTGTCTGCAGCGCATTATGGCGCACGGTTCAAATCGATCTTAACCGATCACGTCCAACAACGGCCGCACTTCACCGGACCACCACCATTCCGCACCACCAAGACCCCAATCTCCTCAACTGATCCAAACGGCCACTGTGCGAAAGTCAGTGCGGCCGGTATTAGGAAAGCAAAGCTCGACGACGCGTCATTTTTTTGGCAGTGTAACTCCTGTGTTAAAGATCACCATCAACCGTTATCGAGCGTACAACTAACACAAAGGGCCGTTGCCGGTTATCCTATGGCACCGACTAAGGCAAGTTCGGCATCAGCTGCAGTAACAACAGCAGCTGGTGAGAGTTCTCTTGGCGGCGATGTGCCAGTGTGGGGTCAGGAGATGATTCGTGGTCTACAGTCGCTGACGGTCAGGCTTGGCGACCTTGAGCACAAAGTTTCTGAATGTGTAGCGGCGTCGAGGGCAATTGTTCAGGTACAGGCTGAGGTTGCGACGCTCAAATCTCGTTTGAATCGATGTTGACTCGGCGATGCAATTCTATTCAGAAGAAGTCGCGGAAGCGAAACGTATGGCTGAGGAGGCGAGAGCGATTGCACTCGAGGGCAGAGGACACCATGAGGATGACTACTTCTTCTGGTGCCGGAGGAAGTAGTACCGTCGAAACGCAGATGCGATTTGCGGATCAATATCACCGCCGTAGTGATCTGATAATTACTGGACTTCCGTCGCGCGTCGGAGAGAAGGACGAGGAACTCCGTGCGGATCTCGTTGAACTTTTCCACGCCATTGGGGAGGCGACAGAGGTGAAGGATATTGACGTGGCCCACCGACTACCTAGGACAACGAGAATAGGCGGTAAGGAAATGCCCGATAACCAACATGTGATCGTGCGCTTTGTCAACCGCTGGAAGAGGATCGACGTTCAGCGTGCGTTTCGTGCGAAAAAGCCAAAGGCGTCGTTGGTTCGGGCTCATGCCGGCAAGAACATTCCTGTGTACGCCAATGATCATCTCACAGACTCCAATTCGACGCTGTTCTATAAACTGCGTCAAATGAAACGACAGAAATTGATTGCCGATGTATTGTCTATAGACTGTCGACTTCAGATCAAGTCTACAGCCAAATCGCGCTGGCGGGTGGTGACGCTGGAGACGGAGCTGAAGACTTTAGCTGGACCGGCCGAATCACAAATACCAACACATGAATAGGACTATAGATATAACTTCTTTTACATGTGACTCTTCATCGTTTCTGGCAATACACTGTAATGTGAACGGGCTCAAGTCACATTGGCATGACCTCGAAACGTTCATTGCAAGTCTGCCGTGTGAACCCTCTGTGATAGCCATATTAGAAAACAGGCTTCAGGAAGCCGAAACTTGTTCATTTAAATTGCGCAATTATAATAGTTACTACCGCTGTAGGTCAGGCTCTCGCGAGAGAGCTTAGTAGTGGAGGTGAGTGGTGTGGTGGAGGGGAAATATCTTCTGGTTGGCGCATTCTATCGCCAGCCGTCTGGCAAAGCCTCCGATTTCATAAATGGATTAGAAAATATAATTTTAAAGATTAACAGCCAAAATATGCTCCTCCTTGGAGATGCTAATATCGATACTCTTTGCAATGACCAAAACTCTCGTGATCTCCAAGAAATACTGTGCTCATTTAACTTTAACGAGTTTGTCGGTGTGCCGACGCGAGTTACCGTAGTGGAGAGGAGGGGAGACCGCTCCACCTACAGCGCCAATTGTATCGATCACATATACTCCAATATAAGTCCCGAAATTGTCATTCAAAGCAGGATCAATCACAACAACATTCTCCGACCACCAGGCCACAGTCATCTCACTACCGACCACTCGATCGGTCACCAACATCACACGTAAATCGAAATATAACTATGATCAGATAGTGCTAGAGCTCAATAAGACTGATTGGTCCGACGTAGTACGCTGTAGATGACATCGATGAAACATTTGAGTGCTTCAATGCACGAGTAATGACGTCCGTTAACAGCAACAAGCAGGAACTAAGAATTAAAAGTAATCGTGGGGTACCAGGAAAGCCTGGGTCACTCGGGAATTGCTGGCACTGATAAATGAAAAAAAAGCGGCATTTAAAGAGTTTAAAGCTAATCCAGATGATGCTGTGAAGGCGAGTTGTATTTAGGAAGTTAAGGAACAAAGTAACCGCTGTTTCTAGAAAGTGTAGGCTTGATTTTAATGGAGAACTGATACAGAAGAACATTCAGGATAGGAGAAATCCCTGGAATGCCATTATACCTGTTCTAGGTAGCATACCGGAAAAAAGTGTGTGAAACTCAAAATAGGAGATACTATGGTGTCCGATGAGACTACAGTGGCAAACGTGTTTAATCAATATTACTCGACGTGTGTGACTGCCGACACGGAATGCTCTGATAGAAATGTAATACCTGAGAATTTTCCTCGTGGAGCAATAGAGATTTCATTTCAGTCGGTCCATACTCTAAGGATTGCACATCTTTTACGCAAAACAAAGATATGCTCAGTTGCACCTGAGCAAATTCCATCCCAGGTATTGCGAAGAGCAGCCGAAGTTCTTGCTGACCCCGTATCATATCTGATTAATTTGATAAATTATATCGCGTCATCCCGCTTCTTAAAGCTGGTGACAGACTCGCAAAAGAGAACTACCGTCCAGTCAGCATACCGGCCCCAATCTCTAAGGTATTTGAGAAATGCGCATTCGAACAACTCAGGGACCATCTTGAACAACATAATGTACTCAATCGCCAACAGTTTGGATTCCGCCCTAAAATGTCCACCACCGTTCCTGTTATGAGCTTTGTAGATGACGTCCGTCAAAGTCTCGAGAAAAAGTAAACAGTTGCTGCTCTTTTTGTTGACTTGAGAAAGGCGTTTGATACCGTTGACATCAATATTCTGACTTACCAAACTAAGAGTTTATGAGCTGACGAACGTGTTCAATCGTGGGTACGTTCTTTTATGTCAGAGAGACAACAAATGGTACAAATTGGGCAGAAGTTTTCAGATGTCGAGAACATATCAGTTGAAGTGGCTCAAGGGAGTATCGGCGGCCCACTGCTGTTTAATATATTTATCAACGATATATTTGAAGTACCAAAACACGGCCGACTGACCATATTTGCTGATGATACCACAGCACTCTTTGTGGGCGATTCCCCACAAGAGGTAGAGCAGATGATTAAAGAAGACCTTAAGCGACTCTCAGATTGGTTTAGAGCCAATGGCTTGTCCGTGAATTGGTCGAAGACTGGTGTTATCCCGTTCTTATCGCCTAGAGGTGTCCTAAGTATGAACCATGAGATATTTAAATGCGGAAACCACACTCTTAGCATGATCAATAAGACAAAATTCTTAGGCGTTGTCTTGGATTCCAGAGTATCATTTGAAGCTCATACAGACCACATTCGTAAAAAAGTTGTAGGGAGAATCGCTGCCCTGTTCAAGAGCCGTAATATTCTGCCCCGTGACTGTCTACTCGCCATGTACTACGCCTACGTTCATAGTTATCTGACCTACGCAGTTGAAATATTTGGAATGACGTATATGCGTTTTTTATGTCCGTTACATCGCTTGCAAAAAAGAGCCTTGCGCGTAATATTGGGATATCCACCATGGGAATCCATGCGTTATAAATACGTAGATATGTCGATTCTGCCTTACCCTCTGCAAATAGAGATGTGTGTCGTAACTGAGATCAAACGAATCTTAATGGGACTTCATCCCAACCTGCTTAATCTTTCCCATTCGACATCCACCATGAATACAAGGGGATCACACACACAACTTCTCATCTTGTCTGCAGCTTCATGTAACAATCTCGTTTCTCAATATCAAATCTCGGTGCCACATATTGGAACAAGCTCCCCCCAGATGTGCGCGCAACCTCTTCTTTAACAATATTCAAACAAAGTGCTAAGCAATACTATTTAGGTACCTTACTCTAATATAAGCCGAACACGATAATAATATAATCATAATGACAATAAGTAAAATTATAAGAAAATATGCAATATAAACACTCCATACTAGCCTTTGATGGCTTTGAGGAGCTGTGAAATATGTACAAATGTAAGCCACTCATGAGAATAATAAAACCTATCTATCTATCTATCTAAGACGCTCAATGGAAGCCAAACTCCTACTAGGCAGATTCCTATATGAAACAAACACAAACTGATGTAAATTTCGACAGATTTAGGAGCGGCGTCTGGCATGCTTCAGGATATCTGCAGCGCTGCGGTGCCTCGTGAAGGAGTAAATAGAAGGAGCGGAGTCCGTGCGTTTTCGCTCATTTGTACGTTGGCGATTCGCGCGTTGTAGGTATCGCCGTACTGAGTGCTACGTCGCCGGTTGATTCAGCGCCTACGTCATTGTTACAAGGTTACTATACATGTCGTTCGACTGCAGGATATGAGTGGCAAAATGTGTACACACGTCTTTTCTCAGCCCAAATCCTAAATTGTTTAGACGGACATGTACGGTTGGTGACGAACTCCAACTTTCCTTGCGAAATGTCTCTTCTTGAATATTTGTGCCGAAGCACCCCGCAATAGAAGTTTGGATTATCTCGGTGGTCATTGCCTTGGTTCTGCTTACAAGTTGCCTTGTGAGGTACCTGCTCGTCGGCGCTTGAGTGACCCGCTCCTCTCTGCGCGCGCGTGATGTAGGCTAAGCGGTTTCGCTCTACTTTCACTAGAAAACGTGCCTTCTCCCTCTGCGCCTATTCTAATCTCTAGTTTCTTCGACTTTGGCAGGGCTAGATATAGGACTTCCTACGTTTGGCATAGCCATTCCCTATTTAGCATGTCTCTCTCTTTCTCGACTCTGTCTCTGCTCGAACCTTCAGCAAATGCAGATATGCAATCACGCCGCTGTGGCTTACGTAACAAATATATCTTATAAAACAATACATTACAAGAATAATACAAATAAGATGATCACTACTATGTCATGAACCTATGGCCAACCCAAAATCAGGTAAATGTGCACAACTACCCAGCTAGGTCGCAGCTAGATAGGTGGGTACGGGCCGCTATTTTCAGCACCCTTTTATCACCCTGGCATACATATGGGTAGTTATCGTTCTCGTCCGCGTTCATTTCAAAGCGACACGCTTTTTCCTACCTGGTTAGATAATGGCGGATCAACAGACTCCGACGTTCAGGTCGGACCCAGAATACGCCCCTTTAGTCTCCTTTGTGTTGGGAGGCAAATCTCTACGTAAACTCGGATTTACGGCGGATTACGACGACTTGCTCTGCCGTTCTGCCCATAATTAGGCCTCAATATACTGGCCCAAAACGGACTGGGCGCAAGGCCGATGCTTGCGCTTCGATCGATGAGCACGGCTGAGCCATTTGCCGATTTGAAATCTTCGATTACCTAGATATCGCGAAAAGCCGCTGCTGGGCAGGTCGTTACCGTTAGGGATGGGGACATGTTACCGCCGGTCGTCGGCAGATGACGCTGATTTCGGACGCGGACCCAGGAGACGGGTGTGGGCTGACCACGAGACCACGACAAGAAGCTTTTCAGGGGTGGTGGTAATCAGCGGAACGCTGGCTAGATTCGTGTGTCGTTCGCGGTATGTGATCGGCAATACTTCTGCCGGGTTATATTTGCACGCCTTGTTTCCTCTTGAGACTGGGCTAGCTAGCAACATCGGCAACAAGCAGCAGCAACAACAACAACAACAACAACAACAACAACAACAACAACAACAACAACAACAACAACAACAACAACAACAACAACAACAACAACAACAACAACAACAACAACAACAACACAACAACAACAACAACAACAACAACAACAACAACAACAACAACAACAACAACAACAACAACAACAACAACAACAACAACAACAACAACAACAACAACAACAACAACAACAACAACAACGACGACAACAACAACAACGACGACGACGACAACGACAACACAACAACAGGAGCAGCGGTAGAACCGAACTGCTGTTGGTGATTCTAACCGTTGCTACAGCTGCCGCCTGCCTTGAGCGCCCCTAACAAAACGGCGCTCCGAATGAAATGACTATTACTTTAGACATTTGCAAACGACTCAACATCCCGCCACCGATCGCGTGGTAACCGAGAGAGCGAAAGATAGAGAGAGAGAAAGCGCTCCACATTTTCCAGCAAGTGAAAGTGGCTAGAAATGGCATACGGGAAAACATTCTGGGTCGACTACTCGAGGCACAATATATATATATATATATATATATATATATATATATATAAATAAACATACATTGGGCACCAATATCGATGAAACGAAGCGTGAACAAAGTGAAGCGGCTGAAATGGTAGTGATACCTGACCGACGCGCGGCGAACGCGACAGAACAAGTTGCGCGATGCGCTAGCGAGCTCAATAGAACGAGACTGGAGCGAGAGCCACAACGATATGAAATGGAGTCATAGAGAAATAAAGTGGGCTTTTAGCAATTCCGCCGCCGGACGCTTTTTTTTGTTGTCACACTTGACTTTTTCATCGTGCGCTTTCAACGCACACACTCACGTTTACAATATATATATATATATATATATATATATATATATATTGCATTATCTAGGTCATTGAAACCATATCTTGTCGAAGTGACGTAGTATTAAGAGTTGAAGTTAGAGCAGCAGCAGCAGCAGGAGTCGACGTGGTCATTTGGTCCGTCTGTGTGACCAGTTTAGAGCATCGTCGATTTTGCCCCCTAAAAATGCACCCGTTACCACCATTGCCGCTGTCGATTGTGTCGAGCTTGTTGTTGTTGTTATTGTTGTTGTTGTTGTTGCTCTTATTGCTGTTGTTGTTATTACCGCTGTTATTGTTGTTGCTCTTATAGCTGTTGTTGTTTTTATCGCTGTTGTTCCTGTTGTTTTTATCGCTGTTGTTGGTGGTTTTGTTGTTTGATAATGATGATGTTGTTATTGTTGTTGTTTATATCGCTGTTGTTGTTGCTGCTGTTGCTGTTGGTGTTGTTGTTTGATGATGATGTTGTTGTTGTTGTGCTAGTCATCTCGGTTATCAGCGTCAGACCGTGCTGCTGGGAGGGAGGGGGGAAGGAGGAGGCAAGGCAAACGTTCTTGCCGCTTCATCGTCGTCGGTCGTCCTCTTTTAACCCGTTCGGCCTGCGTTCGTTCGGCCATCCGTCCGAACGTCCGTCCGGCCGGCTAACTGACTGACTGAATGAAGTACGACGAACCCACAGTTAGCCACGGAACGCACAGGTGGTTGTGTCAATATTCTCCTGCTGCCGCCGCCGATGCCGATGCCGCCAATGCCGCTGTAAACGTCGCTGCTTCTGCAGGCGTCCGACGACGTCGTCGTTTTGCAGCCGCTCGTTGCCAATGAACGACACACGAGACAGCCGATGATAATTCTGTTCGTTCAATCACAGCCACTGGCCGTTGCTGTTGCAGCCGGCTGGCTGGCGGCCGATTTCAGAATTCATTCGCAGCATTGGCAGCATCGGCATGAGCAGCAGCAGTAGAAACACAGATGAACGTAGAAACGACACGAGCGAATACCAAACTGACTGACTGACTGACTGACTGACATGTCGCCTGCTGTCGATCGATGGATGATGGTGCTGTGGCGTGTAGCGACGACGGCGCTGGCAATGGCGGCGGCGATAGAGGTGGTGGTGGTCGCGAACCGAGTGTACCACCTGTATACGAGTGAATGATGATCGCTTGTCGGATCGGTTTAACTTTCCACGGCGGTCACGTGACGTGAAATAGGTAAACAGGCACAGGGACAGCAAGATACAGAGAGAGAGAGAGATAGAGATATGTATAGAGAGAGAGAGAGAGGGAGAGAAAGAGCAATGGAGAACACACGTAGCGTCAAGTTGTGACGCCGCTGGTAGCGCCGGTGTGTATGAGGGTTTGGTTGCTGTTGTTGCTGTTGTTGTTGTTGTTGCTGTCGCTGTTGTTGCTGTTGTTGTTGTTGTTGTTGTTGTTGTTGCTGCTGTTGTCGTTGTTATTTGGTTGTTGCTGTTTTTGTCGTTGTTGTTGTTGTTGTCGCTGTTGTTGTTGTTGTTGTTGTTGTTGTTGTTGTTGTCTTGTTATCGCTGTTGTTGTTAATGTTGTTGCTGTTACTGCTGCTGCTGCTGTGACTACAAGTGCAGTAGCAGCCGTTCTTTTGATTTGTCTCCCTCATCTTGTAAAGTAGTGGGGGAGGGGCTACGACGACAACAACAACAACAACAGCAACATCATCATTATCAAACAACAACGCGAACAACAACACCACCACCAAGAGTGACAGCGACAGCAACAACGCCGATGACGACGACGACGACGACACCGTCAATTCCGGTCTTGGTGTCAACGATTGGCGAAAACGACAACGAAATGTGACGGCTACGACGTCGTAACAACGTCGGAACGGGGCGTGGGGTCTGGCAGGTGGGGTTAAAATGGGGGTGCGCCTCCATTGCGCGACGAAAAGTGCTTGGAAAGCGCCGATTGTCGCTGCGGGAGAAACAACTACGAAGCGCCAACCCGAAGAGGAGGGCAGAGGACGAGAGAGAGAGAGAGATAAATAGAGAGAGAGAGGAAGGGCTGGTTCTATGACACCACCACGGCCACATCTACGGCTTCTGCGGTGTTTGCGATCGCGAGCTCGCCCTTCCTCTCACTGTATCTTTTCGTTTCTCTCTACACACACATATATATATATATATATATATATATATATATATATATATATATAAATATATATACGAGTATGTCTACTTTCCTCTCTATCTAGCTCTCGCTGTGTTTTCTTCTGTGTCTTCGTGTTCGCGTTTCTGCTGCTGTATTCCGTTCCCTGAAGACAAGGAGAAGAGCGTCAATCAAAGGATCAGCAACATCCATAGCAAACAGCAGCAGCAGCAGAAACGGCAGCAGCAGCAACAGCAGCAACAGCAGTTTGGCTGTCGCACAGAAAGAAGCGGGTTAGCGTGTCAGAACGACGGGTGCCGCCGCTGGACGAGGCTGCCTTCCAGTAATCTACGTTGTTGTTGCTGTTGCTGTGTCGGACCTCGTCGTCGTCGTCGTCGTTGTTGTTGTTGTTGCTGTTGTTGTTGTAGCTGTGATTGCTGTTCACGTCGGTGACGTCCCAAGAGGCTCCGGCGCTACGTACAACCAGTGTACAGATGCAATCGTCGATGCCACGTTTGCGGGCGTTTGCACTGCGGCGGTCACAACGACAACTACAACAACAACAACAATAACGACGACAACAACAACAACAACAACAACAACAACAACAACAACAACAACAACAACAACAACAACAACAACAACGACGACGACGACGACGACGACGACGACGACGACGACAACAACAACAACGACAACGACAACAACAACGAAAACAACGTTTGCTTGTTGTAGCTCCTGCTAGAGATCATCCCGCTATTAAAGTTGGTTGTTGACACCACCACTACTGTTGGCTACTAATGCTAGTACGACTAATACTAGAATACGTATGTGCTACTGCGACAGCTTTCAATACTGCAAACCCCTCGCTCGATTGGGCTCGCAGTTGACGCCGGCACGCGGTCCCCAATGTCGAGAGATCCCATCCACGCACGCTGCCAATCATCCTCGAGGCAGGCATAACTGTTTCTGCTGCGGCGTCTCCTGTTGTCGGTGGTGCTGCTGCTGCTGTCGTTACTGCCGGGACGGACGGTACCAGAAACGAGAATTCCAAACAAACGAATGTTGATGTGTAAAAGCTAGTTTATCGTGCCAGCCTTGTGAGCTGGTGGGTCGCACCTTCGAGTCGCTCAATATGCCTGACATGAAAGTAACTAAGCTTCTCCATTCCATGGCTATTTTTCATGGCGCCTCCTTTCTTGCTCATTCATTTTCTTCCCACGTGGTCGAGCTAACTTTATTGATAAAATAAGCCCTTGCTGTTGTCTATTGTTGTTGTTGTTGTCATCGGCCTTGTCGTCGCTGTCTTGTGTTCTTTATGAGCTATTATCTCATAAAGTCTCATCTCGTCTGTCTTATCTGTTCCTTACGCTAACTCTCTCTCTCTCTCTCAATCTTTATATATATTTTTCTATCTCTAGCTCTCTGCCCCATTTTCGATTGGTGCCCTGCTATTGTCCTTTCACTGGCGCGCTACAGCTGGTCCAACCACTCATACTCGGCTCCGACTATTCAATTGGGGAGTAGTCCCTTTGACGCTCCGTTCCCAAGCGCGGGGAACACGGAGGTTGTACCGCCATTGTCGGTCAGTCAGTCGGTTGGTTGCTGATATCCGGTCCGGAAGGAGAGTGTTGCCGAAAGTGTTGCCGGCAACACTATCGACCCACGACGGCCCGTAACGACTAGCAACGACATCGTGCTCCAGAATCATCCAGCAGTGCTTGCTGTCCGTTGGGGAAGACCACTGACAAATCTTTCCCGGGAGTATTCCTTATTACCGCGGTGGTGGTTCCACCTTTATCACTGTCATCGGTACATAGTTTTGTTTCACCGGGTTTCACCGTCACTACGTTATGCTGAGCGGGCATCGCTCCAAAGGCTGCGGTGACAACGCAACAACAGCAACTGTAACCACGACGACGGCGACGACGAGAACCACGATGATCATGATAATGATGCTGACTGCGTCGGCAACAGCAGCAACAACCCCCACAAAGCCAAGGGATCGCTTTCATTATCTGGAATCACGCACCCCCCAGAAAGGGGAAAGGCGTGTGTATAGCGGCGAGGTGGGGTGGTCGTGGACTAGTCCGCCCGTTTGCTCACATATGCGACACATGCAATAAGATCAGCCAGCAGCCAACGGCAGCAGCAGCATCAGACAGCCCGGCGTCGTTCCAAATTAGCCGAAAATTAAACGGAGCGCCGTGGCCGCGTTTGCTTTCCAGGACAGGGCGCCGACCGGGGTCGTCATCATCATCTCTTCCCCGTTGCTCTTCTTTCTTTCCTTCTTTTTCGTCATCGTTGTCGTCTGCGTCTTCTTCTTCTTTTTCTTGCTCTTCTTCTCCTTCTTTTCTTATTCTTTTCCTGGTAATCAGGCGGCGATAGATGACTTCATGACGTAATCGCCCCTCTGCTCGAAACTATAGACAGACCTGCACATGCAGATACCGCGAAAGGGGGACTCCTGCCCGAGACATTGACGTCGCCTACTTCACCGCCACTCACAAGCTGTTGTTGTTGTTATTATTGTTGTTGTTGTTGTTGTTGTTATTGTTGGTGGTGCTGCCGCTGCTGTTACTGATCCTGCCGCTTGATCAATGGTCGAACACAGTCTACTTTTCGAGAAGTGGTGGTGTCATTTTCCCTCCGATAATCGATGAAGGTGTTTCGCATTCCTGTAAAATCAGTCATTTGGAAAATATCTGACTATGCTCCTTCTTCTCCTTCTAACGGGTTTATTCAGTTCTTCTTGTTCATCATCGTGGCCATAACCCATAGCATGTTACTCAGTTAGCGGTCGAGTTATGATCGAGATTTGAATTACTCTCATGATTTCAGCCATTGGAACCGAACTGTTCTGGTTAGAAACTTTGGCCTAAGGGCGAAGGCTGAGCCACTGGTCACCATAGCTAATGCATATTTGGGTTAATTCTGGTTACATTTAAAAGTGACGTCGTATGACGGACGTCTACATTGTACTTTCGTACTTCGCAGATAGGTGATGAATTCTCGTTACGCACCTACCTATGCCAAATCCAACACAAATGACACCCTCATGTGCAAATATACACATTGAGAGCAGATGACATGTTGTGCTGCCGGAATGGGACAGGCCAAAATTAGAGCAAATTTTTGTCAGCTGCTGTCATCTCCCCATCTCAAATTCTGATTGGTTATACATACATTCGATATTGATTCATATACTGTGACTTTACTGTGCTACTTTCTACGTGCTGGCCCACACGTACTCGTAAAATGGGATAACATTGCACATGGACAAGTCGTATACCGTCATCGCTGTGGCCCTTCCACATTGAGACAAATGCTATGGAGATAAAATGGTTTTCGGGCGACACTAGCCTATTTTCCTCTGAAATTAAATGAGGTCTACTCCCCACCGAAAGCTATTTTATAGTGTATAGAGAATCATTTATAGTGCATCCTGTTTGGGCAATTAAAAACGTGAGCACCAAAAGGCCAAAACAAAAAGGTGTAAGAAAGGAGGTGCGAAAACGCCTACGTGAAGCAACAAGCAGGCTTTACGCCTGAAGAACGAATGTGTATCGACAGACGTTGCATGGCGTTTGGTGTTTAGCCTAGAAATAATTTTGTCTGACGCCCTGGAAATTCGTGGCCACCGTCAGGGCGGGGACGTTCGGTTTGACGTGGTTGACAGTCAAGAAAGGTAGAGTCAAGACAACATTGCCGTCGCGACGTATTTTAGGCACGCTGTCAGCAATTATGCATTCCATGTGCCAACCAGGCCAACCGGTACTTCTTCGTCTTCTGGCGATAATTAAGCAAACACAGCCAGAGAAAAAAAGGGAGCAGAGATAGAGAGTACACGTGTAAGGGAGAAGATTGGGGAGCAAGAGAGAAACACTGCAGTGCTGGGCCATTTGCTGCTTCCTATCTATCTACAGCGTGCGTATAACAACTGCGGCGGCATCTTTGCAGATGCTCCTTGATAACCTCTAGTTTAGGGACGGATAGTCACCGACCGCATGGTGGTTTGTTTATGAGCTGAGACATACGTACACCCGTAATGGCATGTCACAGCTCAAATCCCCCCCAAAAAAAGTCAACTTCGTACAGCTTCGTGCATCTATGTCGCCATACATATAAATGTCATGCTAACCGAGAGCGAGTTAGTGCAAGTAACTGCGTCGAGATACGATTCTAGGCACTGTTCGAAGAGTCTTCGTTTTAGAGCCGGTACCTGAAAAGCGTCTCTGTTATAAAAGCCGTACTATGTCGAATATGTCCCTTCATCTGCAATGAGGTGTTTGGTTGATCCAACTTACATAGGATATGCCTCATCGACGTAAGAGCTAAATAAGACAATTCGATTTAATAATTGACGAGGGCATGCAGAGTTATTATGATAATGCGCAACTATACCAGAGGTCGGCAAGTATAAAGTGGCTTTAATTATTACAATATTTGCTTGCTCTTTTACACTAATGTGAAACACATTTTTAAGGAGCTTGAGGCATA
This sequence comes from Dermanyssus gallinae, assembly GCA_003439945.1. Classification (NCBI taxonomy): domain Eukaryota; kingdom Metazoa; phylum Arthropoda; class Arachnida; order Mesostigmata; family Dermanyssidae; genus Dermanyssus; species Dermanyssus gallinae. Next base: position 302,446 of record QVRM01005080.1, read on the forward strand.
TCTTTAATACACCGAGGGCCGGAGATGTCTTACGGACTCTCGTCGCCGTGGCATAGCCGCTGACCCTCAGTGGGTGGTACGGTGTATCATATATTCTCATTAGACGCGCTTCGAAAATATTCGATCAAGAGCATTCGTCATCAAACCGACACCCCGTTACGTGATCCTCCTATACACTAGCCTACAGCCCAGCGTCCCAACGTGACGGAAGGTATGTAATTTCTTAGAATGTTGCTGCAACGACACTACTTTGTTTCAAGCAGCGTAGGAGATACAGAAAAGCACTAAGCTAAATGTGTGAGGACCTACAAAATTAATGCAGTCTCAGACGTAAAAAAGTGGGGAAAACAAAGAGTTCAGCTATCAGACGAGGAACATGCTTAGATCTGGAATATATACATAAGTAAGCCCTACCAAAATATGAGCCGCTGCCCGTTCCCTAAAGACAAGAAGAGGGTCAATCAAACCTATCAACAGCAACATTCATAGCAAAATGCAGCAAGAGCTGCACTTTGTCTGTCGCACAGAAGCGGGTTAGCGTGTCACAACGACGGCAGTGATGCCGCGCTGGACGAGGCCAGTCATGCACGTTGTTGTTGCTGCTTCGGGTCTCGTTGTTAATGTTGTTGTTGCAGCCATTGCTGTCTCTTGTGTAACTTGATAATTTTAAATACATTTACGTCAACTTATAAGTATTATTAGATGATGCTTAGGATTTACATCATAACCGATGTAGCGCATAACGGTGCATGCACGAGTGTGTAAAGGTTATGATCATAGACAGCAATTCGTCCACCTATACGTACAAATCACCCTCGTCGTACTAACACCTGCGGTGCTCCTGCGGTGACGCCATTCTACAACTACGATTCCTCTCTCCTACATCGTGAACAGACTGAATTTGCAAAACGGGTCTCTCAGAAATGCAACGTGTTCCTAAAATGTGTTCCTATTATATTTGTGGAACGCCGATTAACTTTTGTGAGACAAAAGAAAGTGCCGGCTACTGTGGCACGAAATCGCCCACCTGTGTGGCGAGCTGTCCGAACAACCCGCAGCTGTTGTGACTTTAATCACAATATACGAAAATGTCAATGATTCGAGCAATTTTAATCTCCGTCAATCTGTTTGATAGACCCATGCAATGTCGATCACGCCATTCAAGTTTTGCTGCTGGAATTTAAATTCCTTGAACACAGCTGACACAGCAAAACTGAATATTGAGAATATATTAGGACTCAAATTACCCATATACACTGCACTTAAACGCCTAAACGTTTAAAATAATGGTTTACTTTTTTTTCATTTTTTGCGCCAATGGTGAGTCTGGTATGAGTACCTATAAACACATAAAAATCACAGTAGTAAAATAAACGTATATTTTGGAGTGTCAGCGAGCCAGCTGTATAAGAGAGACAGCACTCTGGCACTGATCGAGATGGTATAAGAAGCATGGCACGCCACATCGGCAGCAGCAGCAGCAACCGTTAAGCCAAGTCAAGTTAAAAGCACCTTTATTCAAGAGTCATATGTGAGTCTATATACACATTTTTTAACAACATATTTAACATATGAATTTAACTATTACACACATCCGGTCCGCTGACCTCACAGACTCATCTCGTGGAACTCGCTAAACGAATGTGTTGTTTATCTTCACCGAGTACGCGACTTCCAATGATATAAGAATAACACCACTCCGTAATTCATTGTCTACATAATTAAACATTGTCTGGTCAGTCCCGAAACAACACAACTTTTCGATCATTTTTTTCATTAATGTAATCAACGATCAACTTCTCCATCAATGTGATCAACTATCACCTTCTTTATTAAAATCAGGAAGAAGTACATTCATGATTCAGCGATCCAAAAACAACTGTTTTTTTAACTCAGTGTTTCGATCCGTTGGTTCGATTGGATGGTTATGACGTCTTTCTACTTACCGTCGCCTCGAGGTAGTCCCGTCTCCGGCAGATTATATAATGAAATTCGTGCAGCGGATGATAAGAGGACGTGGATTCTGCGTTATCCATAGACATTGCCGGTGATCCGTGGAATCTCGGGTCTGCATTGAGCAGCTTATTTCACAGATTCAACCTGAAGTGTTAGACAGCTGAAGTCACGGCAACCTTGAACCGCGTTACACCAAGCCTTCTACTAGAAGTGTGCAGATGCTGGTAGGTAAACCAGGCTGTTCCTTGCATTTCTTGGAAGGTCCAGACCCAGCTAAAATAATGCGGGTTTCATTTTGTCAAGTTTCTCTCGAGTTGGCGTAGGGTAAACCCACACTACCTGTACGTCGTAGGAGGCCACCGAGGCGACCTTGAGACAGAAGAGAGCTTTAAGCGCGTTCAGAGCGTATTTTTGAGGTATGTGCCTAGAAGTGACATGGCTATCATAGTCTTCCGGACCCGCTCTACAATATGACTGATATATTATATATAATATTGCCATATTTGCCACGTTTCGCTAAAGAGTTTGCTCCGAGGCAGCTGAAGTCGTTGACAACAACTACTGTTGCTGTTCCACCGAGAGTAAGGCGGTCAAAGCGAGCTAGTGGCCCTCCTCGTTTAAACTTAACAGTCCCAAATTTATCAATGTCTTTACGAAGGGCCTGTTCAGCACAACTTAACTTCCAAGCTTACCAGGCTTCTCTGCAAATCCACCTCAATGCGACTGTACAACACAACACCGCCAGCATAGAGAATTCTGCCGACCTAATTGTCAGCAGATTTTATAATTAATGGGAGGTCGCTTAGAGAGAGAGAGAGAGGGGAGCGAAGGTTATTACCCGGGTGGGTAACTCGTTGTGTGTGTATTTTTTCGTGTCTATAGACCACAGAGTCAAGAATAATAGAGTTTTTCTGGAGAACATTTTCCAGCATATGAAGTAGCCTGGCGGCCTTCCGTTACACTTAGTCGATCGAAGAGTGGTCTCAAAAGCAGCTTTTAGAAAATTAATACTTTGATATTTAGATGTGTCTATCGCGAACTCAATGATCAACTTTACTTCGTATTACCGCATTTTATTATTTTATTGCTTCATTGTATATATTTGTGAACACACACGAAAGGCATACGAGAGAGCACCCGCGCTTAGCAAGGAAATTTGCTACAATAAATTTCGTTTCTGTAAAACTACCTTAAGAGAACCCGCGCTTAGCAAGGAAATTTGCTACAATCAATTTCGTTTTTGTAAAACTACCAAACACAAGTAAATTATTGATGACCTCCGAACAAATCACAGCTTCTAGATCTACAGGAGGTGCGAAGATCTTAAGGCGCTTAGTTTGATTTCTCACACAACGAAGTGCTCTAGAAAGTGCCCTAGCCTAAGCCGGCGTTAAACAGTCGACTGATATTGCTAAACATTGGAGTTAAGTAAAAGTGAGAGAAAGCTTTTGCCTATCGCTTATAAGACGTATATAACTATTAAACCGAAACGGCTAGATAGTGTACATATATTCTAGTTTGACTCAGTGGATTCTTGGACTTGAAAGCACAGAAGTGATGAATCCCTAATACAATACATACATGCCATACACTCGATACATATACCCGTACACACACACACACACGCAGATACACGACGACTATATTGCACACGAAATGCACAGACTTACAAACACAAAGTCAATGACATACGAGCTTATACATACATGGGAAACCTTCGTGCGCACGGGGGGTTTCTGTGGGAAAAGGTCATTTGGCAACTGGCAAGGCTGGCGAGAGCAATGGCGGTTGCTGTTGTCGCTGCTGCTGCTGCTGCTGTCGCTGCTACAGCATATTTGTTCCTGGCTGCCGAGCGCAAATCGCAGCGTTATCTTCATATGCATGCCATACCATATCTTCAGTGCATCGGCGGCCGGTGCACTGAAGATATGGTATGTATCTTACGAAGAGTTTCAAGCGCGTATGGGAGGACGGAGAATGGTCTAGAATTAAAGAAAAACCTCCTTAAACATGTTGTTTTTTTTCATTCTAGTAGTAGTAGTAGTAGCATGTGCACCGAAGCATCGAATCAAACCGAACCGGACGAATACGTTCATATCGTCGATGGTGGAAAAATTGCCTTGAATGAAATGGAAAAACAAACAATAGAACATGAACGACGGAAGATACGTCAGACGAGAGGCTGACGGGCAGAGAGTGTGGGGAGCAAGGCCGGCTGACAGAAGAGATATTATAGGACAGATGGGGCAGGAGCCAGGAGCGTTGTGGTTGCAGCGGCGGTCGTAGTGTTAGATGGCCACCATGGTGGTCTGAGGCTATACCAACCACGCTATGGGCTATTCAGCTTCTAGATGTCGTCGTCGTCGGCATCTTTCAAGCGGGCGTTCGTTGTCGACGGGCATCTTCCTTCTCTTGGTTGGGCATTCGGAACAGCCGGCGGCGGGTAGCAGCAACAGCAACACCAATAACAACAACAACAATAACAACAACAACAACTGCGACAACAACAACAACAACAACAACAGCTAGAAACAGCATCGGAAAAGGAGCGGGGCGGGAGGGGGAATAAGCAGGCGAATTGGAACGATGTGAGAAGATTCTACATACCGTCATCCGGGCTCGTCATCCCGCGAACACCATCGAACCAACCAACCTGCCAGCCAACCAACCATCCAACCAACCAACCAACAAACTGGAATGAACGAACCAATAAGTCAGAGAAATGTAGTATACGGCCGGGATAATATTGCCCGTGTTCGTCCCGCGTTCGCACCGAGCACCGCACGTCGGTGACCGCGCTTGCTGCAGCAAAATGCTGCAAATGGGCTTCATCGAACTACAACAAAATGTGACAGTTGCCTCGTTGTTGTTGTCGTCGTCGTCGTCGTTGTTGTTGTTGTTGTTGTTGTTGTTGTTGTTGTTGTTGCTGATGCTGTTGTTGTTGCCGTTGTTGCTGATTGGTGCTGTTGTCTTTGTCATCGGCTTCGGATGAATCAACGCCATCAGCTTCCTGGGCCGCGTCGCCGGGTTGTTGTTGTTGTTGTTGTTGTTGTTTCTCGCCATTTTTCGTCGCCGCACTTTTGTTCGAAGTAGTACCTACCGCCACTTTAAAATGCAGCCTGCGGCTGCAGTCTGAAGTCTACCCGAAGGGAGCAACTAAGGTAGAAATATCAGCAGAATCAGCATCTGCAACACAGACATAGCATTTGCTGCTGCTGCTGCTGCTGTTGATGTTGTAGTTCTTTGGTGTTGTTGTTGTCGCAGCAAAAGCGTTGGCATCTTTTGGAGTGAAATCGTCTGGGGCTTCGACTTGTATTGCTTTGATCGGCAATGTTCTCCTCCCGTTCTGATTCCGCCGTCCAATCCATATCCGCCAGCGCCAGTCCACCTGTCTATTAGTGGGCGAATTGTACTAGACGTTCATCGTCGCGCACAATCGTGTTCGCCTGTTGCTAATTCAACGGAGACTAGATTGGAAGTGAAAACAAATGCAACTATACTATATACACCCAATTCTCCCACATACACACCGTACTTACACAAAACCCTGGTAGCCGTGGTGTGCTGAGAACTAGCAGTCACGCTTAGCAGAGACTCTAGACAATAAAAGTAGAATTCGTCTTTGTCGGAAAGTTTAACAGAACAAAAGAGTTCACATTAATCGCCAATAAAAAAGTGGGGGGGGAAATGATTTGTATTTATTTACTGCTTGTTTTTACAGGAATTTAACTTGGGGCAAAATGAATTATGAAACACATACGGATTAAGGGGCAGGCAGATTTGCATATGGGGTGTAGGTATTGCCTTAAAAAAAACTTTTCGGGCTGAATCTCAGACAAAATTAACGTCCACGGGACCACTCTTTGCGTTGCTTCATAGACGAACCCTCATAAATACAAATGTGCAAGGGTCGACCTTTGCATATGGGGTGTAGGTATTGCTGAAGGCAGCCACGGTGACCTGTTAGCAGTTGCGCGAGTAGACAGTTGAGCGAGCTGTGTTTAAGGCTGTACCACGTTTTGGGAGTATTGGTTTCGTTCATTATTTAGGGTGGTCCGGCAGAATTTCTTTCCGTTCCGTTGCTAGTTCCGCTTACTAGGAGTGTACCTGTTCTAATGATTAGTAATTCCTCCGCTCCGGGATTGATTGAGGGGCAATGTAAAGCTAGTTCTTTGACACTTCAGCCCCGGAATCAGCCAGGGAATCTGTTTAAATAGCACTTGCATGATCGCTGTGGACGTACGTTATTTGTGTCTTTTAGTTATAGATATATCAATATAGATAATATATATCCGATATCTATGTTGACGGTCATAAGTATTTGTGTCTTAGTTATATATATATATATATATGGGCGTTATCCACCGATATTCTTTCCGGAACGACTTCATTCGTAGCATTGAGCTCACACTCGTGGTGTTCTTTAATTGATGATATACCTTCTAACGTTAGCCGAGCCAACAGGTTCCTAAACCGTTGATACGTCATCTACCTGAAAACTAGATACCTGCAGACGTTGGTGAAACGAATCTGAGTTCCGTAGTAACATTACCGCCGGTTGAGGTGCTTTCAATTCATTGCCTACGGGCAAGGGACTCCCCTTTCTGCCGTAGCCGAATCAAGTCGGCGTCGTCAAACATTATATGTACAGCTAAAGAACCTAAATAAATATATTCTGCTTTCAATTTGTTGCTGATTTTGTTTGGGAAACGCGATGTTTGCGCCTGATGAATATCATAAGGACTGTAAATCCGCTATTCCATTGCTCCGCTCCTTTGTTTGCCATACATTTATTTACTAAATTACGGTACGTGAAATGTGGTTATTGTTGTTTTTGTGATTGTTGTTTGAAGACTGGCTGTTACCGTCCATTGTCTTTGTTGATGATGGGCACCGATGATGATGATGATGGTGATGATAATGATAGTGATGATGAATAACCGTGTGGATGGAAGCTAATGACGATTGGCGGCAATGGTGTTGTTGTGGTGACAACCTCGTTGAATCAGTAATGAGACAGGGGCATTGTACTAGCATGGCGATCGTCATAATCGCGCGATTACCGGTCGTTTCCATCATGACTAGAATGAGTAATACCCTGTCTAGCGCGGGGAACATAGATGAGTTGTAGACGTTTCTAGGGGGGGGGGGGGCACTTATAAGCATGGGCACTTTAGGGCAACTACACTACTGCAAAGCAATAGCCACTACTCGAGCATCGGCGGCATGTGTCAATAGCGGCGTTAGCTCTACTAGAGCTAATCAGTAACTGGTACGCGTTAACTGTACGTATCGCCGTAGGTCGTAGTAGTCGTAACGGTAAGACGCTTCTCAGCGCAAAGGCAACAGCATTTGTGGCTAGCCACAATCGTGAGCCAGCATGTCCGACGTTGTGATTTTCGTTTTCGTCGATCGGCGTCGACATGATCAGCAACACCAGCAGACGCGGACTCGTCGTCGTCGTCGTCGTCGTCGTCGTCGTCTTCAAAGATTGTATAAATCTATCTGAAATAGATCTATTGAGATCGCAAGCAATTGCTTATCGATCAATAGTAGATCGATTGATTGAGGCCCATCGGCCGCCGGTCCGTCTGTCTATCTGTCTGTGTCTGTCTATGGTAGCCGAGCGTAAGTGGAGCGCCGAAGAACGAACGGCTGCCGTGGAGACGGAGACGACGGTTCCGCAGTGCTCCTGGAAGCGAAGCGGCGTGTTCCGAAGCGCCGGCGGGGGAGGCTGCGCCGGGGGCCATTGCTCCGGGAATGCTGGCGGCAACAACAAAAAAACAACAACAACAACAACAACTTCTACAATAAGAGTATCATCATCAGAACCAATAGCGACGCCGACGGCATAATTCAGCGGCCGGCCAATTGGCTGCGACCAGCGTATCCGTCGATGCCCGACGACAGTGTCCATCCGCTCGCGGGGGTGTCAGCAGGGGTGTCGGCGTTGGCGCGAACGGACCCCGACCCCCGTGCCGCTGGGGCAGGAACGCCATAAGATAACGCAGTACGTGTTATTCGCACATCGACAGCCAAACGGACGGACGGACACACGGATAGAACGACAGAATGGCCTGAGAATACAGCGCGCGCGCGCGAGAGAGAGAGAGAGAGAGAGAGAGGGGGGGGGGGGTGAGGAACGAGAGAGATATTAGTCTGCCGAAAAGCATAAAGTTACAGTCTGACTCCGGTAGAGACTTAGCCAGAAAAACTGACAGACAGACAGAGAGGAGCCACCCACACAAGCGGCGGGCGGGTAAGCAAGAAAGAAAAGCAAGCTGTTGTTGCTATTGGTATTGATGTTGTTGTTGTTGGTATTGTTGCTGTTGTTGTTGTTGTTGCTGTTGTTGCAATTGCTGTGGTTGTTGTTGTTTTTGTTTTTTGTTGTTGTTGTCGTCGTTGTTGTTGCTGCTGTTGTTGTTGCTGCTGTGGTTGCTGATGTTGCTATAGCTAGTCTTGTTGCTTCTCTGTGTAAGAGCTTGACGTCGCTGTTTGAACGCCGTTCGACACAGATCGAAAGGCTCGTTGGCAGCAGCAGTAGCAGTAGAAAGAAAATGAGAAGAAACAGAAGGAGAATTAGAAGAGACGCAAAGATACTCGCACACGGTATCGACGACGAACGTTTAGCAAATAGGCCGTCAGCGGCATTTGTTGAGCAGTTTAACGGTTCCGCTCGTGGGCGGTCAGACAAATCGGTCTTAACGATGATATGACGGCTACACCTACGATTACTCTTTTTACAATTTCTACTTTTACAACTAATATTTGTTCTACAACTACAAATTCACAACAACAACTACAATGACAACAACAACTACAACAATAATAACAACAACAACAACTACTACTAGTAAATTTTTCGGGCTGACCCTCAGCCAAGATTTAACGTCCACGGAACTGTTTTTCACATTGCTTCATAGACGGACTCCCATAAATACAAATCAGTGCAACGGTAGGGCTCGAACCCGCGCACCGATGTGTCTCCTCCGGTCGCGAGGCGCAGACTTAAGCCACCACGCCACCGGGCTCGACACTACTACTACTACTTCTACACTTTCGGGTTGACGCGCAGCCAATATTTAGCGTCTACAGAACCGTTTTCGCATTGCTTCCGAAGACGGACCCCAATGAACACAAATGTGCAACAATAGGGCTCGAACCCTCCGGTGCACCCTCCGGTCGCACGGTGCGCGCGAATACAGCAAGCCACCGGCGCGAATACAGCAAGCTTCCAGTCTAAAGCCACATGGACCAAAACCACAAAACCAAAGCTGCTAATGATGCACTGATCACACAAATTAAAATTTCTCCAAGAAGAAATTGTGGCCTTGTGGTTTATCTCACTCGCTGGCCCACCCGCTAACCATAAATGCAACGCGTAATTCGACTCGCCGTAGGGACAACTAGCCCTAACGCTCCTAGTATTGCACGCGGGGCTGTTAGCAGAGGGTGGTCTGTAAAAAAAGAAGGTCCGCAAAGTTCTTTAAAGAAACCTATTTAGACGTACGTATGTCAACTGTACTGCTGACGAACGACCTACTCGACGTTTCTTGTCTGAGATTGAACGAGACTATGCAGACCAAAAAGCCAATAGGACTGTATCTTCGTACTTGTATTGATAGATATCTTTATGCAGCGTTATACACCCCGACCACGAAAACATTTATTGCTGCTTGCACGTACGTCCACGTTCTTCCGTTGCTTCGCGGTGAGGTTGGATTCGCATCCGACTAAAAAAAAGCTACTGATTTTTTGTCACCGGTGACGTGTCCAACACGACACATCTCCGGCGGATTATGGACAGGGCTTGGCTGGGTCGCTGGGTCGTTGGGACACGCCGCCGGCTATGCAGCATTCCTAGCATAGCAGCGGTTGCGAGTCGAATCGAAGGTGTCATTCGGAGCTGTTCGTCGCATGCGTTATGCAACCAAACAGCAGGGACGATTCCTTTAGGAAGACGAAGCGAAGAGACAATCGGTGGCCATCAGAAAAAGCCAACAAATGGGGATGAGGTGCGCATATTTATGAACGTTGTTTGAATACATTTCTTGTGTAGAAACACTGCCATTCTGCTAGTCGAGAGCCCAATAACAGAGTTGGATGAAGCATAAGCTGTACAATATTCTGTTTTTATAGAACCAATTTGATTTTTTCAACATCACTTTGCTTACCTTTGAATCCACATTTTCCGAAAGGAGACCCCTTAAACGAGCCAAATAAGTATTGCACCTCATAGCGTATCTTGTATAAGGAAAACATTTTGTCAGCTAGAGAGTGTTTGGGTGGTAGGAAACAAGAATTGCATCAGGGTGCAAAATGTAAGGACTCTTGCAGATGTTCAATAAATGTCCATACAAGTTTGTTAAACTTTTAGAGACTTATACTTATTGTTTCGCGGTGAGGTTGGATTCGCATCCGACAAAAATGGTAACTGATTTTTTGTCAGGACAAACGAAAATGCCTTTTGTCCTGGTGAGGAACGGATCCTTTCTAGTTGAAAGGTTGTGGACATGCCTGGACCAAATATAGTCTGTTAAACCCGCATCCAATTTTTTCTCGACATAAGTTGTCAATGTTTTCTTGCAACTAAACACGGGATTAGCGGCAGTAAGCAAGCATTCAAATGTATGTGCCGAGATAGTGTAACCTTTGGGGTCATTCACTCGGACGAGAAACTCACTTTGATGCTGCTCAAACGATCTCAAATTCGAATAACGCTTTGACAAATTATGTGCGAATTAGTTCAATTCCATCGGCCTGTTTGGAATGCAATCATTGTACTTGAGAGTGTTCTTAGACGTACGACGCCATTCTAAAGCGGGCCGATGGTCTTTGACACCTAAGTTCAGATTCCAAATCGAGTTTCCGAATTATACAGCAAAACAATTTGAGTTTGATATTTTTCAATAAAAGCTTCTGAGTTATTTCGAATATCAAAAATGCTTAAGCCCAGAAAAAGACCACTCTTATTTAATTAAGCGACGTCTACTCAGTTAGGGAATAATCACTTTCACTGGACCACGACAATCTTGCCTACAGTCACGCAGGAAAGTGGACACAGAAACGACAATCGTTTTCGCATACACCCGATCTAGGGACCGAATTTTATATATATATATATATATATATATAAACATATATATATCCCCTCTTAGAATTAGTCATTATTACCGCTGTTTTTATGGGTAGACGCGCTAGCTTCAACCCCCGTGATGTCGTGTAGGTGTGTCTGCTCCCACGTAGAAGGCTTCGGGTTAACACCTTAAGAGCAAAGAAGTCGGTTAAGAATGAACCCGTGCCAGCATGGCTTTTCCAGTGCATCGTCTAAAATGGCCACAAAACGGAGGATTCGACAGCGTACTATGCAAATATACACCGATTAACTCAAATGTCAGACACCACAAGCTTCCATTGTTAGATGCTCCGTCTGTCAGAGTTGTGCCCTGTCGGTTGATCTGCATTCTGCCGTTTTCGTTTTTCTTGCCGGATTAATCGTTCATCATCACAGGTTGTGGATCAGCGCAACATGATACAAATTTGTAATGCTAATGTTGAGCAGACGTAAACAAATGCAATGCCCACACGCTTTTCCGTTTCCGATTCTCAGAGAGTTCGCGGGCCTGTCTCTCTTTTAAACACGTTTTTCGTTTTCAGATCATATGGCATGTTACGATCGTGCGAACAAATACAACAGCGACCCATGTTGGCACGCCTGTACTCTAAATGGCCGCCAGATTGGCTGCCACTAAGGCTGCCCGTGAGTTTGACTTCATCAACAGCGCAGCATAGCGTAAAGGCGACAAAACTACCTCTACATCTGCTCTAGCTTTGCGGCGGAATTCGCACTCGTGGACCAGGCGAGTTGTTCACCGTTCACTGCCACGAAGCGGATCGACCTATATATATATATATATATGCTATATCAATAAAATTGAAGTAAGTGCAAAATATGTTTTCAAAAAAATTATGCAAAGTCTGAAAGTATCGTGCCGTTGCTTAACGACGCCAGTGCAATTGGAGCACGCCGACCAATATGGCTTAATATGACAAAGCCATTGCCTCGCATTTGGAAGGTCGTGGTTTCAAGACCTGTACCGGCCACCCTTAAAATTTGTTGTCATAGTTTCCAAATTAGACAAGATGAATAATACCGGAGTGGATTATATTCGGCCATGATCAGACAAAAAAAAAGAGAGCACATATGTATCAACAAAAAGAGATGGTACATAGCCATCCCCTCCTCCCGTAATGTTTTAAAACGCAATTATTAAAGTGCAATAATTAACGATTTAACACCAACTGGTGTATATATAGCACACTGAAAACAATACAAAACCAATGCACATTTTCGTAATTACCCGCTGTGGTTAACATTTCCCTCACCCACTCTCTCTCTCTCTCTCGCGCGCGCTCATCCAGTCTACCAAACTCTTCATTCGAATGCACTGGCTGACTCATTGGTTGGGTGACCAGCTTCAACGAACTTGGCAGTGAATCGACCGAAAAGCTCCGATATTAAGCGGCTCGGAGATGGTCAGAGATAGTCAGATGTGTTACGTGATAGACGAGAGTAAACGTCGAGCGTGGGCCGACTTTCTCTATTTTCGCTGACGATAGTCTCTCGATATACAGCACACCACACACACTGAGATTGATACAAAGACGACGATGCTGGTGCTAAAGATAATGAAGCGACTATGAAGATAGCCACAGTGCATAGCTAGCCATAGATAAATAGAGAGAGATATGTTGAGAAAGAAGATAATCGGCTGAGACTTCGTAATGCGAACAGGGTCACCGCTTCGGTGAGGAGGCCACTCCAGTGACGACGGCGACGACAACAGTAACAAGAAGGGAATCTTCTTTTCTTCGTCTGCTTTTTATTCGCTTTCTTTCCTTTTTCTTTTTCTTCTTCATCTTCTTTTTCTTTTTATTGCCTTGCTGCTCTTCTGCAGGCCGCCGCCACCGGCGCCGTCAGAATCCCAGCCTCGCCCATATCGGGAAAGTGGCCACTGTCAAGGGCCCTCACATCGTTAGCAGCCTATAAGGTTTCTCCGGAACAGAGTAGTTAGCGTTGCTATACACATATATATATATATATATATATATATATATATATACACGTGTACTAGCAAAATTGCACCTACTACAATGACTGTCATCTTCGTACTCAAAAACACCATTCATGTAGACGGCTCAGCACAAACATACCACAAGAATGAGTAATGAAATAAAAGCACAGACATCCTTCGTTATTTTTCAACATCGCCGAGAGCAGCGTTCCTTCAAACAAGAAAAGATCACGCACACACAAGCTTACCAAAGGACACGTCATTGTTCGATGTTACCACTCGTTCTTTCAACAAACCTGGACACTTACCTTAACAAGCAGTTTTATCTACTACAACGACGATGGTGAAGATGGTGAAGACGGTGAAGATGCTCGTGGTGGTGGTGAGGCCGTGGTAGGCTGAGATAGCAGGAATGGTGCGGAGCAAGAGCCAAGGGTCAACAACAACAACAACAACAACTACGACTACAACAACAACAACAACAACAGTGGCTTTGTCGCCGGTATAATAATTTATAGCATCGGCGGCGGCGGGAACAGATGTCGAGCGAGGGGCAGTTGTGGGAGCGGGCCCGGCGTCAAGCTGGCGGCAACAGGAGCACCTCGTCTACAGATCCGAAGTATCTCGTTTACAGATCCGAAGTATCTCGTCTACAGATCCGAAGTATCTCGTCTACAGATCCGAAGTATCTCGTCTACAGATCCGAAGTATCTCGTCTACAGATCCGAAGTATCTCGTCTACAGATCCGATAGTAGTATAGTGGCAGCAGTACAAGTAGTAGTAGTAGTAGTAGTAGTAGTAGTAGTAGTAATAGTAATAGTTGTAGTGGTAGAACAAAAGGCCCAAAAGGAAGAAGTTTTCTTTTCAAGCAGCAGCAGCAACATAACCACCACGCTCTCTTCTTCCCCCTTTTCTCTCCTTTTGATTGCTTGTTTCTGTCTGCTTTCGTTCTTCGTTTGGTCCTGCGCAGAGCCTGTGTAGCGACGACATTTGAGATTGCAAATAGCAAGGCAGTCGGCATCCTAACTCTGCTATTCCTGCGTCTGCTGATGTTTCTGAATCGCCATAAGCGCGTCAGCTTCAGCGCTCAATTGATGTATTGCCCGGCCCGCCCGTTTGTGTATTCCTCATGCTCTCCAGCTGACCTCTTGCCGTCTCTCTCTCTCTCCTCAAATACTCTCTCTTCAAGCAGCTCTTTCGAGTGGATAGATCTAGGTGCGGGCGCACTGTTTCTGAAGTTCTGGTTCTTATCTGTTGTTGTTGTTGCTATTGTTGTTATTTGTCATTATTGCTACTATTGCCAGTGTTGTTACCATCTGTTGTCATCGTCATCCGCATTACTGTCCGGATCCTTATTAGTGCTGATGAGGTTCATGATTGCTTACTTATCGCTGATGAATCATGTTGATTATTGTTAGCTGTTACTGCTGCATTTACCTGCTGTTATTACTAACAATGGCAAGGTAGCAATGATGATGATGATGATGATGATTATAATAATAATAATCGCGATTATGATTATTTATGATGGCGGGGATGACGGCCCCAAAGTTATCTGCGTGGATTGACACAATCTGAACCAGCTAAAAGCTTTCATCCACTGGTAGAGCAAAAGAGCCGCACCTTTTCGGCATCACAATCGTATCATCGTCTCCGAGGGCTTCGACTGTTGGCTTTTCGTAGCAGCCAGAAATGCACCCCGATAAGTTCAGGCGGCAGACTCACAGAGTATCAGATTGGCGAACAGATTCGCCAGATACAGATGACTTACGGTGAGGTTGTTCAGGGAAAGAGAGACTCTGGTAGCTTCAGACCGCTTTAGTCAACGGTTTGTGATCTCCCTTTGCGTTCGATCTTTCCCTTTCTCTCTCTCTCTCACTCTCAGACAGGCAGGAATGCTCCGAGATGGTCGTCGTCATGTGTGCCGTACAGAAAAGTAACAACCCGCAGTACTTTGTAGTCGGCTGCAGTGCATTGTTTCGGCGGCTTCTATGAAAGATGTCACCGAATTGAAACAATGCTGGTTACTTGCCAATGTTTGCCCCTACCTGTTCTGAGGTACCCACTCTGAGGTAAATTGGCCTGCAGTTGCATATCTGCTAAATAAACTTCTCTCTCGCTCATTAGCGGCGAGAGTCAAATCAGGTACATTTGACAGGAAAAGCATCGTCTTAGTAAAAAGGTAATAGCATATATATATATATATATATATATATATAGAGAGAGAGAGAGAGCATATGCGAGCTTTGTATCATTTCACATACCAAGGTCGCACATATTCGTGTACTTTCAAAGCAGATCAGATAAATAGCTTATATATATATATATACAAGCTATGTGTCTGGTCTGTTCAGAGAGTACATGATCATGTGCGAGCCTTCAAATACCTGTGTATATACGCTTAAACACATACCTTTGCATTTAATATACACGTATATCTATCTATATAGGACCTCTAACAGCCAACATCACCGATTGCCTATGCGGCCAGGTCAATAGAACCCATAGACGAGCCGAAAGTCGGATTATTCCTTAAGCAACATCTCGCGTTGGACGCACAAGGACCAGCTATCCGTAGTCACCAATTTTTTTATAGTGATGGCAGTTTAAAACACTACGGTGCGCCCAGACTTACGCCGTTTATATATATATATATATATATATATATATATACGTATATATACATATTTATATTACTCAAATTACTATTTCGCATACTTTCAGTAAATATAAAAGCCTATGATATGTTTACATAGTATATAAATATAGTCGTGACACCAACAATTTATTATAATTAATGCAATTTGCTTAGAGAAGAAGACTTATTAGTTATTTGTAGTTAGACATATGACAGTTTCGTCGAGCCCGGTGGCGTGGTGGCATGCGTCTGCGCCTCGTGACCGGAGGAGACAAGTAGGTGCGCGGGTTCGAACCCCACCGTTGCACATTTTTATATATTTATGGGGGTTCGTCTATGAAGCTATGCGAAAAGCAGTCCCATGGACGTTAAATCTTGGCTGAAAGTCAGCCCCGAAAAGATTATTAGACATATGACAGTTTCAAGACTTTGCAAGCGCATACATTTGTGGTACTATAAATGTCTTTAACGATTTAGAGCCCTATACGTTTTTTTTTTTCGGAACTTCAAGCGCATCTAATACGACGCTTATCTCAGATTGCTTTTTAGCCCCGTAACCTTTGAATGATTAAGCCTGTATATAATAGGCATGTTGGAAAATTATCGTCATTTGAATAAGACACTGTAGCCGCATGCTTTATAGTACAGTGAGTTTGCTCACAAATATATCCACTCCAAAATGCCATCAGTGCTACAACACTTGCAATGGTTTCGTCTCACCGTGCCAGCTCTGTATCCGTAGATTAGTCAATCCGGTCAATCTGTTTCCATCCTTATGTGTCGATCGTATATATAGCGCTATTCCTTGGGAGATTTCTGGTGGCAATTTTTGCAATGCGATTGTTTACGCGAGAGACACAACATTATTGTTTCCTCTTACTTTTTTACCCTATGTACAAATCTTCAAAGCGCGCTTAAAAATATCGAATCTGTAATAGAATTTTTACAGATAATAGAAATTTAAAGCAGTCGGTCCCATTTAATTGAAGACTAAGTGCTTAAGTCTATTAAATATACTAAAAATTTTACACATTTGCCGGCCTTCTCAATCTTACGCCGATAGACGTTTCCCTTGGGGTTTTGAAAAACTAAAGCATACGACCATCGAGCGAGTTAACGACCAACATTAAGGCTTGAATTAATGTGATTAAGCCAACTTTTTGTAACAAACGCAATCAAATTGGGTTTCCCGTACGCAGGTTTTAAAAACCAAGAAGTCACCATCCCACCGAAACTGTGTTTCATAAAAATGGCATTATATACGCATTAAAATAAATATAATACATTTTTAAAAATATTCTCAACGTTCTTGTTTTTATTAACGATCTCAGACTATTTTGCGGGCATGCTATATGTATATATATATATATATATATATACGAAGGCGAGCACTGCCGAGTATGCAAACGTATTGTAAATGATTAATAAATCTATATATATATATATATATATATATATATATGCATATAGAGTTACGTTTGCCCATGTGAATGCAGGACGGTAAACCCAAAGACAAGCCCCTTTTCAGCAGAGTAAAGCATAACGAAGCGTAACGGCTTGCGCGGAGTACTTGCCGCAGTTCCACTCATAGTCTGTGAAGATTTCAACGCTCGCTTAGATTATCCCACTTCGAGCCGCACAGTAGCCCTGGGAAAAACGCTATCGGACTTTTTTGGACCATGATGCTGGATTGTCACTCCGCCTATTGTCCCAACCTTTATCAATTACAATGTAATTTACATGTTTGCAACAAACATGAAGGTCAACAAGGTGAAGTTCGTTAGAACTAATCACTTACTAAGAAAGGGCCCTCTTATCAGATTGCACATTCCAGTTGCAATAGACCGGGCAATAGACTACAATCTCTGGAGTCGTTCAACAAGAGGGAGAAGCCATTGCCACGAAGCCTGAGTAGAGAGACATTCCACCGGCGCGTCCATGACGTGCAGCGGGCCCCGATCAAGTAATCAATGAGCATCTAAAGAGCGCACCTATTTTGGCTCCATGCTAGACGGCATGATTCCGTCTTAATGGCTGAAAACTACACTGCTTGTCATCCCTAAAGGTAAAGGGACCAACCCAGCTGACTTCCCGACGCGGTATAGCGAAACAGTTGCTCTCGTCGCTGCTCACCAGGAGTTACTCGGTTCGTTGAGATGACTGACGTCATTTCTACTAAACATCACGGTGTCTGACAAAACCGTTGTACGATGTATGCTGTATGGCATGCGTCAATCTGGAAGGCTCTAGCGACGTCCCAACCTCTCTACGCTGCATTCGCCAATTTCGAAGCCGCCGTCAGCTCAGACCCCGGGTACATAATTCTGCAAACTTTTGCCAAAACTCGTGTCTCTTCTGTCGTTCCAAAACTGTTGGTGGTTGTTCTGCGAAGCAACAAAATCAGACTAGATGACGGTGCCTAACCTGCCCCCTCTTCTTCAGACTACGGGCGTTGCGCAGGGTGACAACTTGAGTTAGTAGTATCAGTCTTTATTAAGCACGAACCCACAAAAATCCAGGGACTGAGAAATCCGGTAGACATGATATTGTACGCAGATGATCTTGTCACTTACGGGAAAGGTCGGCTTTAGGTTCAACAGGCCCTAGCCAGACTTTACGCGGCCACGTGTGGGCTTAGACTAACCCTAAACCTGACAAACACAGTAGTCATGAAGCTTAGAAGAGGCGGGCGCTTAGCTGCAAACGATGGACTCCGTTTGGCCGGTTTCGACCTACCCTACGTTACTAAGTGTCCCTATTTGGGTCTGCTTCTAACGTTGAACGCCTGCAGCAGATTAAAGAAAGATGCATAAAAGCACTATTAGAAATGACCACAATTAGAAAGCCGTAGCTGTTGATTGAACTGATTATCACCACGTGCTGTGCGTGACACCCGGATTCCACGATTTCTCGGTGTGTGCCTACGTTATAGACTACCTTGCGGTACCATGTTGATTGACCTAGATACCATGTTGCCTCCTGTACCCTAGAACCGTCTCTAGGCGGTCTAGATAACCAGGTTCGCGTCACTTTATAGTCTTTACATATCTGTTATGTTATATGTCTAAATGTGTATATATAGTCCTATGCTTATCTTTACTCTGTATCATTCACAGCATGTGTGATAATCATATAATGTTTATTTTGCAATAACTTTGAAGTTCAAGACGGTACATAGTTACATGTGTGAAAATAAACTTGACAATGTATAGAGAGAGCAGCCTATGTATGTGTAGCAATATCATTGTAGTGTATTATTTATATCGCGTTATATTTAGAATACCACACAGTGTGAAAACGTGACGCTTCAGTAGATTTCTGCCTCATAAGAAATCCGAAAAAGAGAGGCACGCACAGAACCGCCAGAAAAAAACACAGTGTACGAACGGGAGGTGGGTTTTACGCAGAGATCCTCAAAGACCTAAAAGCCAAAGTCTGCTCGGACTAATTTCAAGTACAAGTTTAGCAAACGGAAATGTCGAAACTTGAAAACGGGACACACGGACTGGCCACTAGTAGGGCACCCTCAACGAAGAACTTCAGCAAGCCGTCAAGGAGAAGGGAGAGATAACAAAAGAGGCCTCGTGCCAAAATGATATGTAGAGAGATCGGGCAGGCCTTACTGAAGAAAGGATAATACGCCTGGGTGGTCAAACGGCGTTTAGTTAACGTGCCGCGTGACCGAACGGACTGATCTCCCGTGCTGCAGAGCTTGTCAAGGGATGGGCCATAAGGCAGAGGACCGTACTGAAAAAATGCCTCGAGACGGCAGAGACTCTCGCTGCCAAGCCACTGAACATATAGCGGGGTAATGCTGTAAGTGTTGCGTATGCTCTATGACAGGGCGCTTAGCGAATTCAGTTGCATGTGCTGCCTTCACAAAATGGGGTGGATGATTTGCGAACACAGCACACCATCAAGGAGGAGGGAGAGGTAACAGATCAGTCTACAGCTTCGAAGTGAGGAACAAAATGGTAATGCCAGTCGCCCGGTAATAGAGCTGCGGAACCTTTTTTTTTTTTTTTTTTTTTTTAAGGGGTGGAAAATGCATTTACGCACACCCGCCGATATAATGACGGGTAGTGTGGGGCTAGACGCTCGGAGAGGGAATACGCGACTCACTCTAATCCGAGCGCACTACCCACTAAAAACCACCCCCCCGGAACCCCCTCCTGGTTCGGAATTGTGAACCATTACCTCGAGACCAGGAGGGAGGAGTCTCACGCTTCAACCCTTTCCTTAGTCTGTAGGTGCATCCCGAGCAGGTAAGTCCTGCTGGGTTAAATCAGGGGGGCTCCGGGCGACGAATCGCGCCCGGCGATTATTCTCCAGCCGGATCTTTTCGCGCATGAGCCCGTCGAGGTATTTTAGGCCAGCACCCCAATTAGTCGTTGAGTCGACGATGTGCGTGACGATCACTTGCGCGGTAGATGCCCGTAGGGTAAACGGTGAGCTATCGCGGTACGCAGACAACGCCGTGCATGTCTCAATTGTATGCGCGGCATCATCGGGAGAGCTGCGGAACCTAGCGTTCAACAGCGTGCTATAGATGAGCTGGTCTCGCGGGGTTGAGTTCATCGCCTATGCCGACGACCTGGCAATCTTAGCCACCGCAACGGACGAGGAGCTGTTGAGACTAAGCATACGACGCTCTGAAAGGGGACACTCGGTAGATGAAGTCCCACCACCTACTGTTAACGTCGGAGAAAGCGAGCTCTTGCTTGCGAAGAAAGTGGATTGTTTAACGGCCAAAACGTAAGTGGCAAGCAAGCTGATGATAGTTTGATTCATGATATATTGCCGTAAGCCGTGTTTCTCCCCCCGCCGCCCCCCGGGGCTTCCCATAAGGTCCCTCGGGGGGCAGACCGCACATATATATATATATATATATATGCATATATATATGTATATATATATATATATATATATATGCATATATATATATGCATATATATATATATATATACAGGATGTTTTGTCAAAATGGGTGCGCTTTGAAATTTAAATCCTCGTTGTAAAAGGAATCTAGTCATCCGGTTAACGGGACGCAGACAAAAGCTCATGTTAACGAATAGACCACGAATCCGTGTTAGTCATGGCAGGAATTATTGCGTCATTATTGGAATGTATGCGAAAAGCAACTATAATCTGTACCCCCAGCGCCGGACAGCCTTGCGCCAAGATTGCAAGTTTCTTGGGAGCCAGTCTGCAGGCAGTTCAGAGAATCGTAGCACACGCTTGCAGTAGAAACAAAATCAGGTACCTACGCAGCAAATGGCAAACTTTGTGACCTAGTGCGCACAGCAACGACTCAAAAAACTGATCGAGATAGTTCAACTACGAATTTCTGAGAGTTCGATTAAAAATCTTGCGCAGCGAATCAAACATGGCCATACCCACCATGCACAGGCTTCTTCACGAGGACTTTAGGTACAATCCATAAATCAGACAAATACTCTCAAAAGGCGCGAAAGCCAATAGACGTGCTCGATAATAATTGCTCCTCTCTTCTCTCAAGCACGAAACTGTAGAACAACTGCGTTTCTTTCTGCCGATTGCCATGATTTAAAACCGTTGGACTACAATGTACTAACAAGTTTCGACATGCCTACGAAATTTTAACAACTTTTGATTCGCCCACTGTGGCTCATAAGAGAGCGCTCGAAAAATTAGATCGGGCCTTTTTAGACTCGAAATTGTACGCGCTTTAAGCACTGATTTGAAAAAAAAAATGATAAGCGTAAGGTTATATTGAACTTACGACTTTTGCAAAAAATGTCATCTATCTGTCTGTTTTGATTCGGGTACGGGCTTAAAAAGAGGCAATATTCAGCAACTGTAACAATTAAGGGCATTTTGCAGAAAAGGCTATCGCCTGTGATATATTATAAACCCGTCCGAATTACATGATTGTACGTCAATTTTGTGTAATATTAATTGCCTTTAGTTTTTCCGAAGTTTTTCAACACTGACGCGCCGTAAAATACGCCGCGTCGGTCGACACCGGCCTTCATCATCATGTGCTATGGATTGCGCTCTTCTTGTTATCTGGAAATGGATTGGTCGATGTTTGCTCATGGTTTCTTGTACATCTACAGTTACTCCGCTCGTTACTAGAGCAGGTCGTCTGGTTGAAGCTGACGAAAGTGTTACGCCTCGAGTGCTACTTCTGGCGTATATATATATATATATATATATAAATACACGTGCAAAGGCACACATACGAGCAGATGCGTCTATGGAAAGAGTATGAATGATCAGCTTGGTATCCGCGGCCGCAAGAGACAGGGAAAGCGGTGCCCACTCTGTGAGATAACGAAAACTTTTCCAGTTCGCACTGCCGGTGAACGGGGTGACTGACGGTCGCAGACGGCTCGAGTTCACGCTGTCGGGCCGCCGCCTGTCACCATTTACTACTACTACGACTATTTGTGCCGCCGGGCTTAATCCCAGCTAGCTGACCCAGTCGCGAAGCAAAGCATACACCCCAAGGGCTCTTGCGCCGCCTCGCTGATGGTCTCGCCGTCACTAGCGCAAGACTAGGAGAACAGGAACGACAGTTGCACCGCCAACAACAACGATGACGACAATGGCAGCAGCATCAGTTATAACAATAACAACAACAACAATAGCAACAATAGCAGCAACAACAACAATAGCAACAACAGCAACAACGACAACTGCAGAAACATTAGCAACAGTAACAGAAGAAACTCTTGATTGGAGCTGCAAACCTATTGAATGAGCCACGTTAATGTTGTTGTTGTTGTTGTTGCTGTTGCTGTTGCTGTTGTTGTTGGTGTTGTTGTTGCTGTTGTTGTTGTTGCTGTTGCTGTTGCTGTTGTTGCTGGTGCTGTTGTTGCTGGTGCTGTTGTTGCTGTTGTTGTTGATAGTGTTTTTGTTGTTGATAGTGTTGTTGTTGGTGTTGTTGTTGTGCTGTGTTGTTGTTGTGCTGTGTTGTTGATGACAATCTGCATACTCTCGTGCGATGAAGAATTGGCAATGCATTTTCAACAGCAGCGTTGACGAACGTTCACTCGATCGATAATAGGTCGAGATACATAGATGATTTAATTGATACCATTTCTTGTTTTTGTCGATGTCGTCGTCGCTGCCGCCACTGCCACTGTTGCTGCTGCTGCCACCGAAGTTGCTGCTATTGTTTTGTTGTTTTGATGTTCTTCTTTCTCTGTTTACTCTCTGCCTGTTTGCCTGTTCGCGGTGCTCGGGTTGCGGGTTGCCGGTTGGCGGCGGGTCGGTCCGCACGAAGCATCATCTATCTACATCGTACACGACGCGCCGTATCTGTACCACTGACCGGCCACCAGTGTCAAGGCCTCATTGCCAGAAACGTCATGTTGATCTTGATGCGCCAAGTCGAACACATCGTAGTCGTAATGCTATCGCTTCTGCGCCCGTGGCAGTGGCGGTGGTACCGGCGGCAGCTCCGGCTGTGGCTCGTTTGCTCATGGAGTTGGAAATCTAGATAATGGCAATGCTGATGATGGGGAAAAGTAGCATCATCGTAACGGCGCCGTAGCTGCGGGGACGACAGCAACAACAACAACAACAACAACAGCAACATGAGCAGCAGAAACAACAACAGCACCAACAACAACATGAGCAGAAGAAACAACAACAGCAACAACAACAACAACAACAGCAACAGCAAGAACAACAACAACAGCAATCAACAACAAAAACAACAGCAACAACGACAACAACAACAGCAGCAGCAGTAGCAACAACAACAACAGCATTCAACAACAAGAACAACAACAATCAACAACAACAACAACAACAACAACAACAATAACAACTCGACGATGACGAGGACGACAATGATGTTATTCATAATCATCGCAAAATACCACAGATGATGGCTGTGTACGTTGACGTCACACTAGGTGTCTGGTCGTCGTTCCTCGTTCTTCCTTACAGTTTTTCTTCCTCCGTATTGTCTCCTATTTGCTCCAACTTTTCTTCTACGAACAATGGTTTCTTCTTCTACTTCAAGTCCGACATTACTCGACATCGACGCTTGTTGGCAATGATTCCTCTTCGGTTGACTTCTCTACTTTTTCGCCTTGTGTGCGTCCCGTTAGTGTATCCACCAGCGTCGTGTGAGTGCGTGCATGCGTCCACCAAGGGTTCCGGCGGGAAACGTGGTTCTCTCTCCAGCCGCAGGCGATAGCCACGGCGGCGGCGGCGGGAAGCGTAACCTCTGCCGAAGAAGAAAGGGTTTTCCTAGTCGGTCGATGTGTCAAACGGTTCTTCATCGTCGTCGCCGTCGTTTTCGTCGCTGTTGTTGGTGTTGCTGTTATTGTTGTTGCTGTTGTTGTTGCTGCTGCTGCTACTGGAACATCATCACCATCAACATTATCTCAGCATCATCTCAGCGGCAGCATCATCTCAGCGGCAGCGGCAGCAGCAGCAACAGCGTCAGAACTGCACATCAGAACGCAACGGCACATCTTGAAGCACCACCAGCAGCTGCACCACCGACTACTCTCGCAGAAGCATCCCCCTATCAAGTGCCCCGCCGTCAGTGTGGTGCGCTGTTTCGGCCGGACCCCGTGTCGGCTTCTGTGTATCCGCCCATTCCGACTCCGACGTTTGTACGCGATCAGAGGTTCGTCGTCAACGTCGTCCTGGTTGTTGTTGCTGTTGTTGTTGTTGTTGCTATTGTTGTTGTTACTGTTGTTGTTGTTGTTGTTGTTGTTGTTGCCGTTGTTGTTGTGGTCGTCGCCGCCGCCGCTGTTGTTGTTATCAACGCTGACATTGTTGCTTTTGTTGTTGCTGCTGCAGCTGCTGACGCTGATGCCACGGCCGTCGCTGAGGTTCTTTTTGTAGTAGTCCACGACATAGCTGTACGTCATTATCCGCCGGCTTGCCAATGCGCCAGTACCTCGTGCGGCGCCCTTCACCCTTACTGGACACCACAGTTTCTTGTTGTTGGTTCCGTCAGTCAGTTAGTCGGCCTGCCTCCCTCGATTGCGTCGACTGAGCATTTGAAGGCGTGCTGCTCTCGACTTCAGCAGCCCCGTTTGTTGTTGTCTGTGTGATACTACATCTTTAAGTGTGTGACACAACTTTTTCCACAACAACGACAACAACAACAACAGCAGTTGGACAGGAAGAACAAGAACAACAGCAGAAGCAGCAGCAGTTGCCCGAGTCACTGCGAATACGATTGAAAGGTAGGTGACATACGTGCATTTGCGATTATTTTTGACTCAAGTGAGCTGGTGAACTAAGTCATTCATATGCGAATAAGGTTCCAATACTGTGAGATTCCCCTCCAATACGGTAAGCTGCTTCTTTACGTGCTAATGCTGCTGATGCTACAGCGGATGCTGTTCCCCTGTCGCTGCTGCAATGGATGTTCGCGTGATAGCGACGATCTCGCGCCGTGAATCAGATCGCGGGGTTTAGTCGCGCTTTCGTCGTTGGTGTAACGCTAAGGTGGACGCCTGCGCCGTCACCTAATTAATGTGTAATTACTGTATGCATAGGATCGAGGCCAAAATTATATCATACCCGACCGGATCGGACCGATCTCTCTCTCTCTCGCTGGCTTTATCTCTCTCTCTCTCTCTCTGGCTCTCTCTCTACGCCCATCTCTGTACGTGGAGCTCTTGTGGATTCCTCGATAAGTGGATGCAACCGAAGTTGACGAACACGGGTCAGGGACCAGCCCCTTCGTCTGATGCATTCTCACAGCAATCAGCTGAAAAGCGTGCGCGCCATCGTTCGGTGTGTGATGAAATGTCGTCAGGCAGCCTGCCAGGCAACTAGACTCATCGCTTCAGACGAAACGATTATTTTGGCAATTACTCGTTCCTCGTCCAGTGGAACTTGTTCGGATCTTGTGTCGGAACCGATCAGATCAAGTTAGTGGGGCAACCATCACCAGTCTGCCATTTTTGAGCCTTCTGGCTGACGCCTCGCGGACGCTGAGGTTCCGTTCGACGTTCCGATCCACCACCCCAGCTGACCCAGGTTCGCTTACATTCGCGCGCGTTCGAACGCAGCTTCTTGCTCTCCGTTTCTCACTCGGCTGAGCAGGCGTGTCGCAAGCGACAATATTCGCCGTACGCGGTGCATGTATACTACTCGACGTCAGGTCGTGCGTCGGACTAGAGCGTCAGCCGCTGGTGCCGCGTGTTCAGATGAACTACAACAGCTACTTAGAAGTCCGACCTCAAGGTTCGAACCAGCAATTGGTGGAGGAAAAGACACCGACTTGCATTTCTATGATCCGATGATGACAACTCCAACAAATACCGCGTTTGTCGCTAGTCAGCCTAATGTGTATACGAATTTTCCATATATATATATATATATATATATAATCAACATTGAAACAGCCTCTCCGGTATTCGTCACTGGCATTTCCATCTTTTTGCCATGGTGACCACTAGGCAATGTTTTGCGATGCTGCGATGTCTTGCTGCCGCAGTTATAGTTTTCGGACAATTTGCAACTATCCTGCCGACAGAAACAACAGCAATTTGGCATTATCTCTATATATTTCTCTAGATAGATGGACTATATATATATATATATATATATATATATATATATATATAGATGGACTATATATATATATATATATATATATAGATGGACTATATATATATATATATATATATAAATATTTAAATAGATCTATGGATGGACACGGAGAGACACATAGGTGCACGCACCATCGGACCAAAAAGCGCACGCCAGGCAGAAGGCTTGGTTCACGAAGAATGCGAAAACGGCAAAGACGAGCAGAATGAGGTGTTCGATGAACGTTTTGATCTGTGTGTGTCGTTGTACTGTTGTTTTGCTGGCTATGTGGCCGGTGTGCGTCTCTGTGTGTATCCGTCCGTCCCTGCGTCCGACCGTATGAGCGACGTCTGAGATGTCGAGTAGTAGTTGTAGTAATAGTAGTCGTAGTCGTAGTAGTCAAGTCAAGACGTAACGAGGCGAGTCAGGATTAGGAACTTGGCGGCCTCCTCCTTCTTTTTCTCCTCCGGCCCTTTCCTAAAGTGACCCATATCATAGTAGGGTACTAGTTGCCGGTAAACAAGCAAGTATCCGAAAGAAGATGATGATGAGGCTGCTGCTGCTGTTGCTGCTGATGTTGCGGTTCGTGGTGCCGTCGCCGCTACCGCTGCGGCTGTTGAACATCATCATGTGTATGTGTATGCGTGTGTGCGAGTGTATGCCTGGTGGCTCCGTGGCTCACCGCCGGCACCACCGTCTTGTCTTGGTGAAGTAGTCCCGTACGCGGACACCGTAAGGACGCCGCCGCTGCTACTCTGGTCGCTTGAAGTCGCTGAAGTAGTAGCATCGTCAGCAGCAGCATCACCACCACCACCACCATCACCACCACCTCGTGCGAGCCCCACAGCACATCCCAGCCAGCCCTCTATCCGGCCGCTCAGCTCCGGTTGCCGTCACGATCAAGACCGCGACGTCCGCGGTACGTGGGAGAGGGCGGGAACAC
Organism: Dermanyssus gallinae; assembly: GCA_003439945.1. Classification (NCBI taxonomy): domain Eukaryota; kingdom Metazoa; phylum Arthropoda; class Arachnida; order Mesostigmata; family Dermanyssidae; genus Dermanyssus; species Dermanyssus gallinae. The sequence goes on from QVRM01005080.1 coordinate 329,616, forward strand.
ACGAGAGAGCAAGGAACGAGGAGAAATCGCAGAAGCAGAAACAGCAGCAGAAGAAGAAGAGCAAGAAGAAGACGAAGACAGAGAGGAAGAAGGAGAAGAACAAGAAACCGATGCTGCCCGCGTTGATGATGGCATGAGTTCGGGTAGCGGTTGCTGTTGCTGCTGCTGGTGAAGTCGCTGTTGCTGCTGCTGCTGCTACTGAAGTCGCTGAAGTGCTTTTCGGGGGTCTGTCTGTTGGTTGGTCGCTCGCTCGCTCGGTCTGTATGTGTATGTCTGTCTATCTATCTATCTGTCTGTCTGTCTGTGTTTCGTTTGGCCCGTTTCGTCGCTGTCCACCCTGTCGCTTTCTTCGGCCGATCTTTCTTCCTGCCCATCCGCCTGCTTGCCTTCTTGCTTGGTTGCGGGCTGGCTGGCTGGCTTCGCTCACCTCCTCACCGGGCTCGGGCTGGTTCGGGCTGCTCACAAGTGGAGCGGGCCTCGGCCACGAAACAAACACTCTCTGACCACCCTCCGGACCACATCATCGAAGAAAACGGTGCAGAAGAAGAAACGACGAACACGTCGCGGATCTGCCTGATCTGTATCTGTCTCTCTCTTGGTCTGTCCGTCTGACGGTCGAACCGTCTGGACACGTTCAGTCGTCAGCCGCCGTTGAGCTTGATGCTATTATTCATCAATCGTGGTGCTGCCAATCGTTGTTGATCTGTGGTGCATCCATCTCGTTGTCGTACGTACAGCCAGTGTAGTGCGTTCGTCCACCCAGCGTGGCGGCTCACGTTGGCTCACGCTCGACACTTGACCGTCGTTGGCCGGTCTGCCTAGCAGACACACCTCGGCAAGTACCATTGCTACTACTCCTACTACTACTGCTACTAGATTTATTACTACCGTTCTCACTACAATTCGACAGCTGCTGCTGCTGCTGCTGGTTTTGCTGGTGGTAGTGGTGGCTGTTTGTGCTATTAATGTTGATTTGTGTCATCACCACGCCCGACAGCGTTATTCATAACAGTTTGTCGTCCTATTAGTACTGCAATTATTGCTAACTGGCCGTGTCAAGTCCGGTGGCGTGGTGGCTTAAGTCTGCGCCTCCCAACCGGAGGAGACACATAGCAGGTGCGCCGGTTCGAGCCCTACCGTTGCACATTTGTATTTATGGGGTTCGTCCGTCTATGAAGCAATGCTAACTGGCCGCATCAGCAATAGCAACAACAACAACCACGCCGATCTCTAGTTCTGGAGTATCTTTGGATATAATGGACCCGGATCGCGATAGATGACGCGATGAGAAACGACCTGACATGTCGGTGTTTGCCACGTTTTTCTTGCCGCACTTCCTCCGAAGCTCGGTCGGTTTGTATCTTGATCAGTCAGCCAGTGATCCTTTCCAGTGACAGACGCTCCGTTATCTAAACCGTGTCCCACTTTTGAGACACGCATTTTTGGTGATGTTGTTGTTGTTGCTGTTGCTTCTGTTGCTTCTGCATATGTTCCTCATGTTGTTGCTGTTCCCCAAATAGTTCGCTCCTTCCCTTGTGTGTGTCCGAATAATGAATTGATTGATTGTTGACTACTGAGCAAAAAAATACGCCCAACAAAAAGAACAAGCAAAGCCGAGTGTGGACGTACAACCAACCGCTGTCGATTATTTCTCATCTTGAGCATGTTCGCTTCTTCGCATCAGTTTTCATCGTCATTGTTGTTGTTGTTAATGTTGTTGTTGCGGTCGTTGTTGTCGCCATCGTCAACGTGGCCACTGTCGCACCTCCAACACGCTCTGCATGCCGGCATACATACATCGTCTGCTTCTACTATCGAACCCCAATAAAAAAGGGGTCATCAAGATTATTTAACACCCCAGAAATGAGAACGACATTGGCAGCTAAATTGATATCGACTGATATCGAAGAAACGACGCCACCAATGAACATGACGACAAAGGCGGAGAAAACGCAAATAGGCCCAGTATGCGAGTGTACGCTCAGGGTGGCTAAAAAGGTCAAGATGAAATAAGGGCTTATTTACTAATCCCTAGCGTCAGCCAACATTCCGAACAATCCCTTGGTTCGGTTAGAGCTTAGAACAACAATCCTTCCCTTGCCGTGACAAACGTCGAACATGCTTGGCCTATAGGCCTGCCACGGCTGTACCGAATCACATAGTGAGAGTCTCATATTACGCGGGCGGAAGAGGCTCGCGCTGAGGGGTTTTAGCCCTAAGGTACAAGAAGGAAACCACTACGACGGCTACATATATTGCCAACCCTAAGCCCACGGCTACGTATACTCTTTTGTCCGTTTTGTTTACGCTGTTGCCCACGGCCACATAACCCCCCACTCCCCGCCGCCCGTTGCTCACATTGTGGTTTTCGTTTTATTGTTTGTTGATTCGCTGCAGCTCACAACGCCAACATGAACACGTTGCTACTTAGAGTCACGCTGCTAGTCACGCTAGCCGCTGCGCTAGCGGCCTCAGCGTCCTCACCGACTGGCCAATCGGCTTCATCATCGCCATCATCGTCTTCGGCCGCCTCGGCAGCGGCGGCGGCAGCGGCAGCAGGTGGTTCATCAAGCGGCGGGCCGGGCTCGTCCTCGAGCTCGGGCCCCGGATCGAGTGCGCCTTCGCAGGTTGCCAACAAGCGCGGCGACACCGTCTCAGACTTTGCCACGTCGGCCTCACAGCAACAGCCCGTCTACTCGCCAAGCATCTCCGGCCTGTCGCAACAGCCTTCGGGCGGCTCGCATTCGTCGATCTCGTGAGTACTCTCTCTCTCGTCCCGCTATTGCATTCAGCAAACTCCACCATAGCCAACGAACAAATCTTCATCAACAACATCACTAACAACAACAATATGAAAACCATTCATTCCTCACCCACAACAATTTCCACAGTAACAACAACAGCAACAATAACAACAACAACAACAAACAACAAGTGAGGCACATTTACACGGAGTAGTAATCGGTCGCCCGCACAGAAAATCTAGTTGGTTTTTTGGTGTCAAGTTCTCTTGCGTGGCTTATTCGATTTTGGCCCAGGGAGCCACTCATCGTAGCCACACATTTTTGGCAGTCTTCTTCAACAGTTTCCAATCTCATAAGTAATAGAGGTAGCAACGGCAACATCACAGCAAAAATAACAACTAGTGAACCACGCTGTTGTGAATGCTGTTGCTGTTGTCGCTTCTTAACACTGCCGTTAAGTATTATGCGCCAATTTCTGGCGGTGTCGTTGACCCCGGCGCTGTGGAACACTTCCTGTCTACGAGACAAACCTGTCCCGTTATGTTTCGCCAATTCACAGCCAATGCACTTTATCACCGAGGCCATCAGCTGCACATACACACATATATATATATATATATATAGATGGGATGTGCGTTTATCCACGTAAATACAGCGTTGGTACCATTTAACACAAGTAATAAACAAAATGTATAGGTTATTTTCGAGAGTGTTGCGCGTCGACTAGAGGGCCTGTATATATATATATATATATATATATATGCAAAACGTTTTTCGAGAAACATAATAGCTGAAAATGCAAAGGGATGTACGTATGTGTGGCAATTAGCTGCTTTGATACGTTTTACATACACGTGGAGTACCCGAAGTACCTGGAGTATACAGCCACCGCCTTACTGGAATGGCGGTGTTCAGCGTACATCTTCATAAGTGTTCTGTGTACCGCTAAGGTTCATCCCTTACTCATTTTGTTGTACCGTGGCGTCTTTGGTTGTGTTGCGTTCTGCTTGTGTTGGCAGTGTCACGTGATCACAAAACAATTTACTTACATGATTACAGTTGAAACCGATCGTGCGTAGTTATTTAGTTTCTCCCCATCTTAAAGTTAACCATCTCCGTGTTTAGTATACGTTTTAAGTTCCTCTCTCTCTCTCTCTCTCTCTCTAGCTTTTCGTTCTGTTTGCAGAACGCCATTTGAATTTCGATAAACTGGTGGTATTGTCTTTCAATTGCGTTATGTGAAAACTGCCACAATTGTTAGTATGGATACTATCATTATCTTATTATTATTATTATTGATATGCCTGTTACCAATGGCGATCCGAAGCAGTATTACTGTTTGTTGTATTATTGGAGGTTCGTTCCGACGTGCTGCGCGTTTGTTACCAACTATCTGATAACAACGTCGATCGCAGTCAGCGTTCACTCTGAGTAGATTGAGAGACTCACAAACTTGGCTTGGCTCACAACAGCCGGCATTAGCAGCGGCTAGCAAATGGAACGCTCTGCCCCACCGGTCATTTTGGTTAGAATAAGGACGTTTTAAAGGTGCCCCTAACAGCAGCAGCAGCAACAACCATGCCAGCGACGACAACAACAACAACAACAACGACAACCGCGTATTACGAGGGGCACCTCGCCGGCGGCCTACGGTCCCGGGATAACGGCGAGGTCGAAGACACCATGGCGAAGTTCTCCGAAGGCAGACTGTCGCACCGTCGGCACCATGGCTGATGCTGAGGCTACTGACGTCCCTGTTGTTGTCGGTATTGTTATTGTTGTTGTACTTGTTGCCGTTATTGTTGTTGTTGTTGTTGCCGCTGTTGCTGTTGCTTCGTTCTTACTGAGAGAACAGCACTGAAGAAACGAAGCAACACACACGTTCCGAAGTGAAGCACAAGTCCACCGATAACCAACAAACAACATTAACAGACGGTGTGGACGAATACGATGTCGTGCTGCATCACAACGGCTACGGGCGGACCTTTAACAGCAAAAAGAATTCGCGAACAGCAGCAGAACCAGGCAGCCGAGTATAGCGGACAGTCGTACATGCCCGAGGCATTTTGGCACGCCGCACTTGTGCTGCACGCATTTCGTTCGGCTGTATGTCGCATACCATGCTATGCTATGCTATGCCATGACGCCATGGCTGTCGTGCGGGTCGTGCCGTGTGCGCGGCCTCTGAGACGAAAGCTCACATTAACAGGATCAGCAGCAGCAACGGCAGCAGAAGCCGCAGCTAAAACAGTACCCACCAGCCACGACGGGCCTCTACGGGTCAGTCACCTCAAAGTCTTGGTTTGTCAGCCTGTCTTTTCGGTTGTATCATCGTCCATTGCCACGTCATGCAACCCCCCGTTCCCCCACTGCCTGTGTGTATGCCTGTATTTTCTCAGCTCTCTCGCTCTTCGTTCGTTCCTCTCTTTGGCTTTGTTACGGGCTGCTCAGCTGTCAGCGCCGCAGTGCAGTGTTATTAATGAACAGCAGACAAACAACGGTGATTGGAGCACGTGAGCACGCTCAGCGACAAAAGTCGTCACCAGCTAACTGGGGAACGAAGAAGCAGCAGCCTTAAGAACAACAATAACATCAACAATAACAACAACAACAACAATAACAACAACAACAACGTCAATAACAGGTATTGAGAGGTAAAGCGAAAGAAGGACACAGATATGAACAAAAACCCAACGTCGTAGTCGACGAGAGATAATACGCGTAGACCTCGTCCGACCTACGTCACTCGCACTGAGGGACGGACTGAGGGGTGACTGGCTGAGGGGCGTACGTGGACAGCCAAGCGACGCGCTCAAGGCAACAAAAACAACAACTGCAAACAACAATAACAGTTACAACAACAACCACAATAACAAACACATCAACAACAACAACAACAACAACAACAACAACAACAACAGCAACGACCACCACAACAGCAACAACATAGCAACAACCACAAGAATGACAGCCGCTACCACAACTAACAACATAACGCAGATTACGTAGCTAAAGCAAGTATGACGTACATACCGGCATGTATGTATGTCTGTTGTGTCGTTCGTCGTCAGTCGTATACACAGATTGCTCCTCCGTTTCTGTGAGGTGTTGCTGTGAACACAGCAACACCTCACAGAAACGGAGCCTCAGAGACAACTGCCTAGACGCACACGCACCTTCGCCTCTCATGGTGATAATGATACTGGTGGACACCGTAACAGAGACCGAGTATGTGCACACATTGTGCACATGCATACATATGCTGTATTTTTTATTACATAACATTATGCCAATCCAAAAATTATTATTACTATTATTATTATTCTTATTATTTTACCACCAGTGATCACAGGCATACACATACGGGTACATCGAAGCCTATGCTTGGTTGACCATATTGTGCGAATACCCACACATGACATGTCAAGTACGATAACGATATTTTTAACGCCTTCTACCGGCATCAGCGGCAAGCATTATCGTGCAGTGGCTCAAAGGAAACAAAGGCAGACGATGAACGAAAACGAAACATTTTCAGAGAAGAACTTGTAGTTAGGAAATCAAGAACGCTTGGCTGGTCGCTAACGATAACGCGTTACTGTTGCTAGCTTATCACGACGAAGTCGCTATCGCTTACGTTCTTAACTTTCTGGTTAAGTAACTTAGTATAGTCGTTGTAGTGGTAGTAGTCGTAGTAAGGTCGCATATGAGAAAAGGATCAAGAAGAGTGACACTAACAGCCACTAGTGCGATAAAATGGTGGCAAAAAGTAGAAAAAAAACGACCACTGCGATAAAAATGATCACAATCGCCTGTCTCCGGTCTGTTGCCGTCCAAGCCTATGGCCATATGTGGCCAAACGCACCAAGCCGCCACACGGATTCATTGCGCTCTCTTTTTGTAGCGATGACTATATGCTTAGAGCAACTGTGGCATATGTATCTACTCAGGTGATGAGACATATTTGCGCCTCACAGAATTACGGAGAGCTCACAGATGCCGCCTTCATGCGACTTAATTATGAGCGTGCGGATGGATCATCATTGATCTATCTATTCGATAAATACCTGTATATATACACATATACGAGTATCATACACACGACATATACGTCTATACCATTCGACACATACGCACGCGCATCGTGACGCGTTAAAGAGTACTGGTGTGGGAAGATGAGGAAGTTTTGCCGGAGATTCCAATGAAGTCGACTTCAATACCCGATGTGCTGCTGGCATTGAAGTCGTGTTCTCCGTTTCGTTATCGCTGCCTCGGGCTTTATCCAAGTGCCAATAGTGATGCCAGTGGGGCGCGACCTCCGAAGTGAGCTGGCTAGCCGACACAAATCGTCGACGTCTTTCGACATCACCCATTCGGAAATAATAGCCTGTAAACTCTGCCTGCTAGTACAATCGTGTTTACTTCTGTCTGGGTCTGGCCTACGCGCCAATCAATTTCCCTCTTGGCTGGGTTGTCGCGTGTTTTGTGTTCGCGAATATTCAGTTGAGCGGCGGAGGGGGTTGGGTTAACCCCACCCGGTGGCAGTTCCTTCGTCAGGTCATGATTGTTCATTGCCACTGCTGCCCAGATCACAAGTCACACGCAGACAACATGCAGAAGGTGCGAGCCAGACCACGAGTCACACGCAGACCTTATGCAGGGTTTGCTTGCCAGCTTTGCAAAACGCAACGAAAATATGCCTAGACATACAAAGAGAGAGAGAGAGAGGGAGGGAAATGGTTAGAAAGTGAACATTGCTGTACGCCGTTTCTTGTTTCTTCGTTGCTCGTTTCGCTCGTGTAATCAGTATCGCTACGGGAGAGCCGATCGGTCTGCGACGAAGTGGTGAACGTCTTGCATTGCATTCCAGTGAAATCAGTGACCGAATTCGACTCGGTTACGCCAATTACAGTTGCCGTAGCGGGCAGTTGCAATGGCGCATGGTGCTAGAGACGCACTACCATACGGCGAAATGATCATCCTTCTACCACTACTACTACTACTGCTATTATTGCCACGACGGTAAAATCATGACTCTGCGTTAGTGTCCTGATTCCCTCCTACTGGAAACCCATTGACACATAGCTGCTGCTGTTGCTGCTGTTTCTACTACTGCTGATTCTCCTCCTCCAGCAATCTGGGTGGTTGGTGCCCGCCACACCGTGGTCGGTTAACCATCTCGACGTCAGCTACGTCAGCAGGAGAATCCGGTTTTCGCCGGTCGCCGTATGAACCGCTAAGAAGGCTATGAACGGTTCTCAGAGCAGCTTCGCGGTTTCTTCTGCTGTTGCTGCTGCGGCAGCTTCTTCTACTACTACTTTGTCTTCGTCTTCTGCTTCTGCTGCTGATGTTGTTTTCGTCTTCTTCTTCTTTTGATTCTGATGATGACGCTGAATCGGATGCTGAAGAGTCGGTACGGGGCCGGTCAGTTCACACTGTCACCCTTCTTCACGTCTTAGCCATCAGCACCAAACGGTGGCGGTGGTGCTGAAGACGGAAAGAGAGACGTCAACAGCATCGACATCGACGACGACGACGATGACGACGCCAAAACTAACCTCGCGATGGCCGACGAGGGAATCGGTCGAAAATGAGGTGTTGGTGTTGGTGATGATCGTCATGGTGGTGAATGGACCTCGTTGTGCTGGCCCTGGTGATGACCATCATCTCGGCACCGCTAGTTTGCCGGCGGACAGCCAGCAGTCTGTGGACGAGACTGGCCGGCTGGCGTTAATTATAGAGCAAGCAGGCCGAACTCGCCATCGTCGTCGTTGTCGTCTGCGTCCGCGCCAATGCATTCGATGATACGTCTGGCGTCAACGACGAAAGTCGCCGAAACGACAAACAAAACAACACCACACAGATAGACAGACAGACCGACCTATCAACGGCGAACCAACCGGCTCTCCCCGAGTCCACCCCATTCCCTCCAATTCCACCCCACTCCCCTTGATTCCACCCCACTCCCCTTGATTCCACCCCACACTCCTCGCGATTCCACCCCACTCCCCTTGATTCCACCCCACTCCCCCCAATTCCACCCCAATCCCCCCGATTCCACCCCAATCCCCCGATTCCACCCCACTCCCCCCGATTCCACCCCACTACCCTCGATTCCACCCCACTCCCCCCGATTCCACCCCACTCCCCCCGATTCCACCCCACTCCCCTTGATTCCACCCCACTCCCTTCCCCTACTCGTTGATCGCTGAAGTCGTTGGCGTTCGTTGTCACGGTCTTCTGGCCATGTCCGGCTTCTCCCGTGGCCACGTGGCTGCAGCAGTAGACGCTGCTTCATCGCGCGCAAATTCATCGCTGTATCGTCTTCGGCCCCGATTTTTGTGTAATCATTTCGGCGGCGCGCACATGAGAGAGAAGGTAAACGAGAGAGAGAAACGTAGAGAAGATAAATATATATATATATATATATATATATATATATATATATATAGGAGGGAGAGTGGACAAATATAGATGGATATATGCAAAAAACGATGACGCGTATAGTAAAGGGGGCCGTTAACACGGTTTGTCGTTAGATCAGACTCGTAGAACTTGACGCAGAGCGCGAAGAGGATATGTTTGTATGGGACAAGGGACAAACAGACATATAAACACAAAAATACCCCTTGAACTAGAATCAATTGCCTAACGCTGTTGAAGTGTGACCACTTCGTATGGTTTTAGTGTTAGAGCTAGAGGTAACCGATAGCCACGTATTCGTTGATCATAGCACTGCCTTCATTCACGCTCACAAGACAACCAATGATTACGCGGACGACGAGAAAGACGACGATAAGGCTACAACAGTTGGCTTTAGACTTGTTCTACTCGTAACGCTCGATTGGAATGATCAGGCGCCAATAAATAAACCTTCTTCGCTTGACTATACTGACTGCAATCAAGTGGTAGAGTCAGTTTTATTGACGAGGTGTATAAGAAGTCGCGAAACGTGCCGCCCTTATGCAATAAGTGAAAACGATAACAACAAAAACAACGACGACAACAACAACAACAGCATCCAAGATGCTTGTTAAACTTATAGCAAGAAAAACAGCATTCAAGAAACAGAAAGCGTACAACAACAACAACAACAACTCTACAACCACCTGAACAGTTTGCATAGTTGGCTTTCTCCAGAAGTTATGCGATGCGGCATAGTCTCTTTGTTGGTGTTCTAGCCAACTAGTACTGTTCTTGTTTTTGCTGCTGCTGCTGCCGTTGGTGTTATTATTACGGTTGTTGTTGCTGTTATTCCGGTTGTTGTTGTTATTCCGGTTGTTGTTGTTAGTACGTTTGCTGTTGTTGTTGTCGTCGTCGTCGGTGTTGTTGCATTTTGCGTTACTATCGCACGTTTGCTCTTGTTGATTTTGCTGCTCTACTTCGAATTCTTTCGTGTTGTCTGACAACAACAACAGCAGCAACAGCAAAAGCAGCTCTAGACGTGGGCATCTGTGCCATCAACATCCACCCGTTGTCGACGTTTGCCGACATGAAAGTTTTTTGTTTTCCTCCGCCTCTAGTTAGAGCCCCGATTCGATCTGTTCATGTGTTGTGATGCAGGCTGCGCGTCCCTCGTAGTCACCTTTGTTAGTAGTAATTTTACACGATTCTGCCGTTTGCTCTCCTTCTGGCAGTCTATGCGAGCGGGCGAGCGTCACACCATTAGCACAATCGTCCGTACCGGTAACCGACAACATCAACAACAACAGCGGTCGCAGCAGGGGCGGCAAAAGAACTTCTTGAAAATCCTAACTTAGTTATTTTACTGGCTCTACTCGTTCATCCCTCTCGTCATATATATATATATATATATATATATATATACATATTTATATATAAACAGGACTTCGAATTTGTATAACTCATAATGGGGTGTATTGACAATTGTCGCCTAGTGACGACCGTTATAACAAGCTACACCGGCCTCACGTCCAGACCACGGTGTCGACCACCTGGACGAGATGCCAAGCAAGCCGGCCTAGCTTGTTACCTCGCTGCATATATCTAATGACAGGCCCTGCGACCAGTTGAGAAAAGCTAGAAAGTTTACTAGCGCGAGGATCCACCGTGGCTAATCTGAGACAATGACACACCCTCCTCCAAGAGCTACTACTAATTCCCTCAGTAAATTTACGTAAATCCCGTTGAGGTCCCAAAGGTAAACGTACACAAGTTTTTCGAATAGTTCCTAAGAAATGCCAACCTCCGACATTGAAGGTGCAAGTTGCAATAGTTTGCGCGGCAGTAGTTTATGCCTGTACCGGCACTTCCAGTGCCATTGTTGTTGTTGATCTTGCTGCTGTTTCACCCCACCCCACTCGACCGCGGTTGCGGGGGGGGGGGGGGGGGAGTGAGATGCAACGGGAGCAGGGGAAGAAGCAGAACCACACGAGGGTAGTAGAGTAAACGGAGGTGCTGTCGTTATACCGTTGTCTTTATTGCTAGATAATGGCCATTATTGTCGTCGTCGTCGTCTGCTGCTACTGTTGCTTCTGGTGTCACCGTCACCATCATCGTAGCGTGTTGCTTGCGCTGGCTGGCCCGTTACGGTGTCTGTTGCGGCGTCCGTTTTCACGGTACTTTTGCTCGGGCCGCTACAACAGCCGCCACAGCTTCTGATTGTGCCGAACATAGCGACGCCTGCCAGAGGAGGCGAAGATTGCAGTCGACAAAACAAGTACCGTTACTTCTACTACTACTACTACTACTACTACTAGGACCGTTATGGCAGCTAACGGTCGTATGGCTAGGCTTTGCCGTAGTGCTGCTATGCTGATGAATGTTGTTATTGTTGTCCTTGTCGGCGTGAACCGCCCGTTGGTCAGCAGCTCTAGTAGGTTCAGTAATCGTAGTAGTACTAGCATTCTCGGTCGTCGAGCCGGGTGGCGTAGTGCATTCGCGCGCGGCTTGCACGGCCAGAGAACCAACACAAGGGGCTCTACAAGGGTTCGATCCCCACCGTTGTAACTTTGTGTTTATTGGGGTTAGTCTTATGAAGAAGCTATGCGAGAGAAAGAGCGGTTCCGAAGCAATGCGAGACAGCGGTTGTTGTTGTTGTTGTCTGAGGGAGTTGTTGGCTGAAAATTTACTCTTAGTAGTAGTAGTAGTAGTAGTAGTAGCACTAGAATTAAAAACATTTTTTAGGAGGTTGTTTTTAATGCTAGACTATCCTCCAACCCCTACGGGCTTGGAACTTAACCTGAGGTATATCTTCAATGTACCGAGGGCCAGACATGTTAAGATATCTACGGTTGCCTCAACAGTCCTTGTGGCAGCAGCATGGCCGCTGACTCTGAGTGGTAGGTATGACTGTTTATCATCTATTCTCCGAACGAGCATCGCTCAAAGAAAAGTCGATCAAGTAGCAGCAGCACTGGTACAAGAGATAGTCATTGCCAATCAGCAATGAAAATAGGCGTTTGATTCTTTGTGAATCATCGCCGGCCGAGGTCGTAGTTGTTGTTGTCGTCGTCGTCGTTGTCGCTGTCGCTACCATCGCCGGCTGCCAAAGCACCTGCACCACTATCACGCGTAGAACTCGCTGGCTGGCTGTCTGTCTGTCTGGATGGCTGACGAACTGCATCCAGCTAGATGGATCGAGCTGCTGGTGGTTGATGGTCGCCGCTACAGTCGCCGTTATTTCGTCCGCTCGTTCGTTCAATCGCTATTTCGTCGCTGGAAGACGACGACGACGACAACGACGACGACGTCGGTGGTCAGAAGACGACGACGGAAAGATGGCATCGGGCCACATTTGGCAATAGCCGCGGGCTCCGCACCTCGTCTCAATTATTTTCTCCACCCCCCCCCTCTATCTTCTTTCCTCCCTCTCATCTCCTCTCCCCCTCCCCCCTTCTTCCTCTCCAGCCTCTCTCCTGCTTCTCCTACTCTGTTCCGTTCTCTACCTCTCGTCTCTCGATTCTTTAGCACGTATCGAGAGGCGGCGGTAGTGGCGGCTACAACCAATCGACCGATTCCTGATGATGACTCCGATGTCCAAAGACCGCAAAACGTACATTGTCCATCTCCGCATTCTCTTCCCTCTCTCTCCTCCCCGTTATGGTTAACTTTTCCGTCGTCGTCGTCGTCGTCGTCTACGTCGTTGTTTTCTCCTCCTGTTGACGTCGCTGCTGCTGTTGCTGCTACTACTACTACGACGATTACTCCTAACTACCGTTATCACCGCTAACTACAACTACAACTAGAGTTAATGACTTCCACTATCAGCAACCCTAGCAGTGGCGCTGTATTAACACCAGCAGCAGCAGAAGCAGAAGTAATAACAGTTGTAGCAGCAACATGAGTTTGTTTTTCCTCGTCACGGAAATCTTCCTTGCTTTCATCGTCGTTGTCGTCGTCGTCGTCGTTCTCATCGTCATCATCACGACCTATCATCGTCGGCCGCATCTTCTGCTGCTGCTGTTGCTGCTGCTGCTGCTGCAACATCTTCATCTGCACTTCGGTATTCAGCTCTGATACGGTCTACAGTCCAATAGCTAACTAGGTAGCTCTACCATCATCGCCGAGGTGCGGGTCGCCGTGATAGTGTTTACACTTGTTGTTGCAGTTGTTGTTGTTGTTGTTGCAGTTGTTGTTGTTGTTGTTGTTGCAGTTGGTATTGTTGTTGTTGTTGTCGCAGTTGTTGTTGTTGCAGTTGGTATTGTTGTTGTTGTTGTTGTTGTTGTCGCAGTTGTTGTTGTTGTTATTGTTGCAGTTGTTGTTGTTGTTGTGTTGTTGCAGCTGTTGTTGTTGTTGTCGTCGTCGTCGTATCAGTTGCAATAGGGCCTGTTGTAATGGTAGATGTGTAATGGTTGTACCATTAGTCAGATTTGTTGTTTCAGTTGTAGTAGTAGTAGTAGTAGTAGCAACAGGCAACAGACAAGAACAAATGGCGTTGCATTTATTGCCACATCGAGGTAGGTGGCACAGATCTTCAGATGTCATTCTCACGTCAACACGATCCCGGCGCTTTCTATTCTGCCTCATTTCCCTCACTCTCCGGTAAGAGATGTTGGCCGGCAAAAGCAGCCCCCCGCTCGTACATACATGTCGCCGTATTCGATCCGCCTCCAACCGGCCAACAACTAGAATTTGTTCCAGATTTGTTCTGCCCTTTTACGTGTTCATGGCGACGCATTGTACACGTACAAACACTTTCGACGCGTCGCGCGCGGAAATAGCAGTTCTTTGAAGCACCTAAATCTTTTTCTGCTATATGTATATATATATATATATATATATATATGAGAAAGGATGAATTCTACGTGCAAAAATACACCTGTATGGGAATTATCGTAAGTCGATTACGCGCTTTCTAACGGGAGCCACTTAACATCCGGGGTTACTGTAGTGATCTGTCATCTTTAGATAAACCTGGATATGCCAAACCAATACATGTTTGTATTTACATCTGTGCAAACGGTTTATGTACTTTAATATGTATACACATGTATCAGATACAACGGACGAAGCACAAAAAAAGTGAAAGATATTTAGTTGAACAAGAGTTCATAATATATATATATATATATATATATATATATATATATATACACACATAAACACCCTAATGAGCCCGAAAGGCTTTTGTGCGAGACAAAGCAAGTTGTCAACCTAAGCAACAAGCTGTACCTATTCCGTGCACAACACAATATAGTGCAGCGGTAGGTGCTCATGCATTGAGGCTTGTCCAGACCGCTTCCTGTACTTCATGATCAACTAGGTCTTTCTTGAAGTCGGGATATACTCTATGATCGTCGACTACGTCTTTCGTGACGTCTGAAGTAGGACGTGGTTATGCAAAATCGACGCACTTCAACACTGTACACACGATGTCACATCGCACAAACGCGCCACAGTCGAATGTAGGAATGATGGCGTCACCTCAATGAGATGTCAGTCAGCGACTGAAGCACAATCAGCAGAGTACATAATAGGGCACTCGGTCAAATGACGAGGTCTCTGTTCTATGACAGGAGCACAGTTTCAACAACACACAATATCTAACTTGTAGTAGCAATTGACACACAATACCCAAATTATAGCAGCCCACGGCACCGTTAACAGTTGCAGCCTAAACTTCAATTAGCCTCGGGCTAGCTTCTGTCAACTCGTCTGGCTTTAATTGGTATGTTCGATCGATGATCGATGGCCGCACAGCAGCCCTCGGTAGTAAAGGCGTTATTATTATCGTTCCGCCAACCCGTATTCTACGGCGAAAGTTTTTTTTTTATACTATAAAAGCTTGTTTATTTTCAATATAATACATTATGCATGGTAAGCGAATATACGAAGAGCTAGGAAGAGAGAAGAAGGAAAACAAAGTAGCGAGAGACAGCGAAAGCCGGATAGATGTCTGATACAATGATGCTGTCCTTACTATCGGGCTGTTCTTGTTACACGGCGGTCAGCAGCCATGCCGTCGACTTCGGCCAGCCAGCCAGCCAATGGGGTGTATGCATGCGTTCGTGCGTTTTTCTGTGTCTGTATCTGTGTGTGTGGCCGTTGATCTGATGAACGTGGTGAACTGATCTTCTGTTTGTATCGTGCGTCGGCCAGTCGGGCGTCTTCGAACGCGGTCGCCGAACATCTCTGGCTGTATCTGGGTCAGGTCGTCGTCGTCGTCATCGTCTTCGTTGTCCACAACGTGTCCGCAGATAGCTAAACACCGTCAGACACACCACAGATCGATATACAAACAGGGACGCACGCCGACAAGCAGGGAAAAAGGATGGCAGCTGGAACTGACGAAGAAGTGCGAGATAGAGAAAGAGAGCGAGAGAGAGAGAGATAGATAGTCAATGAGGGAGAAAGAGACACTTGTAGTGTGTAGACAGACCCCCAGACACTCTCGAGTAAACCATACTGATCTCGCTGAAGGTAATGATAGCAACAACAACAGCCATATCTGTTCATGCTGATCAAATTACGACACAGTAGTAGCAAAAAGATGCTAAATTATCCCATCTTGTATATATATATATATATATATATATATATATATATATATATATATATATATATATATATATATATATGTATGCAAACCGGCACTCGACCGCTACCAAATTCTAGCGATGCTGTGTATAAACAGGATGAATGATCAGACCGGTATGGTCGTTGTGGGAGGGGTTTTTCTGCACCTGGTGCGGCGATGTCACGTAGAAACACGCATACACGAAACAGGGACGCGCGGAAAACGAAACGTAAGCAGCAGTAGCATACTTTTTTATCAAATTAACAACAGAAACAACATGGAAACCAAATTAGAAAGACCAGTAACAAAAAAGTAAAAGAAGTATTTAAAAACTACGATGCTCTTGCTAAATGTACCTGTACTGCTGTTGCTTTCTTGGTCCCGCTGCGAAGTTGGCAGCAGTATCTGTAGTCCGACTACACGAGAGCACTTTTTGCTGAATTGGCAATGTTTCGTGTTGTTGCTTTTATTGTTAATGTTGTTGTTGTTGTTGAGGTTGCTGACCGTGCTACTTTTGCCGCTATGTCGATAACCATGTCAATAGTATTGCTGATGACGATTACAACAAGAATGATGACGATGTTGAAGATGATATGATGACGACGACAACAATGATGATGATGATGATGATGATGATGAAGGTGCTGCTGTTGTTCTCTTGTTGCTGGTAGAGATAGTGGAGATGGTGGCAGTGTTCGTGGTTCGTGGGACCTGTAGTGATGTTTGTGCAGATTGTGGAACCGTTGGAGTGCTACTCTGCAATCTCTCTACTCAGAAGTGCAAACACATCAACAGACAGAAGGCAGGGTTGTTGTTGTTCTCAGCGTAGTCGGGCGTCGGTCGAATCTTCAAAGCCGTCATGGCCGTTCTATGTGAGCAATCGTCCTTCCTCACCGATGATGACAACATCAGCATCAACATCATACTTCGGCATGCAAATCCATCATGGTCATCTTTGACATCGTAGTCATCCTCGTCGTTACTGTTGCCATCATCATTGTCCTTTTGTCATTTGCTGGCGTTGAAATTTTGAACTCAGCTTGCTGCTGCTGCTGCAGCGTTCCCGTTCTTCTTCCAGCAAGCAGAAAAACAAATAGATACAGCCACAGGCAAGCGCGCAGAGTGCTACGTCGCTAGCTGCAGCAACAACAACAACAACAAGAAACGTCACAACAACAACAAACGCTACAACAATAACAACAGCAACAATAACAGCAACAACAACAACAACAACAAACGCCACAACAATAACAACAACGACAACAAAAGCCACATCGATAACAACCACAGAAACATTCGCACCACATTTAGTGTTGCTTGCGTGCTTACCATTGCCAAGCTGTCTTGGCGCCGACTAGCTCAGTTCTAGCCACCGATCTTGTTGTATGTGCTGGCCAACAACCTTTTCCTCTTGTTCGGCGTCATCGCCTGGTCGGTGCGGTGGGAGATGGGGTTCGGGGGTTCGGGGGTAAGTCGACGTTCCGTTCAGTCGTCCATAACATTCGTCGTTCCCAGCACAACACCTCTTCCGGTCGGTGCTTTTCTTTTTCTTCTTCGTCGTCGTCGTCGTCGTCGGCATCAAATCGCGGAACAGAGGAGTTACTTTCGTCAACTTTCGCCTCGGGTCGGGACAACAATGAAGGGAACAACTGTTACCATTACTATCACTACTACTACTACCACTACTACTACATTTACATCTGTTGAAAACAACGTTATACATACAACAGCCGCTTCCAAACCTCCGCGGCGTTTTCGGACGGATCAGCTAGAGGAAAGCGACGACTCGTGCTATATTTGATTTTAAACACGGCTGCACGTTCGTCCTATTTAGGAAAGGAAATTTTTTCCTCGTTTCCTGTGGTGTTCGTTATTGACAAACATAAGCACACTTTGTACACATAACATAAGGTGAAGCCGGCAAAGACCCGCAGCCGTCACACATATATATATATATATATATATATATACTTGCGTTTGGAATGTGCGTGTTAGTTACTGTTAAATAAACTTTTTTAGTTTCCTTTTAGAACAAGAAAGACATTGCATGACTTAAGCGATTAAAACAAAGTGGGCCAAGTTACATTTATTTGACAGGAATCCATATGTATATATATATATGTGTGTGTGCGTCTGGTTGACTGGTCTAATCCAAAACCACGTTCTTCTTGAAAGTAAGAACTACTTGAGAATTGCGAACATGAGCAACGTTTTCCATTAGAAAATAGGACAGCAGGCAAGACAGTAATTGTATTTGTTTACCTAAGTTAGGCCCACAAGTTACCGAGCACAACAAAAGAGTTATGCTGCAAAACAAATAGACGCTTTGTCGGTTTCAGTCAAACGACAAGTACATATTTTAAGGGCGCAGTAGTGTATACGAAGTTGCCAACGGTTATTTGATGTCAATCTTGGCGCGTCTCGACGCATCCATCGTTTAAACTCTCTAGTACAGAATGGGTGCACACCTTCCGCGTTTTGGACCGTAAAACGCTTTCATTCTCTGAAAATACTTTGGTGAATTGTTGCGATATCTAGTTTGTTGTCGACAAAATATGAAGTGCCAGTTTATATTCTTCATCACTTCGAATTCATTTGCAAGCACCCGTTTTGTTCGCGTATTCCGCACGAACTTGTTAACTATCTTAAAGGACAATTAAGCCATTTTCCACAACAGGCCCCTGTTTTACATATTATCGTTGTTTTTGCCAATATCAATTATCATAAAATGTATTTAAAAAATATTTCAAACATTGTGGATATAATGTTGATCATAACGTGTCCCACGCAACTCCCCCCCCCCCGCCATATGACACGTAATAGCAAGTGCTAGAGAAAAAACCTTAGCCTTATCTTTATGAGAGGCGGGTACCCGTTTCGGGTTCGAGATTCATGCGAATCCAGATTCATGCAACAAACATGCTTGCAGTCCTGTGTCATAGTAGGCCGTACTACAAGGACTTCTACGCGCCAGGGCTCTATGATTGGGAGAGCAATTCCAAGTTTCACGTTCCAAGACTCAGGCGATACCTTTCTTGCCGCCTGCTCCTCCTCCCCTTCCCATATCTGTCTCTTGGTATCGTGCGCTTCGCTCCGTTACCCTATTCCTCGCCCGGCTTCTTTCCTCGTTGCCTCACGAATCGTCTGCTCTTGTCTGGTCGTTCCAGCTCGCCGAGCGACTACCAGTCGGCCGCGTCGAACAGCAACCTCTACTACTACTACTATCCGGCTAGCAGCCAACACGGAGGCGCCGGGGGCAAATCCGACTCGTCTTCGTCGCTCGACCCCTATCAGACGTCGGCGGCGTCGTCGTACCCCTCGTACACGTCTGACGGCGGGTCATCATCGGGCTCGTCGCACGGCGGCGGCCACTCGCCCCAGCATCACCACCACCACTCGTTCGACGGCTCGGTCGATGGCGGTTCGTCACCGTCGTCATCCCCCGGGGGTGCGTCCTCGTCGTCCTCGTCCTCATCCTCGTCCTACCCGCACAACTCCGCTGCCGCCGCCGCCTACCAGAACCAGCTGCAGCAGGCGTACGCGGCAGCCGCGGCCGCCCACCAGGCTCAGCACCACTACTCGGGCTACCAGCCGAGCGGCTACAGCCAGTACGGGCCGGCGCTGGTCGGCGCCGCGTCGCAGGTGAACAGCCAGTACGCGAGCGCCCCGGCGCCGTCACAGCAATCGGGCGGCGGTGCCGGCTCGGGCTACCAGGGCCAGGCGAGCTACGGCGGCCAGGGACCGTACACGTCGGCGTCGAACTTCCAGTCGTCGTACGCGCCCGGAGGCGGAGGCGGCGGTGGTAGCGGCGTCGCCGACTCGAAGAGCCGCTTCTACGGACTCGGCTCCGTCATCATGCCGCTGGTCGGGCTGGGCGCTCTCGCGTTCCTCCTGCCCTCGGTCACCAACCTCGGCGGCAAGAAGAAGACCAAGAGGTCGGCCGACCTCAACGAGCCCGCCAAGTGAGTAGACGAACTCATGTATACGCTTGCAGTTTTGCTCGTTCTCTTCCTATATATATATATATATATATACACACCTGGGCGCCCATGCCCCTGCCGTTCTCCCTGACTATTACGCAGTTGTTGTCAGAGGTGCACACCTTCGACGACGATGCATCCCGCCCCTTGCAAATACTTGCAAATCAAGAAGCGTCGGCTGTATGACAACAACAGTTGACAACCTACCTGGTCGTATCGATTGGTAGGCGTCTTCAAATAGAGTAAATTGCTTAATAGTATTAAGTAGTAGGTTATACGACGGCTCCCTTGCGACGAACTCGTTGAAGTGAATGTATCTCCAAACAACAATGGGTTCTTGCTCTACTGAGTGGGCTGTGCTAGTGCTAATACGAAAGTTGTTATTGCTATGCTACATTGTGTCATACGCTACATGCGCCTATCTATGGTGGTGACAAGTCTGACAGGTCTACAATTATTCCCTTCCAGAGTGAACAACGTAGCCGAATATGCGGAGCGCCTCGAGAAGTACTTCAAGATCTATCGTGCCGCGGTCGAAAGCGATGACTGCATGAACCGAATCGTTTGCGAGCTTGGCGATTCTGTGTCGACCGTCCGCGGCAAGGCTGCTCTCCTTGCGTAAGTATATATATATATATATATATATATATATATATAAGCACACCGCTTATTACGGTCATTCTGATTGCCAAACATTGGTATACATTGGGGAACGTTGTCAGGGCAGGAAGCAAAAGCACTGCACAATCTGAAATGGTCAACGCATTCACTTATCAACATTGGATTGCTTTTTCCGCCCACACTTGTCCGCATTTCAGACTCTTCGAGAAGGTCGCTCCGCAGTGGATGACAGGCAAGATGGGTGTGTTCAAGTTCGGCGCACTCAACGAGAAGTCGGCAAAATGCGCCCGCTACAAGTGCTAAGTCAACGGGTGCTCGCAACGCAGTTAATTAATCAACCAACCAACGGACGAACGAACGCGAGGCAGCACTGTTTTTCGAAGGCACTACTTGCTCTCAACGATGATGCAGGCGCACATAAGCTCAATCGACCCAGCGATGGATGGATGAATGAATGACTGAATGAATCAATTAATCAATCACTCACTCACTCAATCAATCAAGCAATCGAATTAGTCTACTTCATTTCCTCAACGACGTCATTTCGCAACGACCTGTAGTTATTTATTCCTCCGGTTCGGCAAGAAAGAAGACGCACTCGAGGCACGCCTGCCAACATCGAGCGGGTGGGCAGAGGAGGTCGCGTCGGGTTGTGTGGTATTGGAGTTCGCGGATCGAGCGTTGTGGATCGTGGGTGCCAGGCTTCCGCCCGCCTGACACCCTGACCGCATCAGTATCGACGCATAGAAACGAACACGTACTTCACGATCCGACGAGGTCGCTCTTCTTCCTCTTCCTCTTCTTCTGCTTCTGCTTCGTTAGCCCGTCTCGATGCCGGCCTTGCCGAACCCCCCGTCACTACCACCAGCACTTCCACGACCTCATCAACTCATCCCTGCACCTCGCGTCCTTCATCGTCAAGGGCATCGCCGTCGTACGTGCCCGTCATCAACATCTCGTGAGGTCGAACGTCGATGCACCTAGCGATGGGGGGGGCAACCCCACCTATGTACGTGTGTGAGCGAATGCATGTCTGTGTGGACATCCTCCTACATATGCTGTCTATGTCCACAAGAGCGAGCGTACCATTGGCGTACAGGCGGGCAAAGGAACTGCGCTCGAGAGATTGCATTGATGAACGACTACAATTCACATCAAATGCGTAAACCTCGCATATGACAGTGTCTAGTTTTCAACTTCACATTTCTGATGCTTATAAGGTCGTATGTATATATATATATATATATATATATATATATATACGCGACAAACACCCACTCTTCTCATGATGAGATACATACTCTATTTAAGAACACACCGTAACCAGTACTAGTAGTAGAAGTAGTAGTAAGGCTAATAGGTGTTGCTATCTAAAAACCGACTCTTGTAACCGATGTCATGTCTCGTAATTTATTTGCTTACCTTCTCGCCGCCATTAGGCAGTGTAACTTGTGGCTGGGCAGGCAATGCACGCACTATATATATATATATATATATATATATATACATATATATATATATATATATATATATATATATATATATATATATATATATATATATATATATATATATATATATATATATATGAACGCGTTAACATCAACGCGTAGTAGCCTGTCGCGCGGCAACACCTACCTGGCTTGTATGGGCGGGCCAGTGTTATGGATGTTTGCGCCTGGTGCACATAGCTACTACACCCCTACCACACGTTGATGCGAGATGAGTAGACCTACATGTGCGTTAACAATGATCACGATCATAAAATACTAATAATGATGATGATGATATTAATAATATAGCGTTGAAATGGGACGCGTATCGATGGCGTCTCGTCACCCAGATGGGCACAACCTTAGCACAACTGGCCTATTGTGGTGTGGACTGCGGTAGCCGCGTTGAGTAATTCGAATCCATCGATACGGAGTGCTGCTACTGGCACCAAGCGCGAAACTAACTGGCTATCGACTGTCATGCATTTATATATATATATATATATATTCATGAGAAAAACAACAAAACGTAAATAAACTTGTGCAACGTCGTGACGCGAGCAGAGAAGGCGACATAGAGTGGGACGGAGAGGGCACAAAAGAACGGGGAAAAGAAGGAGATAGGGCGAGAGAGAGAGAGAGAGAGAGAGAAAGAGAGAAGGGAGAGCAAAGGAAGATGGAGAAGCAAAGCCGTAGGAAGGGACTTCTTCTGTGGCCGACACAGCTGGAGCTTTGTGCGTGAGATCTCGACGTCAGGACGACGTGTGTCCTGTCGATGTGCACGACCGCTGGCAATGCTGATTGCTGGTAGTACTGCCGCTCTCCTCCGAGAGCTGGTAGCTTGATGCCACACTCATCTTCGCTTTCCTTTCCTTCTTTCCCCCTTTCTCTCTCTCTTCCTCTCTCTGGTTTTCTCGACTTCAGTCTACCCCGACTTTTGCCCTTCTTTTTCCTATTCCCTTCTTTCTGAGCAAAAGCGGCAATGAGCATGATTACTTAATGACAACAGCAGTCGACAAGTTGACACGATGCGACAGCGTGCTGCAATCATGACCGTTCCGGCGGCAGGCGGGGCCTCGCCGGCAGGCGTGAGCACGTCCTGCAAACGTGACTGTTCTGCGGACATGAGCGCCCTGCCGGTGTGACTGTTCTGCGGACATGAGCGTCCTGCCGGCGTGACTGTTCTGCGGACATGAGCGTCCTGCCGGCGTGACTGCTCTGCGGACATACGCAGTGTCCTCCAGCATCTGTGGGAGCATCCTGTCAACCCCGCGCGAAACGCTTCGTCGTGTAGATTGGTGGTGGGATGCCCTGCTGCGCTGCAGACGTCAGTCACCGACCTGTGAACGCGACGCTTCTACGAACGAATGCAAACGTCATCTTGATGTAGACATGACTCGTTAATGTCCTGCAGACGTTTCTGTCCGTTAACTGGCGTTATGACAAATGTTGTTGTAAACGTTGAGGTAGCTCCGCGAGATGCAATACAACGGACAACTGACTGACCTCCTAGGGTAGATAGGAAACTAAAAGGGGAAGCGGGCAAACTTCATTTCTCCAAACTGTGCGTTCCGTTTCCTCTCTCTGGTATTCGTCAGTCAACAATTGTTACGACGACTGTGTTGAACTTAAAATTGACTGCTGTATTAAAATTGACTGCTGTATTAAAATTGACGGCTGTATAAAAATTGATGGTTGTATTGCAGCTTCACAACATTGGCAACGGCAGCAACAACAATTTGTAGGATAAAGGATAAAATATCAGGCGTACAAGAAACTATGAAGAAGTAAAGGAGGAAGGACAAATAACGGAAGAGGCAGATGAGGCGAAAGAATAGTCATAAGTATTCATCAATTAAGGAAAACGAAAATCAAAACAAAAGGGAAGAGCTATCAATGAGCCACCTATCACCGGTTTCGGTCTGTGTGTTGTCCATTGCTGCTTCTCAATGAACTACCACTGCACCTACTCCTGCTCGACGGAAGCAAAGCGAAGCCTACGCAAGTAGCTAAACAGCGTGCAGTGTGCCAATATGCGCGCTTCTCTGTAACTACCAACCTGAACACTATTTCCATATGTAATTACTATAAATAATTCAAGTATATATATATATATATATATATAAACATGCATAAACACGAGGATATATAACAAATAAAGTCAAATAAAAAGCTCATTCGAAAGTTAGATATTTCCATTACCATGTTTGTCTTTGCTTCGTCTGCATGGTTTCAGTTCGCTTTTTTTGGGCACTTGTAGAACAGATATAAAAAAAAACACGGTTTCTTCTAAATGTATATTTATTTTAAGCATTGAAAGTGAAAATACTTGCATTTCATACTACATGACCGCTCATATAGAATAGAATAGAATAGAAAACGCCTTTATTTACCGAATAAAGGGTAAGAAAGAAAGCTAGGTGGGCAAGGACGCCCCCAAAACCTCCTTGTTGTGCAATTCTCTGGCTACACGCCAGGCGAACATAAAATTGACTGTTTCAAGTCTTATCCGTGGCATTCTTCAAATATCAAAACGGGCCGTGGATTTAAGCCCGCTCGGGAGTTCGTTTATAAAAAAAGATCACATTTGGGGTCGAAGCCTCGTTCTGAGCCGTCGCAGTGGCGAATGTGTGCTCCTCTTCAGGTCAGCAAAAGCTCGTTTGGCATGCTGCGTTTTGGTTTAGTCAGTTGCAAATCAGCTTAAGCATTTAGTTAGGCGCTCGATTATCATGATAAAGAATAGGCCCGAATTCTTCAAAAACAGTATTTCTTAAATGATTTGCGCCAACGCTGTATAGATGCCTTCAATACTTCATTCACATTACTCTATCTGAGCCGTCATAAAGCCGTTATTTACATGCAAGCTTCTGGCAATTGTAGATACTGATTTGTCCTCGGATAGTAAGCTGCAATTATAATATATTGTGATCAAATCACATTGATTATTGTTAACCCTACCAAACTCATCCGCCAATAAGTATGGCGTGAACCTGTAATAATGCATGTCCTACCTTGAAGCAGACTCCTTTGTCTTAAATTTGATAGACGCATCTTTGTATGTTCAAGATAACGGTGTGGCGCTTGCGAAATATACAACCCACTCAACAGTGTAGGTTCCAATGCCACCATTCTGGTCCTACAATATGATGACTTATTCCTTCAACAGACAACTCGGCTGAAAACTGTACAGCAGCTCCGTGTTTACACGTTTAATCGCCAACTTCCTGCCCGATTTGTTGTTCATCATCCGACTGCAGAATTACTCTCCAACAGCAACGGAGCACGACTGGAAGGTGGTGTGAGATTTACAAACCCACTAAAATTCGAGCGTCCTCCCTGCCCCTTGTCGGGGGTGGTCGCAGTAATGTCTTCTCGAGACTACTGGCTATTCTTGTTGCTCTTTAGGCTGCTCGAATTTGTGTGGCGGTTATTTATATAGCGGTAGGAGACAATTTCTTCAAATCTTATTATCAGATTAGATCCTCGAGAAGTGCCTTTACATGTCCGGGGATTTCCCTGCCGTAGGTTCCGGGACCGTAGCTCTCGCTCAGTGTCGAAAAAGGCGCAGAGTTTATAGCAGTGCTTTACATCGTCAGTCTCTCCTGAGTTGCACATGAAGCATACAGGGGGTCAGTTTACCAATGCGGGGTAGGAATTACAGCCACCGTGGCCTGCTAGCAATTGCGCGACTGGGTAGGTAACCAAGCCTGTTTGAGGCTGTACTAATTTTAACATCAGGGAGTATTGATTTTGTCCAGTATCCAGGATGGCCCGGCTGGATTGCACCCCACTGTTGGCCCCATTTGCTTAGAGTGTCTGTTCTGTTAATTATTGTTCTCTCCGTCTGGCCGTTATTTAGGGAGTTTCTCAATGCCAGTTCTCCTAGGTCCCAGGAGATTTGTCTGGAGAAGACCTGTATGACTGCTGTGGAAGCCGTGCGACTTGGCCGTGCTATGTTGAGTGCCATTGGCCTTTGGGCTTATTGAGGAGGCATGTTATAGCTCTGGTAGTGGTGCGCTCCTATAAGGGTGCGGTGCTGAAGGTCGGTTGCAATTATTGACTATGGGTGTGGGTGTTACTATACATGCAATTTTTCTACAGACAAAACATTTTACTAAATTGTATAAGCACCACTTTTTAGTTCGCCTCATCTTGACGGCTTGGTATAGCAGGGGTTTCCCTCGTTCCGAACAACCTAGGTTCTTCCGTCAGAAATTGCCATGCTTAAGAAATTGTTAATAATTAAATAATTTGCAACTGACACTGGTCGGACTCTCCCCATTATATCTGTGACCCCCCGAGACAGCATTTTGGGTAAATACTACATAGACCAGAGAAGACATTTCTCTAAATTTTGTCTAGAGGACTTTCAACGCTATCTGTTCCAATGTTCAATAGGATTCGCCCATTTTTTAGACTGCCCATGGAACTGCATCATTGTTGTTCGGAAATGCTGCATTTTATGTAGGACTTTTTAAACAGAAAATCCCTTTTACATCGTGGAATTGCCAAGCAGTGCATTCTAAAAAAATTGTTACATTGCATAGAGGTGTAAGAGGTTTTCGCAGCATGTTTGTGTTGTCTTTAAGCTGCTCGCTGAAAAGGCCGCCTGATCCTACCAATGATTTAACTACCTTTGCCATTTCTGCGTCCGCCACTTCGGCATCCGTATGAGCTCTTCATTATTGTCCCAATTTCTAACGCAAAGCGATGGTTTTTCTTCGCTGTTGCAAAGAGTTTGTATTTAGAATGTACTCGTTTGTATATCTGGGTCTTTCGTAGCATTTGCTTGTGTGCTTCCTTTACCCTTTAAATGTTCTGGCCGTCGAGTTGTAAAGTCAGTGGACGGATCTTCTTCCTTTCTGCGAGGAGTATTGTTCCGCTATTCTCCGGGGCCAGTCTAAGTTCCGCTGCGTTCATCGTCTCCGCCGTCGTTCACGTCAGGTGTGCGGCTTTGTTCATATTCAGTTCCAACTCGTCGGCAGTCTTAGCCTGCAACGACTATCGCAAGGTCGTCGGCATAGGCCACTGTGTCCACTCCTTGTTAGTCGGGAAGGCCTGTCAGTCGAAGGACATCGTCGTAAGCCAAGTTCCAAAAACGTGGGCCAAATATAGATCCCTGCGGGGCCCCGGCTGCCTGAAAGCTTTCGCTTGTCGCTGACCCTCAGCCAACATCCACATATTTAACGTCCACGGAACTGCTTTCGCATTGCTTCGTCTAGAAGCTGACCTGGCCGTCTAAAAGAGCAGCTTCCTTGTCTGTATGGTGGAGCTGCGTACGAGATCCGTCTTACTTGTTACGCGATGTATTGCAGTTAGAACGGATCTGTTCTTACGAAAGCCGTATTGTGTGCTTGATAGTAGGCCGTGTTCTTCAACGAAGTGTCTAAGCTTTTCCTCAGCTATGGTTCCGTATCATTTTGCCAACGCGCTCATTAAGGCATCCTTACTACAGAATAATTATGCGTGCCCAGCTGACAATAAGCCGTGTCAACGTACAGTTGATGGTTTCGAACAATCCACGGCTTTAGGAATTATGGCACGTTGAGATCCCAGGCCATTTGTGTCATCTTAGCTAGTTGTTTGTGATCTATTTTTTCGACCTGCTCAGGCCCTCTACATATGGAGCGTCACCAATGACCTTTACAAATAAAAATAAAACATTGAGTAGCTAGGTTGCACGTAACTAAGATCAAGATTCGCACACATGTGTACAGATTACGTAGAACTTTCTAAGTTATTTTGTTTCAGAGAAGAATCATTTCCACATTCTTTAGCGATTCGTGAAGCTCTTCTGGCTTTTTTTAGAAATTTTGTGAAGGCTTCTAGCTTTTCTAGTAGTTTGTAAAATGTTGTGTTTTATTTGTGAAGCTTCTCTGGCTATCTGTGGAAATGTTATATTTTCGCATGAGACGTATTCTTGTGACAGCGTGGACTGACTAAGCGTACAACGAGCGTATGCCAAGAAAATACTTTATCGTTTTCCCAATGCTTTTATTTGATGATCTGTGTAGTGAATCGGACGATTGACCTTCAAATCGTCAGCGTATGCACGGTATTTGACCTCAGGTGGAAAGTACCTGTCAATATCAAGGACGAAGATGCCATAAAGTAGAAGGCAAACACACTGGCCTTACCGTACGCAGAGCAAATTTACAAAGTTCTACTAAGGGTATTGTATAGTTTGATTCGATACTATTGATGACATAGAAGAAGCTTGAGCAACAAAAGTGTCCGGGTGTGTACCCCAAGGTGCTGCCTATTTGTAAAAAAAGCGGTGCGCCTTGTGACCAGAAGCGCTCTTTTGGTCAGCATAAATGCAATAAAGTCACGTTGAGCTCGATCTAGAAAATAGCTTAGAGTAAAGCAATTGTGCAAATCATATTTTCTTGAAGATGCAACAGGATTTAATTCATTGGGGCACAAGGTGATAGTTTACCACACTTTAAGACGTTTCTGATAAACGGGGGGTGATAACAATATGTCTGAAATATCAGGGATGTACAAATATAATATCCTTAAATTTCAACAAGATCATCCAGATGCTATGTCTGTTGGTGTGTTGTTTTTGATGTGATTTTTGGAAAAAAAAACAACTGACAATTGGAGTGCTCAGGTTAGAAGCCCAATATAATATAGAGAAATGTTAACCCAGCGCATCAGCTTTGCTGGCGCCAGTGATGACCTGTATGGATCTAAGGTTAACAGAGCCGCTCTCTTAACTGGTTTAACAATAAGTGCTAATTTAACAAATGAATGGGCACATTTAAGTTAAGTGCACATTTGGTCAAGATGCTAAGTTTTCTAGTTATTTGCGTCAATTTTGTGCATGTCTAGACATGTCATACTTAGGCACAAGAGAGAACCAAAAAACAACACAAGTTTTAGCTAACCAATACACATCTTGGTTATCTTGTCATTTTGGTTACAGAGTCGTAAAGGCGTCTAAGAAAGTAACAGCTAACGTGACAAGCTTAGTATTAATTAGCTTAGCTTAACAAAGTGGCACCCTGGCTCAATTGAGGCGACCGCAACCTGAAAAACATCTATCAATAGTCAATCTGTCAATCAAACGACTGGATTATTTTCGAAGCTACAAGATTACAAGAAGTTCGACTCCACAGAAGAGTCTATGAGGCTATGAGCGCGTTGACAATTCTCGCCTTAGTTGATCTTCTTAAAAAGAGAGTTCCCCCGAGAAGTCCCCAGTAAATATGTAGACTAACGGAATTTCTGCTAGCACGATCAGAACAGCACAATCAGGTGTCATCAACACGAGACACGCACACTCGTGCACACGTCGTGAAACTGCATTATTGTGCTGCGAAAACGGTCGCAGAAAGAAACGGTCGCTGTCGATTTCGATAGCAAACCGGTGGCCACCCTTGCCGACTGGACAGTGAGGCGGAACGCGGTGCCACCGTATGACCAAATCACCGCCATATACCGCCTGTAGTCGTAGTGCACGACGCTGGACCAGCGATAGCTAGGCTATACAAATCGCTTCAATCCCACTGGTTTGGCATTGAATTGCATGACGTGATATATATATGTATATATATATATATATATATATATATATACATATATGTGTGTGAGGGGGGCGGTTACCAACGTTAATCTCCTCCTCGAACTGCAAGTGATGCGCCAGGCCAGCGCACCGGCCGATCTCGTGATCTCGCTAGATAGTAATAGTGGGAATTGGGAGCTGTAGTCATACTCATAGCAGTATTAGTAGTAATACCAGTACCAGAAGGAATTGGCGTTGCCGCTGTACCAGCTGCGCCTGCGGTGTTTTCAGGCTCCAAAGGCTCCCAAATCCTCCTACTTGAGATTGACGGACGACCAAACGCCAAGAAGCAGAACACAAGTTTCACTGAGCACAACCAGTCTGTGTGTGGCCCTAGCTGTGACCGGAGATACAGGTACCCGGCCGACGGCTGTGATCTATTTAATCTAGCCAGTGTTGTTGGTTAAGGTGGTGTTTGCTGTTGCTTTGTGTTGTTGTTGTTGTTGTTGTGATTGTTTTTGTGTTGTTGTTGTTGCGGTTGTTCTTGTGTTGTTTTCGTTGCTCTCATTGTTGTTACCGTTGTTGCTATTGCTGCTCCCAGTGTTGTTACCGTTGTTGCTATTGCTGCTCCCAGTGTTGTTACCGTTGTTGCTATTGCTGCTCTAAGTTTAGCACCAATTGACTAAAAAAAGGAAAAGCAAAAAAAATAATTTGTATTCTTCTTCTTCTGCTTATCAGCCTGGCGCTTATGTCTTGTGGCTAAAAGCTGACTCATGAGGTTAGGTGAGCACGTTGGAAACTGAACGCCGCCTTCCACAATCAGCCTCTACCATCCCGTTCCTTCATAGCCCGTTTCCCAACGAAGATCATCCTCATCGCTCAACATGGGGTCGCTGTTTCGCAGCGAACCCATGGCGATGTGCCAGTTGTTTCTGCAATCGGACGCCGCCTATCAGTGCATCGCGGAAATCGGCGAACTCGGCCTTGTGCAGTTCGTCGACCTAAACGCTGAGGTTTGTATACCCCTCACTACTGTGCTTAATACTGCTGCTGCTGTATCTAATTTTGTTTGTCGATGTTCTCGCGGTCTCAATATGCCATGAAAGTGGCATATACTTTTAACCAACCTTTTGGATACCTTAATCTAGTTTCCAACCCGCTGGAAAAATATTTACAAACTATGAAAATGCTAAATTGTCTTAAGACAATATTTGCTGATGGTGTTAAATATGTAATGCATACAACGCCATTGTGTCGGCTTGTATATGTCCCCCTACGGACGGTAAATATAAATCAAATGTATATGAACTCACGAAGCTATTAGGTCTACTCCCGTTGCAAAACACTAAAGCTATACTCAACAAATAGTAGACCAGGGCTCTACCGCGTCGACATAAAGTCGACATCCTCGCTACTTGGTGCTCGCATGTTTTGCCTAACGTTGCTTAACGTAGTTGGTATACTTAATAAATGCGCAAAGCGCAGTAGTGTTCTTTCTACATGTGACAAGTTGTATATATGTATATATACATACATAAATTTTGTTTAAACATTTAGCATCTTTACAGAGTTTCAGGACCTCAATAGCAAGCCTGTGGAAAAGAAACAAGCCTTATCTCTGCCATCATTTCATCATAAGCTTTAGTCAGCCGCTTTGCAATGCATTTTGCTTAAAAGGCGTGCGCTCTGTAGTGGAGCTCTATTACTTACCAATGGGGCGTTTCAATGCCTTACTCTTATAATTTACACGCAAAGTGATAATGTCGCGCATAACTCCATTGGTACAGGATGTGGATTAGGTCAAATGCGTTCTCCTGGCCTTATGTGATTGTAACGTTGAATTATTATTTTGAACGAATGTAAGCTTATTCACTATTCCAGTAATCACTGCGTTATTGCATTATTGAAATATATCACTTCTCTCTTATGTTACTGCAACATTCTAGTTGCATTTATTAACATCTCTATGTTTGAATAAGAAACCTTTCTGCAATTAGCAAGATATTTCAAATCGAAATACATATAGTATAGCAATTAAATTAGTATTATCTGCATCATGAGAAAAACGTACATACAGGTCATGTGCTAGCTGACTAATAATTATGACGAACTCGGGTATTGATTTCTATTTGTTTACTTATTTTGACCAAGTTTTTTTTTTATTATTTAGCTCGTTTTTGAATGTAATAGCCATTTCGAAAGGTATTCACAATTCGCCGGTTTACAAATGAGGTGCTGTGTAGGGGTGGCGGCTCTAAAGGTCGCCATTCCAAGAAAGCAGTTATTGGCTTTTGGAGTAGAATACTGGGGGCCATGGTACCGTTTGCTATTCTTGACCACGTGCGCAGGCTTAATAAGCGCTAATGCAGGTATATACATTGAGGACAGACAACACATCGCCCTGTAAGCGCTTTTATGCCTCCTGCACGCATCTTAACCATCTCAAGGAGTAGGTACCCTTATCCCCAGCACTTGTGTGTGTTGTATTGTTCTCCTCAATTAGGAGCGCTTTAGGCACCTTACCCCTACGTTCACATTTGTTAGTTTAGCCAGCCCGCCTGCTCGAGGGCGAGTTTCTCACGCTTTCCGAACCCTTTCATGGTTGGCGTATCGAATACTTGTCTGCCGACCGCAGTCCTTTACGTGGATAGGCAAAGGACTGCTGTCCAACATGCTGCTAAAAAAAGTTCATTCCCACCTGGCAGTGTTGTGCGATACTTCACTGTTTTCGGTTCCATAGAATGTTTTTTCACATCGGGCAAGAATTCTCAAGCGCGTGCGCTGTTTACAACGCCGGATAAACGGCATCCGGCATGGTATTATCGTTTCCGCTACACAGTGTAACACAACGATGGCGTTTTGCTACGTCTGCCTATATACTGGTGGCTGATCTAGCGCGTTGTGTCACTGTTCAGGAAGCAATAAGGTAATCATTTTCCTTTCCCCTTCTCGTTGACAGGTAAATGCATTCCAGCGAAAGTTCGTTAATGACGTGCGGCGGTGCGACGAAATGCAACGTCAGTTGACCTTTGTTGAAAAGGAGATGATCAAGGAGAACGTGCCGCTGGCCGGTGAGAAACTGCTAGCCAGGACGCCTCTGCCCAAAGACATGATCGACCTAGAGGCCATGTTCGAGAAGATCGAAGAGGAACTCCGACAGGTGCGTGCCGGCTCGATATACGACTTGATTGCCAGAGCGATCGCTATCAATAGGGATTGTTGAGCCGCTAACTAACATTACTAGTTTCCCGTGGTTAACAGTGGTCAGTCACTCCTAACGGATACGCTCATGTACATTCTAGCCCTTGCCCATCGGGCCTGCGCGTGGTCTCGTCAGTAACAATGTTGTTCTCTCTAGATATATATATATATATATATATATATATATATATACGTACATATATATATATATATATATAACCAAATGGGACTAAATATTTATTATTTTAAGCGGCTAACCAAAATTGTTTCAACACTCGTTCATTATGTACACATATACGAATGAACTAAACTACATTTCAGTATTATATGGGCAAGTGGCTGCCATTGCCCAATAATCACACATGACTGGCTTAAAGTGATAGCCATGTATTTGGATATGTATTATAAAAACGTCATTCGGAACCCAGCCTAATTTTGCGTAAATGGAGGCCTAATTTTAAACCAAGCACCATGACTTCTTTTCAGGTGAATGAAAATGTCGTTGAGATGAATCGTAACTACGTACAGCTGATCGAACTCAAGCATGTCCTGCGCTCCGTTGACGAGTTTTTTGAGACACGACATGATATGGAGGTACAGAAAATAGACCGTTGCTATCACGTATATATATAATGCTTGGAATTGCTTGTGTGCTTTCCATTTCTTAGCGGGTAGTTGAAAAATGAACTGCGCATACTGGGCGTCCTTTGGGTGTCCTCGCACTCCAAGGCTGGTCGTTTTCCTTTTTGCTACTTGTTTGTCTTATGGAAATGTATGCCGATTTATATTATCTTTGTTTTGATCGACAGAAGGCGTGTTCGGGCTAAGTTGTACAGCCTGAAACAGCATAATTACCATCCGCTAAGACATCTTTAAAATCAGTTCACTCGTAGCGATTCGAATTACATAAAACCAAAACCACCCAGACGTTAGCTAAGCCGTATTACGATGGCCCACTCAACGTCGCCGCCTCAGTATAAGGCACGCCATGTATGTCGAATTAACACAAGAACAACTGTAATTTCATGATTACCTTATGCAACCTTGTTCTTTCGGCTACATAAATTGGCACTGACTGTGTTGATGCAGTCGGAAATCGAGCGAACATCCTCAGCGGGGGCCGACGTACCGGATGACCGGTCTTCAGTGAAGTCGCTAACAAACTCGCAGGAAATCGGACCTCCCGCGCCGCGCAAGGAGCAGGAGCTCGGGTTTGTACAACTTCTCAACTGACCGGACAATGATAGTGTTAATATTAGTATTGGTTCTATTCATACACAGAAGAATGAATTAGCGCTTAGCGTTTAGAACTTAGCGCAGCTATTTTAGTACTAGTTCACTAGTTCATCCTATGACGCTTACAATGGAATCCGCCGCCTCCCCCTCCCACAAATAGCCAAAGACAGTATCTGCCTTATAAGCTGCGTCTTGCGTCGATCCCCTGTGATGTGAAGCAAGTCAGTTTTGTTACTGATGGGTATCAAAGTCTCCGTTGCGATGAGTATGAAAATGCATCCTCTAGCCTGTTTAGAGTATTTACTCCTTCTCAGGGTTTCTACACGTGTGGCGGGGGCAAAGTAGGGTAGCATGCTGGAGCCAGGTTAACAGCCCTTCTGATCTCGAAATCACTCTCGCTTATTAGGGGGGGCTTGCTTCAATCCAGATGTTTTCTTGTAGGTTGATGTTCAGAACTTGGCTTAGTTTATTTTTACCAGCTTCGCTGTATGCATTTTGTTCTCCTGTGTATGACGACTTCCACAAGCATAGGTGTAGTGGTATGCTGACATTTCTGTAAAGTCTCCCGGTTGAGTTCGGCAACGTTGTCCATTGTTGTGCTACCTACGGAGTGTAGCTTTAGGGGGGACTTCCTTTTGGGACAGGAATGGTTGAGTATGAGCCATAATGGTTGATAATACGCTGATCGAGTCTGTAAATGACAACACCTACCGCCTTAGCATAGGCTGCGGTAAAGGGTTCTCTCGGGGAATTATCCTCTCAATTCGGAGATTCTCGCGGTCGTACGATAAGGTTCTAGCAAGTTGTTCCGCTTCGGTGGAGGATAAAGGTCAGAAGGCGTATTTGTGGTGGTTGGGACTTTCGGCAGGTGCTGGCCTCACTTTCTACTAATCGCCTGCGTGCGGACGTCGAGGAGTGTGGCCGGGTTGTGTGATCTCGCAGGCACTGCGAAGTTCGTAGCATGCAAGGACAGTGTGTGCAAGTGTGTCAAGTCTGAGACAATTGTCCTGAGATCTTCACTCGTTGAGATTCTCTCGTTGGTAGACGGTTGATTGGTCATCTAGGCTAGATAATGCGCTCTAGGCTCGATTCCACTTAAGAGCCGCGGGAAGTGCTTCATTGAAACCGTCTAAGAGATATGTGCTGTTAAAACTCCTCTAGGGTTGAACTCTAGATAAGAAACCACACTTTGAGCGGCGGTATTTGACTATAGCCATGCTAGCAGTAGCGACTTACGTAGGCATCTCCGTGCAACAGGTGCAGGAAGATGAGAAAGTACTTAATTATCTCACGTTTTTTTTAATCACAAGTCTAGTACCCCGTGGCATAGCCGGTCGTACTATTTGTGTGGGTATAGGATTTTTGCGTTCAAGCTCAGTTCCGTAACTTCTTCCACCGACGGTGTCGTTCTACTGAGTATAGAGTAGTGTTGTGTACACTCTCCGCCGGCAGCATTGTATAAAAAAAATCACTTTGTTTTTGGCACCTTGATCCAAACACTACCACTACCGGCAAGTGCGAGCAGGCAACTAATAAAATTATCTACACGACTGATAAATGTCTATTTTATTCGCTGGCTCTTACGTGATTTTATGTCACGTTGTATTGATAATAAGCCAACTAATTTTAGGAAAAGAATACTTTGAAATTTTAAAAACAGTTTTTTTCAGTATGCATTGTAATCTACAATATCTTAGCGCTGATGGTGTTAACACAATGTGTTCAAAAAGTTTCAACGGCGAACACGAGCGGCTAACGAAGTTTGTTTCTGAGGTCTGGCTCTACTACATGTGATGCCGTCCGAGTAGACTTTGTCTTTACCCTTGAGAGGGAATTAGGTGTGCATGCGTTACTAGAGATAATGTTGCAGACGTATTCTAAATGGACCTAGTAAAAATTAAGCATGCTCGTAGTAGTCATTACGTGGTAGGTCGTGGCAGCAGTGGTATAATAGTATTAGAAGTCTTAGTAGCAGCAGAGCCAATAGGATCGCATGCCGCGTTGCAGGTTCATCGCCGGTATGATCCGCGTCGAGCGCTTTCCCGCATTCGAGCGGATGCTGTGGCGCGTCGGGCGTGGCATCATCTTCGTGAGGCAGATGTTCATCGACGAGCCAATCTGCGACGTTCTCGGCGACACCCAGCGAAAGTCGGTGTTTCTCGTGTTCTTTCCGGGTGAACAGCTTCGGCAGAGAGTGCGCAAGATCTGCGAGGCGTTCCGCGCCAACATCTACCCGTGTCCTGCAAACGCCGACCAGCGGCGTGAGGCGGCCATCGGAGTCCTGCAGCGGCTAGAAGACATGCGCAAGGTGAGTGAGTGAGTAGTGGTTGAGACAGCCGAGGGTCGTTTGTGTGACCGTCGCGGTGGTACAAAACGTACATTTGGTCAGGGCTGCTTTACTTACAGCTACGTGCCTCACAGTGTCAAACGCCCTGCCAGCGGTCGTCGAATGCAAGCAGGGCACGATATATTGCCTCCGGCCGTAAATCTGCTTGCACAATTGCGCAGCTGTGGTGTTTTTTTTTTTTATTATAGAGGGGAAAAATGCGTTACGCACGAACGGACACCACCCTTGGATGTGGACCGAACAGTGTCGGACTCGCCGCAAAGACTACCGTTGGCGTTACCGACTAAAACTCCGGGTTTTCGAGGTTCTGAAAAACGCAGCCTCTCTTAGGATTCACTCCAGACCTCCCAGATTTTCGGTTTATAGTACTATGGGTAGCAGAGGCGGCTCACCGAACCCTTAACCTTTCACTCACTCATGTAGCACTCGCCAAAAACTAGCCACTCTTATGCTCCTTTTATCTTGATGAAGTTAAGCTATGATATACAATGTGATACTTCTGCGGCGCCTAGGCTGACTATAGTGAACCTTTTTACCACTAAAAAGTAAGCATTACCTGGTTTGCAAAGATAACAAAATATAATATTATGTAAATAATAATATTAATCAACATAACAATTTTGTTACTAAAAGCTAGCCCTAAGATGGCACCTTGACTAACTGGAATTTAACAAACCCTTTTTTTCCATAGAGATACATGATTGCTGCACTATGACTCTGCTTATAGAAGTATTCAGTATGACTCACACTTCGACCTGTCGGGAAAGACGAAGCTCTTCACAATGCACGCAAGCGTGTATTGTGTAACCCAAGATGAATACCTAGATAATGCAGGTGTGAATGAGAGTTAACGTCGGTTTACAAATACCATATATAAGGTGTCCCCACAAACGCGAAAAAAATATGTTCCAAATCTATACAGTTTTTATTCACATTTTTTTTATTAATTTATAAATTACATGTGGGAATTATGTTTGGATCAACACCTCTGAGAAATGCCTTTCTCGGCTTCGCTGGCAAGAGAACAAACTGTTTATGGGTTGTTGTTCAGTTACGCAATTGACAAACTCTCTTCGCTCCATATGAATCTGCAAAAGTAAGAGCTCCGGCTTGTAAACACGGTGTGCTGCGTGCGCATTCATCTAGACAGGGACCTTAAAGGCACCCCACATCCACAGGCCAACCGACAATGTCCAATAAACAACTTAACTACGCGACGCAAGTCATCACGGACTATGCGCACTTTAACTCCTACCACCATCGGATAAGCAAAGTTCCCAGCCAGCAATGCACCCAAGTGTCATGGAGAAAGAGACAGCTTTGACCACTCAATTCTATTCTGCCCGTTCTCGGTCTAGCCGTCGATTCTATCTATTCCATCCAATCCAGTATCTACAAATCTAGCCAATTCTACCCTAAATGACTTTAAGAGGGTTGAAGCCTTTGCACAAATATGTTCTGTCTGTCATAGAACGCATTTTCGGGGTCTAGTGACCATTGAACTGACTACACATGTATTGACTACCGACGCTTCTGTAATACACAAAGAGCTCTGCAACCGTTCACGACAACGCATGTATGGATATACAAACAAAAGATATGGCATTTGGCTGTCGAATAGCTCCGTTTGCTCGGCTTGTTATTTAATTATACATTGGAAACAATCTTGTATTTCGGTGCTAAATGGCTTCATTTTTGGCTACGCTGTGTATACACATGCATGTTTATTAGTGTCTCTATTTGTATGTACGTGTCTAACCTGATTTGTACGTTCTGGCCGAGCAGGTCTTCAATGGATCGCAGGATCATCGCATGAAGGTGCTCGTGAGTGCCGCTCGC
Organism: Dermanyssus gallinae; assembly: GCA_003439945.1. Taxonomy (NCBI): domain Eukaryota; kingdom Metazoa; phylum Arthropoda; class Arachnida; order Mesostigmata; family Dermanyssidae; genus Dermanyssus; species Dermanyssus gallinae. The sequence continues at coordinate 367,566 of QVRM01005080.1, forward strand.
GATGTACGCACGTGGAAGATTCAGGTGACGAAGATGAAGGCAGTTTTTCACATCATGAACATGCTGAACGTCGATGTCACGCAGAAGTGCCTTATTGCCGAATGCTGGATTCCCGAGAACGACATGACTCGCGTGCAGGCAGCGTTGAAGCGTGGCACAGAAGCGGCCGGAAGCACGTTTCCGTGCATCATTAATCGCGTCGAAACGGACCAGGCGCCCCCGACGTTCAACAAGACGAACAAATTCACCAGCGGTTTTCAGAACATCATCGACTCGTACGGCGTGGCCAGCTACCGCGAGGTGAACCCCGCCCCGTACGCAATCATCACGTTTCCCTTCCTGTTCGCCGTCATGTTCGGCGACGCCGGTCACGGCATTCTCATGACGCTATTCGCGCTGGCCCTCATTGTCTTCGAGCGACCGCTGAGTCGGGTGCGCGAAGAGATCACGGCCACCACGTTCGGCGGACGCTACATTATCCTGTTCATGGGCTTGTTCTCGATCTACACCGGGTTCATGTACAACGACTTCTTCTCGAAGTCGATCAACATCTTCGGGTCGTCGTGGATGGCGCCGCCGATCAACAACTTCGACTCGAAGAACAGGGATCCGATCGTTTTGACGCCGGAGTGCAATTTCCGCAACTGGTCGTATCCGTTCGGCATCGATCCGATATGGATGATTGCGAGTAACAAGATTCAGTTTACGAACTCGTACAAGATGAAGATGGCCGTCATCGTTGGCCTGCTGCAAATGGCCTTCGGAACGATGCTCAGCCTCTGGAATCATACGTACTTCAAGGATCGCACCGGTTTTCCCGCCCCACGTAGCCGGCTCGAGATGGTGCTGCGACGCCATCTCAACATCTGGGCGCAGCTGATACCTGAGCTCATTTTCCTGCTCAGCCTCTTCGGCTACCTCGTGTTTATGATAATCTACAAGTGGATGCTTCCGTACGGAGCACCGAACGGCGAGGGGCCAAGCTGTGCGCGTAGTCTTCTGATCCTGTTCATCAACATGATCATGGGCGGCGGTTCCGGAAAAAATATGCCCTGCTACCAACAGCCGCTGTACGACGGCCAGGGAATCGTGCAAAAGGTCGTCGTCGGGCTGGCGCTGATAGCAGTGCCATGGCTCCTGCTTGGCAAGCCACTCTACCTGCTCTACCTACAGAAGGTGCACTCGACGCCTCTGCCACCCGACTTTGTTCCCATCATCTCCGAGGAAGATCTGACGCCGTCAGAGGAGGAAGAACGGAAAAGCGAAACGTCGTCGTCGTCATCGAGTCATCGCCGAAAATCCGCCGTGTCACTGCATACGCTCAAACACCACGAACCCCTGTCGAGGTCGATCGAGATCGATCAGGATGACGACTCGAGGGACCCTGGCGCCCTGCACTTACAAAAATTTGAGCTCGGCGACGTCATGATCAACCAGATCATCCACACGATTGAGTACTGCCTCGGAGCGGTGTCAAACACGGCCTCGTACCTGCGTCTCTGGGCGTTGTCGCTCGCGCATAGCCAGCTGTCCGAGGTGCTCTGGTCGATGGTCTTCAGCGGGGCTCTGTTCAGCGAGTCTACAACGATTTCGGAACATGCCGTCGCTTCCGTGAAGATCTATCTCAGCTGGGCCGGGTGGGCTCTCCTCACGGTTTGCATCCTGCTGATAATGGAGGGCTTGTCGGCGTTCCTTCACGCGCTTCGTCTTCACTGGGTGGAATTTATGAACAAGTTTTTCCGCGGCGAAGGCTACCTTTTCACGCCGTTTAATTTTGCCGAGGTTCTTCGAGAGGTTGACGATTGAGCCTAGATCATGTCAGGCCCAATATAGTTAACCTCACTATTGTGCCGGTTCTTAATTATCTAGGCGAGGAACGTTTTAAACACAACGCCAACATACGCATCTTGCAATGCACAAATAAAATCAATAAATGATCAAGGTTAAGAACGATAAGAACAATACAAGAGGACTAAAACCCTATGCAAACCATAAAATGTCATGTGTGTGCTGATAATAGATCTTTTTAGATACAAACATAGTTGCCTCTTTTGCGTTTCAGTTTTTGACTATGTATCGACATTGCGTACAGCAACAAATTATGTCAGTAATAAAATTTGTATCTACAATGGATTATTGTCGGTCCCTTAGAAAATCTTAGTATGTGAAATAATTTACCTTATCGTTTACTCCGCGAGTATATATATATATATATATATATATATATATCGACTTTTTATGACCTTCCTTAACCTGGCTACTCGCTTTTCGCTACGCAAGCTAGTGAAGTGTAGTCCGTCGCGCAGAATTTTCCGCCGAACATGGTTCTCCTGCAAACGTAGATTTCGCACAACAATGTACGTTTGCGGGAGAACCAGTCAGCGCACAAAGGAACCGATCATACCGGCGTGTTTGGCGGAAAATTCTGCACAATAAAGTATACATTACTAGCTTGCGTAGCAAAAAGCGAATAGCCAGATTAAGGAAAGTCATAAAAAGTCAAAATGTTACGTTAACGCTTTTTTGTGCAACATCGTAATTTTTTCCATTACGACCAAAAATGCACGTCCAAAAGACTACTCTCAGGCAATAGCAGATTTCATGCCCACTACATGCGTACCAAAGTGATGGTGCTGCGTTACGTAGTTGCCAAGTAATTAAGCTTTTTCGACAGTCATATCGAAAGCAAAGGCATGCATACTTGCATAGGGTGTATGAGAAAGTTAGGTACATATTTTGAGGTTTGGTAGAACTCAGTAAGAGAATAATTTTTTCTAATGGAAAGAGGGGGCGGAAACGTCTTGGCAAAATGCTACGGTTCTGGACGTGAAAACTTCAACGTGAAACATAACAACTATGACTGTCGAAAAAGCTTAGTCACTAGGCAACTACGTAACGCAGCACCATCACTTTAGTACGAATGCAGTGGGCATTAAATCTGCTATTGCCTAAGAGTAGTCTTTTGGACGTGCATTTTTGGTCGTAATGGAAAAAATTACGATGCTGCACAAAAAAGCGTTAACGTAACATTTTGACTTGTTATGACTTTCCTTAATCTGGCTATTCGCTTTTTGCTACGCAAGCTAGTAATGTAAACTTTATTGTGCAGAATTTTCCGCCAAACACGCCGGTATGATCGGTTCATTTGTGCGCTGACTGGTTCTCCCGCAAACGTAGATTTTGCACAACTATGTAGGAGAAAAAAGACAGAATAACTGCTTTCATAAATTTCATCCTCACTCCTAAACAAAACGTTTTCCCGGTTTCCACCCATTGGCAAAAATAATTTTCTCACCGAGTTTGACCATACCCTAGCGTTTTGGACACACAAATAGGAACACTCTGTATATATATATATATATATATATATATATATATATGGTAGTAAAATACGCTGCCAACACTGTCACCTGCTCATGACAACAGGTTAGGACATAACGGTGCTACACATCGGCATTTATTTACAATATATACAGAACAGATCGGCACAAAGCTGCATTACTTGCATATGTTTTGAGAAAGAAATTAGCAATGTTTTTTTTTTTTTGTTACACTAACATCTGTAGCCGTGCATTCACAATCACTCCAGCTATCATTTCCAATTCTACTAAGACTGCTTGAAATCTCTCCGGCTCTCTGGAACACGCTGTACACTCTGGATAATGGCGCCAAATGATCTGGTGGCTCCTTATTGACGCTACACTTTACGAAAAATATATGTTCCAACTTACGCGTGCTCCATACAGCCTTGCATCATATTTTTGTATCATAAATAGTTTAGTAACACCTGATGTCGTTTCATGACTATTTGTGGTTTTTAAAGTGACTACAAAATGCGATATCGTGGAACCTAGATTTAACAAACATTGGTACCACGTGCCAAACACAACACAGCAGAAACGGCCGTATAAACGGAGCACTGAGTAAATAAGTTGTTTTAGCGTCATTTCAGCAAAAGTGTGAAAGTGCATGGTCAATAATGGTTTACATAGAACTTGCTAAGCGACAGGTGTCTCGGCTTCTTATAAAACAGCAAGCAAAATACAACAGGTCAAATTAGTCTATGACGCTGACGCTTCATCTGTAAGCGTCTCTTTATACTTGGGGTTTTCTCAAGCATAATTAAGAAGTAGAAAAATGATAAAATTCAAGTGGACTAATTCGTATTGAGAAACGATTTTCCCTGAGAGCAGTTTGTAGCCGATTCCAATTACACTTCCAAGAACATCGCAACATACATATGCATTTATACATATTATAGATTTATTATTTAAACATTTGGAAAAGTCAACTAAGAAATTGATAAGACCCCTAAATAAATGCATTGTTATCAATCATGTGCCGCTATATTACTTGTTTTTATATATACAGCTGTAATATTCGTACATGCTTTATGTACACATATGTATATATGGGTAATAATTTATATATATATATATATAGATATATAGATATTATATATATATATACATATGTGAGAGATATATAATATAGCTCATATGTATATATATATATATATATTACTATATGTATATCTATATATATATATCATCCTATGTATATATATATCTATATATATATATATATATATCACATATATATCTATTATATATATATATATATACATATATATATATATATATACATATACATATATATACATACTGTTTGTCTACTTATACTTTTTATGTAGGGGATTTTAGAAATGTTAGATGCCCGTGCGTCGCCGCTAACTAGCAACGACAATTGAGTGACCCACAAACCTTCTTAGCCCGTGTTTCTCGCCACCTCCTCAGACTCAAAATTGTAGAGAATTATATTTAAAATGTGGACTCATACCTCAACAGGCACAACAATACGCATAGATATATTGTTGTGGTTATACAGAGCACACGACCCTATATATATATATATATATATATATATATATATATATCCTCCCTCCAAGAGGCACCGACGAAAGTAATCGTGCTACCACTTAATTCGACAACCCTGCTTCCATTTTATCCCGCACGCTATGGCACTGCGACGCGGACGCCCTCTCGAGTCCTCCGTTCTCTATAAATACTCTCAAATTACCTACGACCTTATCGAGCACAGCAATAAAGAATAGAAAGTAATACGAGAGTACTCTCGGATCATCCACGGCACTGTCGAACACGACCGTCTCCCTCACTATTGAGGAACTCCCATTTCGATATGGAAGTACATACTAAGTATTGTGATGACGTGATAGTTAATTTAATCAGTATATGTCTCTATGTAATGCTCTAAGTGCAATGACTTTCCATAATACCATCATCACCATCATCGCAACATCGATGTTGTATCCATACTAGCTAGCCCTGTTCAGAATGCGATAGCTGATTTCGTGCTGAAGATCAAAACGAGAGTTCTCCCGACGACACCATTTTAGTCGAGGTGCTAGATATTGCGAATGGAACGGTGATGGCTTAATAGCAAACCTGCTGGAACAGTGGTTTCGAGGTCTATTGGATCTGATCACGCCAGAGATCACGCTTCAACACAGCGCAACAAATACGAAACACATTTGCGTCCCGCATTTACTGTATGCAGCGGTGTATCACCTAGCATTGTGGTACATGAGATGAAGTTTACGAACAGCCCTTCCATGAAGCACAACGTTGGGTGCCAAAACCCCATACACGTTCCCGTTAGGTAGCTAAACAAATTTCCTATGAGAAGTGTTAGCTTGAGAGATTTCCTAGGTGGCTTGTGTGGTTGCATTGTCTTGCTTAAAAATATTACACTCCAAACCAAATTGTTGAACCATCGCCGTCTGACCGGTTTCGCTCTACAATGCAAGGTTACGCAAACCGCTCTCCTCGTCGCCGGTACAGTCGTTCTCATCTATGCTTTTGGTATATTGTATTGAGTAGTTTACATATTTGAGTAGAAGCATAATTGATAATATTCATTTGTTTAATTTTCGTTAACTTTAGTAGGTTTGTTTTATGTTGGCTTAATTTGTTTAACAATAATTGATGTAAAAATGTTATTCGTCGTTTATTCATCAACTTGTCATATAGGATCTAACAAAATGACGAATAAGCAGCGTGCGTTGTATTATATGATGAGTATAAATAATAATATATGATGAAAATAAAAAATAAAAAAAAACATGGATTTTCCGGGTCTGTAATAGTAATAATAATAGTGGGATATGGCTTATGTTCTAGTGGTTCATTTGTATTATTAAATGTGTGTATATTTGAACAAAAACGTAAATATTTTCTAAAAACAGTAGTGTAGACAAAATATGTCTATGTTAAAACGTTACTCTAGAGAAACTCCGTGGTCTCATCTGAGAGTGAAACAGCTTGCCATTGAACAACGGCCTACTTTCGTGATCTCGCGCAAACCGGAACTGTGCCTGTCAGTGGTTTGTGATGCGTTCTTGGCGAACAGCTGATCTGTAGGACCTAACAATTACGCTATGCAATCTTTGCCTTGCAGTGAAAACACAAACATCTCTTCGAAGACGACTTCGGCCGTTGGTCGTTGACTGGACAGCGGTGGTAACTCGGTAAGTTCGCAAAACATTCAATAGGAGCAAGGAAGCGGTCATCTCAATTAGGCGTAGCTCGGAGCCTGTGCGAACCCTGCCCGTAAGGTGATACGCTTCGTAGATTTGGCAAACGGTGGGTAAATTGGTTCAGATTTAGTTAGTCATGGTCTACAAAACGTTGACTCTAACAAAGCTTAAGCAAGGCAACGATATGGGCGGCTATTTCCGGCGTGGTATTCATTTCTCAGAACTCGCCGTTCAGGCTCTTTCACTGATCTCTTTCGATGTCACTGGCAGGCTGACAACAAGCATTTTACGAGACACTTGGTAACGGGTTTGAAGTGAGACACCTGTGAACAAAACAGAAGTGACAAAGCCAAGATCGTATATCCGAGCGTTTGTCAGTTCACTGCTAGATAGGGTTGAGCATGGGATGTATTGCTGCAACGTATTTTAACAGCAATTTATGCGCTATTTGCTTGTTTCAAGTCTGCATTTCATGAGAGGCTACTTTTTCGAGTGCAAAATATGCCTAACGTTAAACGTGTGATGGGTGATGCAATTTTCCAGTTTTGTCCTGCAGTGCATTGTAGTTCATTTTTCCGTACGCATATTACAGGTCAACAAGTTCTCATCCAGATAGGTTCTGCGTTTGGCTCTCCACAAGCAAGGCCTTTCTGACGTCTCTGTCTTGCAGGCCGAAGGCGTCAAGAAGATAGCATCTGATCACATAGCACCATAGTGCTACCGCTGTACTGGCAGTAGCAGAAACATTGCTACGCCTCCAGCAACATATGCTGCAAAGCCCGGTGGCGTGGTGGGTGCATTCCGCCTGCACCTCGCGACCGGAGAAAACACATGCGCAGGTTCGAGCCCCACCGTTGCACATTTATATTTATCATGGGGGTCCGTCTGTGAAGCATTGCAAAAAGCAGTCCCGTGCAACTTAAATCTTGGCTAAGGTTCAGCTCCGAAAAGTGTTAGCATATGCTGCAACAGTACACAAACACACACACACACATATAAACATACGTGTAAGGTCACATCAGGTTCTGTGCAAGCCGTATATAACAATTGCTCGGCATACAGTATACGCTGTTCATGGTGTTGTTGATTTGTTCCGCATGCGTGATTAGACCAGCCTAGCAGCAGCAGCCCCAGCAACTAGCTAGAGATATAGAGTCCAAGTGTATTGTGCACTTGTGCATCCTTGTGCACGATACAGGACCGATCATCCGACCATGCACGTGCGCGTGAACGCAGCACACCACCTGATGGACGTTACGGTGCACGTTGCGCCGCACGAAGCATACAAAGCTTGTGCACAGTGCACGACATGCCTTTATGCCGAACGCCTGTGCTTTTTTTTTGGCTCACAACAACCGAGTTAACCGACTAGAGAGATTAGAGGGCCAGACACGAGGGACGAGTTCCGCGTTGAGCGGACAAGTGCCCGAACTCAACGCTGACCACGAATTGCGTGCTATTTCTATGGCTCGTCTCGTAAGTGAACGTCAAGCCGGAGCCCGCATTTGACTTATACTTGCTGTGTCACGTGTGTCAGACCCCCTCCTCTCTGACCCCCGAGGACCTCTTCACGGCCTTCATCAGCATCATCCAAGGTGAGTGTACTTCTAACGAGAAACATTATCCATCTGCTGATGCCAATGACAACCGACTAGCTGTAGCGGTGACTACAAACACACGAGCGATATAAAGTACATGTGTCGTGTGAAGCAAAAATGTACGTGGTGAAATTTGCATGCATCGCCCTGTCCTGCAAACGACGACAGATGAAGAGTGTTACACGATAATCGTCAGGAATCCGCAGAAACATGGAATCGCGACGACAGATCGAGCTAGTAATTCACAACGATTTGTGACAGAAAAATTGCACAGCCCACCTATGTTTGGCTTCATGCGACAAACGCGAGATTTATAGCACTTCCTTCTTCTTTTATGAGCAGCACAAATGTATCTCTATTCAAAATTGATATATGCGTATATATATATATATATATGTCGTGGACTCTCTCCATCTCGTGATGTGTAATCACAATTTATAAATGAGCACCAGATCGTGTGATATAGTATCGCCAGCAAATGTGCTCAAATGTTTACTAATTATCTATACAGCATTTTTGTTCCATACTTCATTCTGTTAGATAAGGACTTTCAAGTGAAATGTTTCTTAGGGGGGTCTATCTACAATTTTTTATTTATTTCGTGAAGAGTAAACAGTAAACTACCATATCGACAAGAACGTGTTTCACGTTGTTTATGAAGTGTCATGTATGCATATATATATATATATATGCCGCGTTAAGAGGCAAACGTGAAATCTTGCATAAATTGCAAGCCGAATAGCCCCCTCTTTAAGTCCCGTTTCTGTATCGTTTGGCAAAGCGCTAAAGTTGAAAAGTTGAACACGCTATCGATACTTGCAACAAAGCTAACAACTAGAGTCGAAACATTTGGTTGTTACTGTTGCGGTTCACTGTTTTTTTTTTATCATATCAGGGATACTAAGCTTTTTTTTGTTATCGTCTAAAGATTTAGGTTACGCAGCGAACTAGAGACCATCCAACACAACTCATAAATATATATATATATATATATATCGGCTCTCTTTTACCGGACATTTCAACGAAGAGATGCAAGCAAAAGTTACGTCTGCAATTTTTTATTAGGCAATATGCATGAAGCGGACGTAAAGACAGCTTCAAATTGTTTTATTGTCAAAGTACTCCTACAGGTGCACCATAACTGACCCTGAGCGAAAAAAGTCTAGACAAGCTGAAAGCCTGCTTTTTAAGTGTGTATTAAGGCTTCCGGCAACACTTGCCTTATATAAAACACTTATTGAAGATCTAGCACTTAACAACACATGATTTGCAGCGGATATTCTGGACTTATGTTGAACCTAAGTCAAGAATAGAAATTTTTAACTATACGTACTGATGGCTCAGCCTTTCGTTCACAGAGATGAACAAGAGCCATACAAATCTCACTAATCTGCAGAATAACTTTCCACGAATGCCGATATCACATATGCAAGAAACCCAGCTGCTTAATTTTGAAGGATGAGTTTGTAATTTTTGTGGAATGTTTGATATTGGACACTACCATATACCTGTGTGCATACATTTGCGGAATGTCCCTATCATCTAAAGCCAAAAAGGAATCAACTGTATATATATATATATATAGATCCTACAACAGATACTATTCGTAGGATCGTAGAGCGGTAGCCCATAGAAGACTATGACTCTGTTGTCGCTATCGGAAGAAACACAGGTCGCCGGGAGATAGTCGCACAGTGACCTGCAAAACGATCTCTACAATGAGACATTCTCTTATAGCCATTTAGTATTTGAAAAGGGCGAAACCCGCATCTAGATGATGTGGGACGCGAAGTGGAGATGAGAGCAGCGCCTGATCGAACAGAGTGAGCGTTCCTTAAGTGTTTTCTTCATTCTGTGAGGAGAACGGGACGGTGCGTTGTGTACCCGTAGCGTGTTTTCATCAATCACCAAGCATATCGCGTATTGATACCTGTCTGGTATAGGGCAGGCCTTGTCGCACAAATTTAGTGAAAATCAAGTTTTTAACGATTTAATGGCGGTGCAGGGTAGATGGGCATGCATCGAACACCGGTGATACGCTGAATGCGTCCTTTGTGCGAACTAATCCCTTATGGGACAACTCAGCTTATGGTAACGAAATTTCAGTGGATAAAATTCCGCATATATATATATATATATATATACAACAACGAATGTCCTTTGAACGCGGTTAAATAAGGAGAGATGCGTTCTGTGTTCGTCAATCTGCTAATCTAGTCGGTTACAATAGAAAAAAAAACTCTGAGAAAAGGCATAAAGGCGTGCGGTACCCCCCGGATCGCCACGTCTCTACATTTTCTATAGAAGTGACCTAAACAGGCACCACGTTCTAGCAACTCACTTTTCCAACGCTTATTGCTCGGTTAAGTAACTTGCCTTTCATTCGATAATATTTTACTTGGTGAATTGAATAAAAAACATTTTTCCGTAATACGTGGGTGACTTAGATGAGAGAAAAAGAGGAATTGGGAAAAGAGTTTGTTCTCCTTCAAAATAGCGTATTCACGTCACATGTGCCCCATCAAACTGGCTCTGAGGCGTGCGAATGCTGAGCCGAATAAAGGAGAATGGCAGAGATACGCCCTTCCGCGGCTCCGAGGAAATTCTAAGTGTTACCAAGCCTGGGAGTGTGGGGAGGAATACGGGTTTAGTAGGTTTGTGAGCCCCACACTACTCACGCGCGCTGCTAAAGACGCATGTGCATCATGCCTGTCCAAATTCTTCCAGAAATATATGTATACTGAGTATAAATTCCGCTCCCGAGAACGAAATCACTCACATAACGTAGGCATAGATTCATACCTCGTATATCCTCGCCACATACTCATGCCTCCGTAGGACCGTCCTAGCAACACTGCACAGGTCGACAGAATGCCAAGTGAAAGTTTACAAATTACAAAATTATACAACTTTTAAGGAACATGTATATTTACCGTGTACGGATCATAACAGCGAGTCTCTAGGGTAGCACTAGAGCTGTGCGACCGTCACAGCGTCCGGAACAAAATGTCTTGACGCCTGGCATCCTGGATGCAAGAGTTCCGTTCGTAATGTTGTTGTTGCTGCCGCCCTGTCACCTTTGTCACTGATCGTATTTATGTCGTTAAATAAATTATATGCTGGAAGCATCCTAGATTCGTACCAATTTAGGTTAAGCCCTACTTCGCCAACCGTCAATTGCGGCGCTCGTAAAGCTAGTCATCTGACATACGCAATATTAGAGTATCGTTAGCTGCAGAGAGGAATGAGTTCTAAGTTCAGCAAGTAGCTCTTTGCTGTCATTTTTATAGAAGGAGCGTAGATAATGCATACGTTTGTCATTCTCAGGCTCTACGAACAACTTTCCCCCCGTTAAGCGGACAAGTAACGATGGACCAATCTCACCACCCCGTCTATGTATTCGCCGACCGCGTGTTCGTTGGTCAACTGCCGAAAGATGTCACCGAAGAGGAGCTCAGTGACGTGTTTAACATTAACGGGTTCAAGGTTCAGAATATAAGTTTACACCCGTCACATCGCGAGATGCATTTTGCGTTCGTGACCCTAGATCCGGTCGATGTCGATGCAGCTATTGCAATGGTGAGTACCCATTGCATTGAATATTTTGCAATTGATGGCTCTTGCTTATTTGTTTCTGTACTTAGTAGTAAACATTTTCTCATCGGGTCTTATTAGCTCGGCGAACTCAACACGACATTTTAAGGGCAAATTAGACACTAAACCACAGAATTCCTTAGGTCGCTGGTTCATATCCCGCTCGACGGACCTGCCTCCGTTCGGGGCACACTTCTGAAGTGGTCTCGGCCTGGCCTCATCGATACGGACACGTGACAGTCACAATACGCGCCCAATAGGCACATTGGCTTAGCCAATTCATCGTGATATGTGTAACATATACTTAATTTATTATAGAGAAAATAAACAGTATATATATATATATATATACTAGACAGAATTACGTAAGTGAAATTCGAAGCTTAGGAAATGTACGTATGTTTCCCCACGATATGCTGATGTAAGTGACAAGTAAGCACCCTGTATCTTACAGGCTGGCAAAACTAAGCCTAGACGAACTAGAATAAAGGCCTCAAAGGCCATGTAAGTCCATTACCGAATGCACGATCCATGGTGTCGTCGTATCCGCCTGCTCTTTTCTCAGTCGTTTTAAATATGCCCCATAACCAGCGGATGCAGATGAGCCCAAGCGAGTGTTGTGATTAGGAGCCGTCTGCTGTTTTTGTAGTTCATACTCTAACAATATAATTTTCTTTCTACTAACTGCAATTGGACTATTCTCGGTGTGCGTGTGCCCCTATTACATTTTAAATACTTATCTCAGAGGGCCAGAAAATAGATTTTTTTTCGGATAACCCCGTATATAGGATTTCACGCAATTTTGTTCAACTCATTGTTCCGGGTAGATGTCTTTTTTTGGCTTTTGTTCGGAAATGTTGCATTTGTATATAAGCCTTTTTTGATAACAAACCCGTGTAACAACGTGGAATAACCAAGCACAGAACTCAAGTGCGCCACCAAAGTGTATCATCTTTTTTTGTGCGTACATGTTCGAATACAATAAATATATTTCCACACCCGGAATCAAACCTGTAAGCGAGAACATCTGTACCTTGGCAGTTTAATTTCTACTAAGTGTATCGTGATCTCACAGCGATGTGTTTTATTAGTTAAAAAATCGCATTAAAGGCCCATCTGCGCGAAATTATATTTTTCCACTATCACGAAAGGTGAATGCATTGACTCAGTGGCGAAGAATTTTAGTCCGATCGTCTTTGTAGCGAACATTTTGATTTAACAGACGAAAGCATTGTTCTAACGAATTTGAATACTCTGTATACAGACGACGCGAATCTTTATAATAATAAACGTATTGCATAGATTAGTTCATGCACATTTAGTTGACCGTGTGCCGATGAACGGGCCCTGCAAAGGCTTACAGAAAATGACATGATGAACCGCTTGAATAACTACGTTTTTTAATGAGGACATTTTGGTAGGATTGAAGAAGTGTGGTGCACTATGAGCTTTTGCTAAACAACGAAACGTTTTACAGTAAAAATTACCACTAAAAAGTAAATTGAGGGAGGCCATCGTCAAAGTTGCCATCACTTATAGCTCTTTACTTACAGTTATAAACTTACAGTTTTCTTATTCCTTTGTCAGATTATATATATATATATATATATATATATATATATATATATATAATATGTCAAAGTAATGTAAAATGACATATATATATATATATATATAACACTGTGTCCTTTAGTTCGTCGTTCAAGTTAAAGCGCCTTTGAAGTTTTTAGAGGGGCAACTGCCACCAACTCTCGTCACCGGTGACGATCCGTTCCAAAAAATCTGTGTCTTCATGATATCGCCCCATACGCAACTTAATTTGCAGTTCGCTGAGATTCTTCGGAATCCAATGCGCTCACAGCTTTCGATTACCCAATCTGTCGCGCACAAATGTTCAACGCTGGCCCGCATTCCTGCCAACGTACGCAATGCAATGCGAACGCCACGATATGAACTATACGGGATGCAAATTTGCTTACTTTTGTCCTCCGTCATGCGTTATTTCAAAGCGGTATATATAAAGTGTAATCGGTCTAGTCGTTACGACGCTTCCTACCTTTTTATTTGAACCCATCTTATATATATATATATATATATATATATACATACATACATAATATATACAGTTGAAAAAAAAATATATATATGTATATATAAATAAATATATATATATATATATATATATATATATATATATATATATATATATATATATACATATATAATAACATATACAAGTTGAAACGTGTATGCACGTGCGTTTATGCATTCGCTTACGGGCGATTTTCGGTGTTGCTGTCATCCAACAGGGCCACGAGCCCGGCCTGTACATACGGAACCACAAGATCGTGGTGCGTCCGGCGCGTACGCACGCCGGTCGAAAATCGCCCAGACCAAACATGGCACCGTCGCCAGGACCTCGTCTGGTCAGCCCTGCAGCAGCGGGATGTCGTCCGAGTACGCCAAGAGATTACTCCGCTGAATCTGCCCATTTTAACGGAAGCTGTCTGACGCTAAGAAGTGCCGGCACTGATGGATCCGGCGGCGAGAGCTTTGGTGGCGGTGGAAGCAGCTGCAGCAACAACAACAGCAACAACAACAATAGCAGTAACAACAACAACACCAGCAGCAGCAGCTGTACAGGCAAAGCCGGACACAATAGCATCGCGATGACCGGTGGAGGTATGTATCGGTCGTCGTCACCCGGCTACGGGAACGTCCAGCCCACAGCGACAACGAGTTCAGCAGTGACGACGGGGCCCGCCGTCACAGGAACGGCCACCGCGACACTCGGCCAACATGCGAACGGGCCAACGCATGGCGGTAGCGGGATGACCACCGCTAACCTGGTCAGTCAACGCGAATCTTTATAATGATAAACGTAGTGCATAGAGTTCAGTTCATGTACACTTAGTTAACCGTGTGCCGATGAACGGGCCCTGCAAAGGCTTACAGAAAATGACATGATGAACCGCCTGAACAACTACGTTTTTTTAATGAGCAAAGGACATTTTGGTAGGATTGAATAGGTGTGGTGCACTATGAGCTATTGCTGAACAACGAAACGATTTGCAGTAAAAAATTACCACTACGCACGAGGCACTAGAGACAGAAACATCCTAGAGCCTCTGTTGCAGAGTTTATCTCGGAAGTATGCGCTCTGCGTTTTCTGGCACGACCCGAATTGTATATACATATGTTTAAAAAAGCCAATGTTTTCTTTAATCATATGTATATACATATGTAAAAAAAAGTTCCCGTAATCTTGATGTAGCAAAAAGCTCGGCCGGTCCGTCGGCAATTTTCGGAACTCCTGTATATATATATATATATATATATATATATATATATGCAGGAGTTCCGAAAATTGCCGAGCTTTTTTGCCACGTCAAGGTTGCGGCAACTTTTTTCACATATATATATATATATAGAAAATATTGTGATGATTTATTAATCATTTGCAATACGTTTGCACACTCGGCAGTGCTCGCCTCCTATGTAAATATATATAATAATAAAAAAATAGAATATATATATACAGGAGTTCCGAAAAGTGCCGACGGGTCGGTCGAGCTTGTTGCTACATCAAGATTACGGGAACTTTTTTAACATATGTATATACATACGATTAAAGAAAATATTGTTTTCTTTTTTTTAAACATATGTATATACAATTCTGATCGTGCCAGAAAACGCTGAGCGCATCCTTCAAGAGGACGTAAAACTCATCAAAATAGGCATTTTCATCCTAAGAAATAGGGGAAGCGAGAAAACGTCTTATTTAGACGTGCCAGCCCAGTAAAAAACCAGTCGTGTTCCCGTCGCGATCGGGGATAGCTTACGCATCATTTTGCATAGTCGAGGAGGGAGGTGGCCACTCTTGGCATGTGTACAAAATGTGTGTGTGTTCTATAAAAACAAAATAACTAAATAAATAATAAATGCCAAATGCGCCCACCAGATGAACGAGCTCGGCTCGATGTACGGCGTCTATCCGGCATTCGACCCGGCCGGGCACATGCTGTCTCTGGGCTCACTACAGAGCCACCTGCATCACGGCGCTACAACGGCAACCGCCGCCCAACTGCACCTGCAACAACTGCAACACCTGCACCACCAACAACAACACCAGCAGCAGCAGCAACAACAACAGCATCAGCATCATCAACAACAGCAGCAACAGCAACAACAGCAGCAGCAGCAACTACAACAGCTGATGCTGGCGCAGAGACACAACCAGGGCTGGATTCCGTACTGTGGTGGACCTCGAAGTCAGGCCGTTTATCTGCCGGCCAACCCGTGGTATGATGTGCGCAATCATCAACTTCCACCCGGCCACTACCTCACCGCTCCGCCGTTCGGTGGTTATGCTACTGGCAGCAGCGGTGGCGGCAGTGGAGGACAATTTCAGGAACACCAACAATATCACCATCTCCAGCATCATCAATATCAGCCACCATCATTACCACCACCACAACAACAACAGCAGCACCAGCAGCCGGTACACCATCAGCTGCTGAACCACCACCACCACTACCACCAGCCTGAGCCTCTGCACGTTGCAGCCCATCACCATCGTTAGTAGCAGCGTTCGTAGCGAAACGAACGCGCGCATTTTTCACGCTGGCTGGCTGGCTCGCTGCAGTCGAATTGCCGTCGAACCGCCATCGCAACGGTAAGTTGTACAACGTACAACGTTGTTAGAAGCACGGCGCAAGCAATTGGATTGTTGATTGTTGCGCATTATTTACGCCAATATTTCACTGCGAGGCGTTTCGTATAGTTCAGCTTGCAGAAGAGACAATCTCGTGTGGCCAGTCATTGTTTAAGTTCAGGATTAAAGGTGCGCTGCATCATTTTTGTCATTCGGGTCCGGCGGTGTTTAGGGTATATATATATATATATATATATATATGTAGATATAGATATATGTGTGTAGTGGGTTTATGTGTATCTCATGCCACAACGATGATATCACAGGAAAGTAGGTATCGGCGTGTTCAGCAAGTGAGAAGACGTATACGCTATAAAGTTGTTCTTTCCTATATATATATATATATATATATATATATATATATAGTCCGTAAAAAAGCCACCCGTTTTTTAAATTTAATTTGTTTTTTGTTTAACTTTTTCCACATTACACGCATTTATTTTAGCCGATCGTGCGAGGGTGTTCGTCTCGAAGCTTGACTCTAATGTTTCAGCATCTAGAGTACACGGGCATCTTAAGAAGAATGAAGTAACGGCTCTTAGAGTACATAAGATCAAACTTAAGTTTGCCTCTTACTCATCGTATCATCATCATAGAAACGTTTCCCACTGAAGCCTGACAACCCACCAGCCTCAATAGCCATGACTCTCTCGGTCTTGATCTAACCTCTGGACCGTCAACAAAGGAACACATTTTCAGCTCCTTCTGTTGTTCTGCTGGACTTGTGCAACTTGTTACGGTTCCCATCAAGGAACAAAATATACTGGATTTGCTATTGACAGATACTGAAAAATTAATTACTGATATTACTGTCGGTGAATTTTCAGTAAAGTCCGACCATCTGGCTGTATCCTTCAAAATATTTGCAAAAAGACAAGAACGTAACGAAGATCCATCTCTAAACTTCTTTAAAGCTGATTATAATGCAATGGCTGCCACCCTAGCAACCTCCAATTGGCGTTTCTCTTTTGCGCAATGCCAATCAGTGGAAGCCCAGTACTGTTCTTTCCTAATTATCATGTCCGACCTTGTAGAAGGATATACTCCGCAGATGATGCAACGATCATCCCCACTACAGGATTTTATGGACAGAGCTACTCGAAAACTGAATAGTAGTGCACTCTCCTCTCAAAGCCATAAACGCCTCCCGCGTAATTTGGCACGTACAGCATTGCGTTGTCGGCGCTTGGAGGAAAGTAATTTGAATATCCGCAATGCAAGGGACTTTTTTCGATATGCAGGCCGGCGTCTCTTAAACTACAGTCCGGGGTAGCGCCGCTTATACATGAAAAAGGCACCGCAGTCGAAGATGGACACAAGGCCGAGGTTTTGCTGAGCTACTTCAAAAGTGTCTACATACAGCCTCAAAACGTCTCCATCACGAGAATCAAGCAAACGGCACACACACTCAACGACATTGTATTCCATCTTCTCATTGTGCTCGAAAAACTTCGAAATCTGCAACGCAAAGCACATCTACGCCTGATAGGCTACCACCTATTATATTCAAAGAACTGGCCGAGTTTCTAGCGGAGCCGCTGGCAATCATTTTTACTCGGTCCTTCGAAGCTGGCGAAGTTCCCACCGTCTTTCGTGAATCCATTGTCACACCTGTGCACAAGAAGGGCTCTAGGCTCTGTTGAAAATTACCGGCTTATTGCCCAGTGTGTCATCCCCTGTTTGATCACGGAAAAAATAGTTGCTGATTGCATCCATAATTTCTTATCCTCCAACCAACTTTTAGGCAATCAGCAACACGGATTCACTAAGGGGCGATCGACAGCAACCCAATTATTGGTGGTCTCTCATGACTGGGCCCTGGCGCGAAATCACGGATCTCCGCTCCACATCGTTTACTTTGACTTTTCGCGTGCTTTTGATCGGGTTGACCACCAAATCTTGACCTAGGGTTCGAAATTGGTGCCAAGCCTATCTCACTGGTAGGAGCTCTAAGGTCAAGATAAAAAGTGCTATGTCTGGTACTGCTCCACGTCCGTCTGGAGGCCCGCAGGGTTCCTGCCTAGGGCCGCTCTTGTATGCAATTTTTGCTCAAGAATTTAAACTCGTCCTTGGCAAGCTCGACGTGACTTACAAGCTTTATGCCGACAACCTAAAGATATACGTTAAAGTTGAAGACGACAAAGACAAGACCGAGTTACAGAAGGCAATTGATTCCGTGCTACTATGGGCCCACTTGAATAGAATGGAAATATCCACTTCTAAATGTGCCGTGCTGAAAACAGTCAAGAACGACACTTCATATTTTATGAACGGCCATAGTATACGTGAAGTGTCAATATAGAAAGACCTACGTTTGATTGTCAAATGAAGTATACATCTCATATCGCCGAAGTTGTAAAATCTGCGTGTCGGCTGTGCAATCTCATTCTTAGAGCGTTTATCGGGCATGACCCAATAATGTACATAAAACTTTATAATACGCTTGTTGTACCAAGGTGGACATACTGTTCACACGTGTAGGCGCCTCTTTATAGAAAATATGTAGAACTGCTCCAGAGAGTGCAGGATAAAATTGTAAAACGGGTCGCATGGCGCTGCAATGTAAGACGTGAGAGCCTCGTACTTCCAACCGTGAGCGAGTACCAAATGCAAGTTGACGTGAGACTTTTAAACAACTAATCCGGAGTAATACCTTTAGTACCTTTTTCACATTACGTCCAAAGAATCTACATAGTGGTGTGTCAATTACTCCACCGGAAGTTTCCAATGTCGAAGTGGTGAATAACGCGTTTGGACGGAGAGTTTCGCGACGTGCCCATGAGTGTAAAGACTACAATGTGATTTTAACACCCCCTTTGCAATAAAGGAGACTTTGTATTGTATTGTGCGAAGACTGCAGTGATACATGTTCATAGAGTAACAGCGGAGACTTCCATCGGTACTTGGGGTCCCGAATTACTTTGAAACACGAGATCTCTGTATTTGACACAGCTTCACCGTGAATAAATGACACAGCCACTAGCAAGATGCATGTCTTAGCGAGTGAATTAAGCGGAATAACGACGCTTAGGCTTATTTTACGGCTCGACGGAAACAAAAGCAGATATCCTATCAGCAGTTTTATCTGTGTTGGAACGATGGGCTTAGTCCGGCGCCTTACGAATGACGAAAAGGTCCAAATCAATACTTATAAGGACGTCGGTCTCTCTAATCGCGAACTTTCTTGTCGATTGGGGCGTTTTCCCTAAGTATTAAACAACTTCGTGAATTTTGGTGAAAATTACGCCGTAAAAAAACAGTACCGGGCGTTTAAATGCCATTTCAGAACGAAGCAAGCACGCAACTCTGAAGCAAGCGTCAAACTCTGCGCTACCGGCAAGGGCAATTGTGGCGGCTGCTGGTGTGCAAACGAACGTGCGAAATGTGCGAAACCTCCTCTGGACGATACATTGACTCACGAGAAAAAAACACAAGAGAAAACTACGATTGTCCGCTGACCGCTGAAAGCTCGTCTTCGCCCACGATACGAGGTTATGGACCACTGAGAGCCCATAATACGATGTCATTGACCACTGAGTGGCACAGAGTGCTCTTTTTGGATGAAAAAACTTTGATGGACCGAATGGATTTAACTATTATTTCCACGATGTGCGCAAGGAAGAACGCATTTTGTCAAAACTTCATTCAGATAACGGTTCGGTGGTGATCTGGGCCGCTGTCGGATATCATAGAAGGTTGTCGGTTGTGTTTTTAGATGGCCGTGTTTATTCGACGCGCCATTGGGATCTACTAGAAGAGCAATTGGCGCATTTTGAGCTGATGGGAGGGCCAGATTTTGTTTTTCAACACGATAACGCCTCGATTCACACCGCTAGGCTGATCGGAAGCTCGTTTAAACAACGTCACATTGAGGTCCTACGCTGGCCTGCAGTCTCACCTGATCTTAATATTGTAACGTTGTTGTGTTACGCTAAGTCAGCTTGGGGATGTAGACTCATCCGGACGGGTACTGCAGCCCGAGGGACTCAAGAACGATGAATGACGACACGTAGCATTGGGTCTAATGCAAAGCACAGCCGAGCAACGGATGGTTATTAAGCCATGCTGCTCGGTCTATTTATTGGTTCACGAGGCACCGCGGCGTGCTGACACCCCAAACGGTGTCAGAACCCGCTCTCCAATCGGTCGAAATTTCAGCAGTTTGTGTTTGTTTCGTATAGGAATGCAGGTTAAGTGACTGTTGACTTAGGTCGACCCTCTCCCGATGTCGGCCGATGATCGTTTGGACGGCGGAGAACGTTGGGGTTTCGGCGCGAAAGGCTGTGGCTGTTCTCGGCTGGCTGGTTGAGACATGTCTTGTTCGGTTGAGACATGTATCATTCGGTGAACGTTGTGTACGTTGAGATTCTGGCGCGGGCGCTGTAGCCGTTGGACGTGGTCGGTTAGAACTTATTTGAATTACGCTATGATGCGTACACAGTAACTTCGTTACAATATCATGAAGAATGTGTGGATTGGCTCGCCCGAAAGGTTTACACCGACAAAAAACAATTTCGAACCAGGGCGAGCTCTTACAAGACGTCATCTGAAACTTGTTTAACGCTATACCAAATCGCATTTTTGAGGTCATCCGACTTAACGACAAGTTCACTCCGCTCACTCCGTCGAGCCATTAAATGAGCCCAAATGTCGTTATTCCGCTCATTTAACTCTCTAAGACATACATCCTGCTAGTGGCTGTATAATTTTTTCGCTGTGTTACTTTGTCAAATGTTGAAATTTGTGTTTTAAAGTAATCTGAAACCCCAAATGTCGATGAAATTGTCTGCTGTTACTCTATGAGCCTGTATCAACCTAGTCTTTGTACATAATATTGTGTGTAATGTAGCAAACATGGGTGGCTGTATCTTTTTTCATGGACTGTATATATATATATATATATATATATATATATATATATATATAACGGTACAATACGGCTGTTGTGTGCTCCTATGTAATATATAATATTTTTGCTTGTATGTAAAATGCATTGAATTCTTGATACTTTTCAGGTAAACCGGTACACAGTGAACTACCATGGCAGACGGCGCGAACGACCGTAAACATGCCTTGGAAGCACCTTTTTTATATATACATACATAAACAAGACTTTAGGGACACTTCTCATTTCCCCTATGTTTTAGCTGCTTTAAACGGTTAGGAATTACAAGCCTTCTTTTTGCACGCATGCATTTCCATGCTCGCAAATCTTACTTGTAAAAAAAATGTTACCCCGTATATCGATCGACGGATTAAAAAATGTGATATCGTTGTAATTTTAACCATATCATACTTAAAATGTGTGCATGAAATTTTATGTTTGCTCCAAGAAATAAAAACAATGTTTCATTGGGAGTAATCGTGGTGTAGTTATTCCTATATACTTAGGCCAGCTACTTAGCATGTAGGAATACCATACATAGGTAATTCGTTAAAATAAATGAAGAAAATCAATATTGAAGTTAAAAAAAATTCGTGTTTCGTAACGTATTTGTATTCGTTTTTAAAGCTCTGCCCGCGTAGTCTAGAGAGCTTTCGCAAACCCAAGTAGAATGAAAAAATTACTTATATTTACCGAATCAGGTATATATATATATGTACATATATCAGGGCAAGCACTGCCGAGTGTGCAAACGTATTGTAAATGATTAATAAATCATCGCAATATTTTCTATATATATATATATATATATATATATATATATATATATATATAATTAATAATACAGACAATAGTAACTATTATATATATATATATATATATATATGCAATGTGTTCCCCCGGAAGTATTTGCATGCTTTTTGAGTCTTGTTTTGATTCCCTAAAGGTTGCCAGAAGAAACTTGTAAAAAGACTAGATAATATTACTTATGACAACGCTAAATTTGCTGGTTGTGTACTGTATCTAAACTTTTCGGGCTGACCCTCAGCCAAGATTTAACGTCCACGGGACTGCTTTTTGCATGGCTTCATAGACGGACCCCCATACTGTGCAAAGGTGGGGCTCGAACCCGCGCACCTATGTGTCTCCCCCGGTCGTGAGGCGCAAGCAAATGCACCACGCCACCGGGCTTGACAGCGGGACGATGTGTCTAAGACCTGCCAAATATGACTCTAAAGGTTTCAAAATTGTAAATATGCCATATTTGTAGCAGAATACATTGTAGGCTTAGAGTTCTGCGGTGACTTCTACAGCGTATATATATATATATATATATATATATATATTTTTTTTTTTTTTTTTTTCGTATATATATTATATTTATAAGTGCGTTTTATTGATAACATGCACGATGACCATGACTTCATGTTTTTCGTAAGGCAAATGCGGTTTTGCACTGGAGGAAATACCGGCGGTTACGTCGGCAAAGCAGGCCTAACGCAAGCACTTGCTTTCTTCTCGAAAACATCGTCAAGGTGTCCGATATATATATATATATATATATATATATATATATATACTTATATTTTAACATATGAAGTATATAACCAATGGTTTACATCAACAGGAATCCAATCCCGATTTTAACGATTCTGAGTGATTTCTTAAGTATGTCATTAAGAAGTTATAGGGAAAAGAGGATAAACCGTGGGTTATTACTGATGATATCTGCAAAGCGGATGCTTTTAAAGATTGATATATTAACTTCCTTCTAAATACAGCCGCACCCCAGAAGTTATATCTTCATTATTTTACAAAAAGGCGGCACATGTTTTAACAGAGCTACTTTCATTTATTAAGTCCATAATTTACAAACAGTAATTACAGCTGTACATAAAATGGAATCAAAGTCGAATGTTGATATTTATAGACCCGCGACATAGTCATCAATAGCGTGTACATTATTTGAAAATGACTTGTCGATCGTATGCTTAACGTTGTGCAGTAGCACCGAGGGAGTGCCTGACGAGCAGCAACATGGCGCTACTAAGGGCAAACCCACAGCAACGCAACTAATTGGAGTGGTCCAAGATTGGATCATAAATTAAGAAATAGAACACATTTGAAGTCCAGTATAAATGCATATATATATATAAGTCAGTGTCAAGTTCCGGAGTAAATCGCGCTCTGCTGCACAAACGCAGCTCTGCTGCTTGCCGGAGAAATTCGCTGGGACTTTAAGGCGTCAAAAAGACAGCGCCTATGGGATATTGGCACACCCACAGAGAGCGACAAAGGAAGAGAGAGAAACGCAACGATAGAGGACTGGCAAGCCGAGAACGCTATTCCCTTTGGTGCCCCCGGAAATAGTCTAAGCAAACTGCTTCCAAACATACGGGCGTAGATAGCAAGGCCAGTAGGAGGCCTATTCTTCTACCTAACGCAGGTTCTCACGGGACATGGCAACTTCCAGTCACACCTTTACCGAGTAGGGAAGGCCCCATCAGAAACATGCCATTTTGCAACGAAGCCGTGAAAAACACCCCACAGCACACACTCCCAGGTGCCAGGCATGGGAAGAGGCCAGAACCATAGCAATTAGACAGATTCGCGAGAGATGGTCCAGAGCGGGACTCACTCATTCCGAAGTACAATACCCCCGCAAAATGGTATAAAAAAGTTCGTGGAATACATCCTGTGTTCGACCCAAACATGGGAATTAGGAGCGGCAGTAGCACAGGAGCCACTAAAAACAAAGTACAGAAGATGCAAGGAGAGACAGAATCTTTTTGAGGACGGCACGGCTGAAGAAAGCGCAACTTTGGATCCAACGGATTTGCAAGAGCTGGGACAAAGTGCGCTTGACAGGTGGGGGAACTCGTGAGTGACTCCGGCCAATTGATCCGATAGGGCACTCGCCACTTCTCCTGATGGCCCATAGCACTGTTCTATGGAGATCTGGGTCATCAGA
Organism: Dermanyssus gallinae; assembly: GCA_003439945.1. Taxonomy (NCBI): domain Eukaryota; kingdom Metazoa; phylum Arthropoda; class Arachnida; order Mesostigmata; family Dermanyssidae; genus Dermanyssus; species Dermanyssus gallinae. The sequence goes on from QVRM01005080.1 coordinate 391,884, forward strand.
GAGTAAAGTTTAAGGGGGGAGGTGCGTTTAGTGAGTATGGGTCTCAGCGGCGTAACATCCATCAGCTGGGGTCGAGACCCACACAGCTCGAGATGAAAAGCAATATTTCCTACTCGTAGCAGTAGTGCGTAACTGCATTTAACCCACCTCCACAAAATAAATGCAAGCACGAATCGGTGCCATCACTCCAAGCCAAAGACAATGCTGGACAGCACGCAATGGATATCCAATAGTGATCGAACTCCTCAAGCAGGGAAAACCATTAACAGCAACGTGTACTGTGGGACACTCTGTGGAACTCACAATATGTCGTTCTGCGACGATCATCAGTTTCATTCGCTAAAAAACGTCTTAACTTGAATGATGAACTAAAAGACACAGTGTAAGACTGGCTCTTGTCACAGCCTCAAGGCAATTTTGGGTACAAAAAACCTTCGGCTCGTGAAACGGTGAGATATTGTGCTTAGGCCTCTGAGGATTACGTGTAAATAGATACTTCATTTATACCTCGTTATGCCTTATCATATATACAAATATATAATAACACCCTAGAGGTCACTGCAGAGTGTTTATGTGTATATATCGTATCTCAAAATCGACTCAACCGCCATAGCGTACGGATGTGATTATGGGGGTCTACTGTCTATGTGGCAAGCGCAACCACTACTACTCCGCACTTCTGGTCTGGAACCGAGTTGTCCGAATTCATCCGCAACAGCAACAATTCTTCGGGGGAGATACTTTCAATTTCGTATATTTTGTCCGAACTCCACCTCACAGAAATACGAGAACTTCCTATAAGAACTGGATTTCAGCATGACTACCCGCGATAACCAAAAGGGGATTGTGGGGGGACTTTAAAGCGGCCGACAGTCTTTGGAAAAGAAATAAACTCTATCCGACCATCTCTACGTAACTTTCTCCATCACTTTAACTTCCCCCAGCCCTCTCTTCTTAAACCATGGCAACTGTATTCCAGACTATACTCACCTACTCACCTTTTACTCACCTACAGGAAGGGTGAAAAAAAAGTACCTTATCTCAATGAATGCTCGCGAGTAGAAGTCTCTGTGCTACTAGAAAATGCCCGCCAAATATCTAGCTCCCGCCCAAAGCCTAATATAGCCAATCGGCTCCCGTGCTGCTGGCAGCATCGCCAGATCGCCGTAAAGCTAATAATCTGCCACGGCTTGCGACAAATGTGAACGCACCGCAAAGCAAGAGAAGAAGCAAAGAGTTTTTCTTTCTATTGGAAGAGTACAGAGAAGCACGAAGAGTTCTATATAAGGCAATTAAGAGCTACAAAGTAGACCACTGGGACTCATTGTGCGAGGAGGTCGACGCAAACACTTGGCGCAAAGGGTATCAGCTCGTACGTAACAAAATACGCTACGCATAGCTGCCCCCCTACCAGTAGAAACAGTCCGACCGACTATATCTGCGCTTTTTGCGCGGTTACAACCTGTGGCCTCTGAGAAATGAATCTTCATAGACAACCTTTAAGCCAGTCTCAATCCAAGGCATCCAAATCGTGGCCGAACGCATAAGGCCAAGAAAAGCGCCGGGCAAACAGTGCGCATACTTTTAACAAACCGCCCAATGGTGTTCAAACGCATGATGGATAAAATGCTTACCACCAGCTGAGACTATCCAAAACTTGTAACACCGCACGCTTGGCTCTTATACCGAAAACCGGTAAATCACAACAAGACCCTCGACATACCGCCCTATAAGTATGTTCTCCTGCCATTCAAAGCAGCTGAGCACATTGTTAACGGACGACTAGTAATCGAACTAGAAGGCAAGAAGGCGCTGCCGGAAAACTAGTGGATATCCGAGCCGACACTCCATACATTCGGCTATCGGCAAACTTCTAAACGTGGCTGAAATACAGAGAAATGCGCTGAGAGCAAACTAGCCGCAATAATTGGTCATCCTCTTAAGTGTCGAAAACGCGTTTAATATTGTAACGAAGTTACTGTGTACGCATCATAGCGCAATTCAAATGAGTTCTAACCGACCACGTCCAACGGCTACAACGTCCGCGCCAGAATCTCAACGTACACAACGTTCACCGAATGATGCATCTCTCAACCGAACCAGCCAGCCGAGAACAGCCACAGCCTTTCGCGCCGAAACCCCAACGTCCTCCGCCGTCCAAACGATCATCGGCCGACATCGGGAGAGGATCGACCTATGATCGGCAGTCCAAGTCAAACAGTCACTTAACCTGTATTCCTATACGAAACAAACACAAACTGCTGTACATTTCGACCGATTTGAGAGCGGGTTCTGACACCCTTTGGGGTGTCAGCACACCGCGGTGCCTCGTGAACCAATAAATAGACCGAGCAGCATGGCTTAATAACCATCCGTTGCTCGGCCGTGCTTTGCATTGCACCCAATGCTACGTGCCGTCATTCACGGTTCCTGAGTCCCTCGGGCTGCAGTACCCGTCCGGATGAGTCTACATCCCCAAGCTGACTTAGCGTAACACAACAACGTTACAATATGCTTTCTTTAAAGCCAAATGAGACCCTGGCAAAGGCAGTGGACATCGCAATCCAACGTATATTTATATATATAAAGGGAAAGCGAGCGCGAGATGGGAGAGAGAGAGAGTGTGTGTATCTATGTCGGGAATTGTCTACGGGAGCACAAGAATAACAACGACAATGAAAGCAACAAATATTTGTACATCGGCACATTAGTTAGTCGTAAAGGTAGTAAAACTATCACTCATCGAGATTATACACAGAGTTAAACACAGAGCCTAAAAACATGACAGACAACACCTTTTATTTGAATTTCTGATTGTACAATTCGAATCGAGCGACACGTCGCCGCCGACTTTTTCTCTATGTGTACTGTGCACTGGGCAGAACAACGAGTTGCCCAATGTCCTCGAACTTGTACGTCCGCTTGAGAAAACTCTCGGTGAGCTTGACGCCGCCGACCATTTGAAGGCCGCACTTCGTCATGAACAGCGAGAAGTCCTTCGAGATGCTTTTGTGCGGCAGGATTTGGCCGAGCTCGTACCCGGTGCTGTCGACCCACACCAGGCCTTCCTGGTTCTCGAGCGAGACGGCCAAATCAAGCGCACGCTCGCATGTGTTCACAATCGTGCACGTGATGGCGAACGGCGTCTCGACCTCGACCTTGGACGGAAACTGATCGACAAGCAGCCGAATGTCGGGGTGCACCGGCGCCGTGCGTTCGAGCTGCGACGTCTGCAGGCGGCCCTTTTCGCCGAGAGCGCTCTTCCAGATGATGTCGAGCTTGCCGATAGCCTCGGCGGTCCGCGCCGCCTTCTTGACCGCCGCCGCCGCTGCCGCTGCCGCCTCCTGCACGGGTCGCGTCTTGGGCGTCAACGAGAACAGGTACTGCCGCGAGTCCTGCGGGTTGAGCAGGTTGACGTCGCCGAATATGCTCTCGCCGGCCTCGTTCTGGTTGAGCGCCGCCACCTGGAACTGCGGCGACGGCTCGAGCGACACCTTCGACAGCGTGACCGCGTTCTGCGTGATGTTGTGCAGCTGCGCCTCGAGAAAGATCTCGTCGCTTTCGGCGTTGTAGAACTTCGTCTTGACGTCGAGCGGCTTGTACACCTGGAACTTGAAGTACTTGCAGAGGTTCATCGGCTCGCCCGTCGACGCCTTCGTGCCGGTGACGACGCACAGCAGCAGGTGGGTGCCGATCTCCTTCACTTCGTGCTGAATGATCTGGTCGAGCGACTCGTTGGGCTTCAGCGTGTCGCCGCCCCGGGCGACGACCGGCGTCAGCGTCACCTTGTGCGCGCCGTTCTGCAGTTCGGCCCGCAGCTGGACGTTGTTGATGTCGACCGAGTTGCCGTTGTGCACCATGATGTACGACGAGAACGTCTCGCCCAAATAGATGCTGCCGAACGCCTGCGGAAGGAACAGCATGTCCGAGTGGAACGCCTCGGGCCTACAGTGGTCGGTCGGCAGCCGGTCGAAATCCCACGGTTCGGACATCGGGACGCGCTTGTCGGGCATGAATGACGGCCGCGCCAGCCTCATCACCTTCAGAGTTACGCCGCTCATGTCCATCGTCGATCGGGTGGTGAGTTCGTTTTCGACAACAGGAGCCAGGAACCCGGGGAAAAAACGGCACCATTAGACAAACATGATAAGAAGAATAATTAGCCAGCCAGAGGCCGCTAAATTGCGGCCTGGACTCTCGGGAGGGTCCAGCGTCGCCGGAAGGTCTCAGTTGTTGTCGTCGGCGCAGACATACGCATGATTTCTTGTCAAGCAAACGTCCTTTCGGTTCATACGCCTGCTCGAACAGAGTGATCGCATGCCGTTTCGTCGCCTGATGCTTGTTGCAATCCTTTAACGACACTCCCGCAGGATACCGGAGTACAGTTCACGCACCTTGGGAGTGTTCGCACAATAATAACAATGACAAACGTCAAAAGCTGTTTTGAGGATCCGAGATCAGCTGGCTTCTAATGCTCGGAAGCTAATACACGGACGCCGGGCTGTTCCAGCGACGGGTGTCCGACGGCGCTGGCTTCCATTAGGAGAGACAGCGCAAATAAGCAAAACAACGGTAATATATATATATATATATATATATATATATATATATATATAATCAATGTACCTTAAAGATAACCGTAACAGATACGTAGCCATATAAATAAAATAAAGGAAAAAGACAACGTCGAACTTCTTTACGTGACTATTCTAAATCTACCGGTCCATCCTGTCTAGTCTTCGCCTTATTTTCAAAAAATATTTTACTTTATGGCGTCTCCCTAGGCGCCATAGAGTAAAGTACTTTTTGAAAAGTATCGCTAGAATACGTTAATACCTCACAAGTGTTTTATTGTTTACTATACAAAAATCATTATATATATATATATATATATATATATATATATATATATATAATATATACCGGGTCTTCAAGAACATCGGTTGTTTAATTCTCTTGTCATAGTCGTTGTTTAATTAATTATGTCGCCACGCACTCGACCCTTGCAGGTTTCTTCACCTTGCGTCAAAGTTTATATTTAAACAAATGGCGTCAGAACAAAAGTAAAATGCAAATCGCCACAGCCGTATGACTCTAGCAGGATCTTCCCTAATTTCTAGATATGAGAGCATAAATCTCGCAGAGCTCCGGAGTTATCCATGGTTTGTTTTCGGTCACATAGGTAGTCTTTGCACATGTCGATCTGCGCCAAGGTGAGTGCACAAATTGTAATGTTTTAAGCACAGTCCGTGTGAGTCAGCCTGAGTAGCGGAGCATATATCTAAAAAGACTTGGCAAAGCACATACCGGAGATTACGGGAGATCGGCGAGTGGATGCCATAAAGCGGTCCTGACCGGCGATCCATAGTGAGTACCACGACGTGGAGCGCAAATATTAATTCGAAACTTACACTAGACTTAGGAATCTATAATTGGAGGGTTTATAAGCACATTTACCCAGAGGTGTTATTAACAGCATTAATTATTTTTTGCCCGGGTGTGAATATCATAATTTGATTTTATCTACTAGCCGGCCCGGCTCATTTCGTGTTGCCTCTACAGACTTTCTCATTTCGTGTTGCTTGATTAGAATACTTTCGGTACGATTCCTTAGGTAAACGAAACGACATGAAACACAAGCAAATTTAACGTGCAAGAAACTTTACTAAGTGAAGACGAGGTGAGATACCACTTGTCTTGTGTTACGCGTCGTTTTCTAACTTTTTTTTTATTAGTCGTACACTTTTTTTTGTATTAGTCGTGAACTCTATCTCAACCTCTCAACCCCAATCTTTTTCAGGATAAACGGGAATGTACCCCACGAATATACATAAATCACCTGATGTTCTAGGTGGTCTTCAAATCGTATCACACTTTGTGATTGTCGCTAATTGGAGGTAATCGTAATTATTCTCTTCGTCGTCTTAATTTTAACAACCACTTCGTAATGCGTGATGCTGTGGCTAAGGAAAACGCTGTATTTAGCCTTAAACACTGTAATAATAATAATACTATGTTTGTGTAGCAAATCTCTACGCGAATTAGGAAATAATATATTCGAAGACAACAATAATACCAACACTAAGTGAAACCATATACATAGCAAAAAGCATTCAAGCAAGCAAGCGACCGTTTCGACTGTGTACATGTCACCATGAAGCTAAAATTGATTATCGAATAGAACACCAACGTAAACGAATAGTGCAAAGAAATACAATCGTAGAGGTAACGTAGCCTGGACGAAATGATGAAGTTTTATTTATAACTGCTAAATGTTCACGGGAATTCCATGACACACACACACACTCACTAGCTCATTTCTAGCCATATGTCCCTTATATGCGTGTACGTCACCCACGTGTAATAATGACGGCATACCGCTGCAACCCTATACCGTCACAGTGTTAGTAACACGTGAATGCAATACAGTGTACTTGGAATTTTATTGTCGAATATCTTCACCACCCACCACTCATTGGCCACTGTTGTTGCGACCCAAAAAACACTTCTTCTTTTCTTCGGCAGCAATAGCATCTCTCTAACGGCCGACCGACCGACTCATGTGTATGCAGTGGCACATCAGCAGCACCAGCAGCACGCAGAAGTTGTGTTACAAGAAGTCAGCGTTTGGTGGCATGTGTTGCTAGACGCCTTACGTACTGCCTGCTACATATAATGCCTAGACAGAAAATCTAGAAACAACGAAACACTGCTACGTTCTATATGATGACCATATTCTACACGCGCCCCCACAGATAACTTCTTTCTACAATTGTTATTGGCGCCATTCACATCCTAATTAAAATACCCAATCTTTCTCTCTCTCTCTCGCTTGCTCTCCCTCGCTGTCTATGAGTCTGTGTGTCAGCAGACCGGTGCGGCATTTGCCCAAGCTGCTGAGGCGAACGAGGAACGCCATAGGTTCCCTGAAGACTGCCCTGTAGAGTAGGAGCGGCGGTCGGAGCAAGGCCGAGAGCAAAGGGCAAAGGGAGGACCTCCGCAGTAGTAGTAGTAGGCCCCGGCAAGGCAAGCGAAGAGGGTTAGCTTTGCGTCTTCTTGATAACATGACTGCAGTCGTATTTGCCGCGGACAACCTTGAGCTTGAGGCCGGGAACGTCCTTCGTTCGACCTTTGCGCACGAGCACGACCGAGTGCTCCTGCAGGTTGTGGCCGATACCGGGCACATGGGCGTACGTTTCGCGGCCGTTCGACAGCCGTACGTAGACGCACTTGCGGTTGGCCGAATTGGGCTTTTTCGGCTTCTTGATGACCGTCTTGATGACGACGCCCTTCATGAACGGCTTGTTATCGATCGGGCAGCGCCGCTTCCTGCGGGGCGGCGGCGGGCCGTAGTTGTGCATTGCCTCGAGCAAGCGGTCCGGGATCAGGGCGTCGTTAAGGGCACCCTTCACCTTCGGGTAGAATCTGTTTCGAGCGTTTCATTTCAATCACTGTCGGTTAGCTAGCTGTACAGGCTAAATAGCAGAGGTACCATCGTGCTAACCATTATACTGTTTGCTTCGGCTTCTTATTTACAAAAAGGTGCACAACATGCATAATTCGAATTATATATAGATCAAGTTAATGAACATATATATATATATATATACCATTGAATTAAACGCGGCGCTCGTTTTCCGCCCTTTCCTTTTGAGACGCCTTGTGAAATACAGGTAGTTCAATAAGTTCTTAGAATGAGCTTTTCAAAATTCGAATTTTTTTCGCGCTTTTACCGCTATTGGAAACGGCAACTTTTCGAATGCTAGCAGTCAAAATATTATGGTGATTGGCCGTTGCGATTTCGTTTGATCGCTTTTCCCGTGCAACGTATCGGCGTGATTTTGAAAAATGGAGAAAAAAGAGTTTCGAGTGGTTATCAAGCATTTTATTTCAAAGGTTGGAATGCGACCCAAGTGAAAACTGAGTTAGACGAGGTGTACGGCGACTCTGCGCCATGTTTTGCCATCATAACTTTGACACGAAAATGGTGGGCAATCAATTTGCTATTGCGTGAGACTGGTCTTTTGGACATACATTTTTGGTCGCAACGAAAAAGTTTACAATTTTTCACGAAAAGGCGTTAACGTAAGACATAGCATTATATCGACTTTGTATAACTTTCCTCAATCTGGCTATTCCCTTTTCGCTACGGTAACTAGTGAAATGTCGTCCGTTGCGATTTTCCGCCGAACACGCCGGTATAATCGGTTCGTTTGTGCGTTAACTGGTTCTACCGCAAACGTAGATTTCGCACAACTATGTAGGAGAGAAAAAGGCAAAATAACTACTTTTATAAATTTCACTCTATCTCCTAAACGAGACGTTTCCGCCTTTTCCTTCCATTGGGAAAAACAATTTTCTTGCCGTGTTCTACCAAACCTCGAAATAAGTACATAACGATATGAATGACCCTGTATATATATATATATATATATATATATATATACGTACCACTTGTTGGCCGCACAGGAAGTAGTGAGGAAAAAACAAGAACAAGGCTGCTTCCTTTTTATATGTTGTCTTTAGCGAGCGACGAATGTGGACTTATCTATATCTCCTATAAATGATCACCTGTATCGAACTTGTTGCACGAGTGGCAGCTGGTGGGCGTGGGGCGGAACGAAGGCAGCGATGGGTAGAAGTTTCTCCGGTAGATGAGGTTCTCGCCAGGCTGCCGCCTTTGGGAGGCGCGAGACCGCGCTAATGGTCCGGGTTACCAAAGCGCGTAGCATCGCAGCTGTCGATCAGCAGCACACCATCGCGCGGAAACATATCATGGACGCCAGACAGAACACGACACAATAACATCGTACGTATGTATATTCAGTATTTAGGCGAAGATATGCAACGGATATAGCTAGGTGCAACATTAATAAACTACTAACTATAATAAAATAACAACAATAACATACAAATTACAATGAATAATTACACATTCTTGATATCATATCATTTTATCATTCATATTTAGTACATAAAAACTTTGCCAATACACTCAAAAAACAAACACATTCAGGAGAGTGCGCATTTTACGGGGATCATGTTGGTGCTAAATCGATGGTGACTCGATTTTGGGTATGTTTTTAATTAAATGATCCTTAATATGTCTGTATGTTATATGAGCTGAATGGCAAAGTTTTAATGTAATAAACGTGAAGGAACAATGAGACTCTATTTCAGCAAGCTGTTCTCAGTACGACTATTCTTATTTCGCTAGTTAACGAGGTGTGCCTATCAGATTCATTTTTGTGAGCACACTGATGAGTTCAATTTCTTTATTGAACAACTAGGTCACTCATAATAAGTGTATTTTTCTTTTAATATTTTTTCAGTCGTTTAATCTCAAAATGAGAAAATCGCACATTTTGAAAAGCTACTACCGGTCAGCCACATCCATGTAACAATCTTTAGTGACTCCTAAATAACCATTCCCCACCACTGCATTGAACAACATTTTTTTAACGAGTTACACGGTCCCTCAAGTGTACAACTTTGCGTGCATATATATATATATATATATATATATATTCGCAACTGCACAAGAAACCCTTTTGCTTGGGGTATATGAAAAGTACTATAGATATTTGCCGTAATAGAAGTAGTTTGAATTTGAATAGCATATGAATTACATCTGGTGTGATTTGTGCTGACAGATGGCATAATTTAATTAATTAACAGTTTAACGACAAATAACGTCTATAGCAAAAATAATGCTACGATTGATTGATTTAGTTATCACTACATCTGCCTGGCGAGAAGAAATTCCGTACTCTCGCGTCGTCTTGTGAAAATTAAAGTTTCTCCATATTTATCGAATGATGCAACGCAGCGTCGAAATAGGCCACTCGTCCTGAACTGACCCCGGACGACGACTCTCGCATAAGTGATACGCGAATGGTGTCTGCACTTGTAATGCACAAAAGAAATTAGATAAATTTGCCTACAAGTGATGTCAATGGGTATGCGCTACACACGTCACAACAGCAAAAACACACACAAACAAAATACTCAGGTGACATTTTTCGGAGAAGCATGTACAACATATTCTATATATTCCAAAATTAACGGAAACGAATGCCGTTTTCGAGACTTAATGAGCACGTGTAATGTAATTAATTATACTGAAACGTGATGTAATAATAAATAAATATATATATATATATATATATATATATATATATATGCGTGCTTCTTTATAGGTATCTAATGAGACCCGCAATCTTAACGAGCTATGGGTGTATATACCACTGTTTGTATCGTTCTTGTCCGCCTGGCACGCGATGACTGACGTTGGAGTGGTGCGCGGTTAGGGCCCGGCCTTTCTTTTTTTTCATAAAACTCCCACAGAATTAAATCGACATGTCAAAACAAAAACGATGGCTGGTAGCCGCCCATAGAATGTATATAAACGTTTATAGATCAATAATTCGCATGATGAGTCTGGCAGTCGGGCTACCCACCTCTCACACGTAAGATCGGCGCTCTGTCGGCGAAAGTTCGAATCTGTTTGTATTGTGTCCGCTTCAATCAGATTTCATGTGTGTAATACTAATCATTGTAAATGAAGTAGTTTATTAGCGAACAACTGGCCAGTCGCGCTTAGAGTTAGATTGCACGAGGTTTTCGTCTGTTGTGGCGTTTCGAATGTTGTGTTTTTGAGGAGAGCGCATTCGAAAACAGCGGTATTTTTCCACCACCACCACCACCATCATCATCGTCATCATCATCAGTCAGCATTATACTTGTAGCCAGCGTAGAGCCTATATCATCGCCGTACCAAAACGCCATTCGGCTTTAAGAACCGTATATACTGTATACGTAAAATGCAGTGTCACGCAATGACGTCATACGCGCAGTTCGGTGAGTTCGTTCGGTCGGCGACTTCAGAAACTAGGTCTCTCGGTTATTGTAAAGTCATCGTCTTCTTACCATCCGGGCCGGATCCGCGCGCATCCACTACAGCAGACGACCGTGAATGAATCGTTCGAAATGTTCGCCGAGATGTTTGTCAATAAACGCCAAAAAACGACCCGACGGCAACCCTACCCACTCTCCCCAGTGAGTAGTGCTGCCGATTGTCCAGCCGACGTGTTTATGTCAGAATGACGGACGTAAATGTCGTTTGTTGTGCTTTGTCACTGTCGAGTGTCGGTGAGCCTGTGGACTCATGGAATGACTCCTCAAAAACCAACGATATAGTATTGCTTTGACAAACTTCGCAGACGACCTTCCTGCCTTCGCCGCATTGCTGAATAGTTGTTTTAGCGTTTCGCAGGGACCAGTAGTATATGAATTAAGTTACAATAAAATATACTCATTACAATTCAATTGTTAAAACTAAATAATAAAAAATATCGCGGAGACAATTGTTCACTACAAAGTGCTGACATAAAAAAAAGTTATGTAAGAAAAACAATGACATTACAATTAAATATAAAATTTCATGTTCCCACCGTCGGTGATTAATTACAATGAATAAATGTCTATTAATTCATTAAATATAAAATAACAATAATGCGCACCCGGTAGTCTGAATGGTTTCAAAACCACAAAAAACTGACGGGCTTGGAATTCCCGTGAAAGTAAATCTGCAATGCACCGAAGGCCGGCTGACACGCTAAGATATCTAGGGTTTCCTCTAATAGTCTTTGCGGTAGCGCTAAATATTTCCTGCTCGCCCTGTTACGGTTGACGGGGCCGTCCGTCATTTAGCGGCCATCTGCCCGTTATCTAGCGGCCGTCATTCCGTCATTTAGCGGCCACCTGCCCGCCCTTTAGCGGCCACCCGCCCGCCATTTAGCGGCCATCTGTCCGTCATTTAGCGGTCATCTGCCCGCCGATTAAGCGGGGAGAGGGTAAACTCTCAACGAACTCTCGGCGACGAGCCGTCTGGGTGACGTTTTAGGCTTTTTGCGGACGGTCAGATGTCAACCGCGCGATATCTAACACAAAAAAAAAGCTAACGTCAACCGTAGTGGCGGTTGAGCAGGTGGACTCGTTGGTGGATTTTAAACCGTCGTTGAGCCCGACAGCTGACGGTCATCTCGAGAGAAGAACGAGAAACGACGAAAAGACGACAACGACACCGAGACGTACATATCTGTACGTAGTGCTGAGTACACAAGAAGCTAAAAGGCACTTTTTTGCATGCAGGTGAGTCGCGGGCTCTCACTCTCGGGCTCGCCGAGTCGACGTCGTTGTTGGTGGTGGTAAGGTTGTTGTTGCTGTCATTGTTGTTGTGTTGTTGTCAAAATGATTTATCCTCCATCTCCCCTGATATCGTTCCTTTCCTCGGGCGCCTTCTCTCCGCTGTTCCCTTTCTCCCACCGCTACTGTCGCGCGGCGTTTGTGCTAGGGCTCGCACTATGATGATACGACAATATCGTCAGTCGTCGTAGAGGAGAGGTGAGAGAGAGCTAAGCTCTGAAGTAGATGGACGGACAGACATACAGAGAGCATTGGTGACTGGCTGGCTGACTGGCTGATGTCGGTCATTGCTTATTGCGTTGTCGCCGTCGTTCGAATACACTGACTGACGGGCCACCAACATACGATAACATAGCAAGTCATAGCAGTCAGTTCTTACAGTCATAGTCATTACAGTTGTTACGGGTAGCGGCAGCAGCAGCAGCAGCTCACAGCCACCTAGTAGTAGTCTAACAGTGATCATTGTTGAACAACATAGATTGATGATAGCGGCAGTGTTTATTGTGCAGTGCAACAACAGCAGGAGCAAAACTTCCGTTCGGAGTATCGTAGCAGTTGTGATTATCGCAGACGGTGGTCTCATCCGTGCCAGCCAGCGACCTTGTATGTGTATTTTTGACTGTACTGATCTGCTATGGCCTCCGCCAGTGCTACTACCTTAGCTGCAAATCTTGCCGACAACAAAAACAACAATATATTTTCCGTTGTTCACCAGCAGCAGCAACAGCAACAGCAGGCGGCCGCCAAGCAACACTATTACTACGACAACTATTACTGCAATGACTATTGTTGCTACGTATAGATAGATAGATCTTTGTGTCTTGACCACCATCACCACCACAATCACCACCAGCACCATCATAATATCATCATTATCGTCATCATCATTAGTCAGCGTGTCAACCTGTCAGTTGTAAGTCGTCGTAGTCGTGGTCGTCGTTATCGTCGGTAGCGATATCGTGGTAGTTCTGTAACGCTGAATGGGTCATTCACTTTTCTTCTTCGATCGTTCACGGTCGTCTTGTTCCCTGGCGCCCTGGTCTGGCTGCTGCTCACGCTCTTGCTGACAGCAACAACTGCAACAACAACAACAACAACAACAACAACGACTACAGCAACAGCACCTACACCGAGAACAACAACAACAGCAATAACAGCAATAACGCGTTTGGTTGGTTCTCATTTACAGTACAATACCACTATTACCCTCAGCAGCAGCTGCTGCCGCAGGCCGCCGCTGCAGCCGCGCCACCATTATCAGAACAGCCCCGTCATTGAACAGCTGTACCCGAGCGGAGTTGTAGTAGTAGGAATTGTAGCAGTTGTTGTTGTTGTTGCTGCTTTTATTGCAGTTGTTGTTGCTGTTGTTGCTGCTTTTGTTGCAGTTGTTGTTGCTGTTGTTGTTGCAGTGGCCGGAACACTACACGCCGCAGTGTTTGTATGTTTGTGTACCGCCTATATAATATCATAACATTTTGGTTCTGTAGGAGTTCTGCTGCTCTGTAGAATGCGATAGTTTGGCTAATTGAGTTGTTGCGTTTGTCATTAATTTTTTTGCTGCTGCTGCTCCTGTTACTGTTGTTGTTATTATTGTTGCTACTGTTGCTATAAGTATTGTTGCTGTTGTTGTTGCTGCTACTATGGCTGTTGTTGTAGCTATTGTTGTTGTTGTTGTAGTCGTCGTCACCGCTCACCGTCACCGCTATGTCTATGGCTGATTAGGTGTCGTTTATGTTGTAGCTTTGTGCGTTGCCGGCCATTGCCGGTTGTTGTCTCGTCTCGTCGTATTCATTCTCGCTGAGTTACCACCTTCTCGTGCTTGTTCGCGTATCTGTTACTGTTGGCGAGCCAATTCGGCCTGTTCGACCTACTAGAGCTGCATACATAGTTCTAATCTAGTGTGGTGTGAATGCTCTCTCCCAACACTCTCAACAACAACAACAACAACACCACCACTAGCAGCAGCCTTAGCACCGCTACCACCACGACGACGACAAATAGAGTGGTGGTAATTCGCAGTTCATCTACCTACCTATCTACCTATGCATGTAGCAGCATTTATCTCTTCCTGTCTATCTATGCATGTAGAAGTATCTGTCTGTATCTATCTAGGTATGTAGCAGCATCCATTTGGCTTGTAGCGGCCGGTGACAGCGTACTCGAAGTACGCAAGTAGCAAAGTACAAGAACAGCCGAAGTATAGTAGTCGCAGCGACAGTACTGGTAACACAAACGAAGTAGCACAAACAGAGTCCCGATCAAAACGGTCGTAACAGGTATTCAATTTAATAAAATAAAAAAAAATACACTAAAAACAGTACTGGTTAGAGTTCGCTAGTAGTAGTAGTAGTTGTGGCGGTGAGAGGAGGTAGTGAAGGAAAAATAGTAGGAAGGCGAGAAGAAGGCGAAATGGAGAGGGAGAAAACTTCGAAGTTGAGGAGGAGGAGAAGGTAGACAAAGAGGAATCAGAACGGGGGAAGGGTGGACAAGATGAATAGCTTTAGCGACTGAAATGTCTGAGGTCGCTTTGCTGTCAGCGTTGAGCGTGATCTTGTTCCCCGGCTCAGACGACGACAACAACAACAATAATAATAATAATAATAATCCTCACCCACCTACCTCAGCAACCTACCACAGGCAACGACAAGGCCTGCGAACGAGAGTACTTTTTTACGACGACGCCGCTCACCCCAGTGTCATTCGCCCAATGTCGTCACCAACAACAAGAACAACAGCAGCAACAACAACACTCACGCAACCACGCAAGCAAAAAACAGGCCAAAACTAAAGCGGCCCGGCACTACAAGGGGTCTGTCTGTCTTTCTGTCCCTATTCGATGAAGCCGCCGCCGCCGCAGCCATAGTAATGGTATCTGTCTAGATCAGTCGAAGTAAGAAGCAGTGTGTGTTTGCTAACACGGGGGGACAGATATATAGAGATACATTCAGAGAGAGTGATATAGATATATGCATACAGAGAGATGGGATAAGGGGGGGGGGGGGCGGTGAGTGACATTCGCACTTGCCCGCCACGCGCCTTGAGATCCTGCGCATCGAATAGCAAGGCTAGACTCGAAAGAGAGTGAATGGCATAGCGGTGGTGATGCCGCCATTGACGAGGCGAGTTCGATCGTTACCGTGTTGACGTGCCTGTGACGGCGACCGGCGGCGAGAAGAACTACAAGGAAGAAACAAGGCTTGCAAGCAACAAAGGGAGGGGGGGCGAGGTAGCGGCGCCGCAAGAAATGACTATTGACAATAACATCAACAACAGCAGCAACAACAACAACAACAGCAACAACAATAACAGGAACAACATTAGTTTGAACATATGTGTCTATTCGGCACAATGTTTGTAAAACACAACAGATACAGATACAGTATGCTGTTGTGATCGCGCCGATTTGACTTCTAACCAGACTGACTCTCTGATCTGCACTTGGTATTATTGACAGTGACGACGATTTTCTCCGGCGATCTGGCGACTGGAGACTGATTAACCAGTGAGCGACCGACCGAGCGACCGACCGACCGACGAACGGACGAAAACACCACGTTCTCAAGGAGGTGGACGTCACCATCACACCCCGATCGTCTCTGCCAGACAGAACTCTGAGACTGAACTGAGTTATTATAGTACGACAGTAGTGCGTTAGTGCTGTCGGTAGCAGCAACAACAACAACGAAAACAACCACCATAATAACAAGAGCAACAGCGGCAGCAACAACAACAACAACAACAAGAGCAACAATAGCAGCAACAACAACAATAACAACAACACAAAGCGTGAAGACGGACAATCGATCACCTGCAGCGGCAGCAGACCGAGAGACATCGTAGTTGATCTACGGTTTACGCTTAGGAGTCGCCCGCGGCCGCCGACGTGCGACGGCGACCACCGATTCAGCAGCAAATATGCCCGACGATGACGAACAGTACCTCCGTTTCCACGGCCAGTCACAGCATCCGCTGCCGGCGAAACAAACACAACAACAGCAAAGCCTGCTGCGTCACCTGCAGCTCGAGTCCGAAGGGTCCACGCTGAGCATGTCGACGGCCAGCCCTCGCAGGTGCAAGAAGTACAACGCGCTGCTTCCGTACGTGGCCGGCCTCGACGACGAATCGGCGCGCCTGTTTACCGAAATCCGGTCGAAGATCGCCGATTGCCTGACGAACGCCGAAATACGGCCCGGCCTTGTGAGCTGGCTGTTTCATCTGCAGAGGTGAGTACGCAAGTGCTGAGTGATGATCTCATATGAGTGATTGATCTGGAAGGATGTGGTGGTTGGGTGGTGCCAATCGTGTCATTTATGGTGGTGATGATCATGATGGTGATGATGATAATAATAAGTCGGACACGATATACCTACTATCGATATGAATTGACAGGTGGAGTGATAAAAAAAAAATAATAATAATAATAATAATAATATTATTATTATTATTCGATTCACTTTCTTGGATTTGTCGCCACAAAATGACCAAAGATGATCGATGACTTGAAGACGAATTGTGTCTTTCCTTTGAATGAGCCAAAGCCATATCGGACTGGGCGGATACGGTTGTCGTGTTTATTGGTATAAAGACAACAACGACGACGATGATGATATTCATCATAACTATTCTTGTTATAAACGTTTAATGAGTGTGGACTTCAGCAGAAGTTACCTGTGCAGTAGGAGGAGCAGAATGAGGATATGGATACAATTTACTTGGAGCATCTCTTGTCATTTGCTAAAAACGGAAACGCGATCGGTTGCATTGACTGTCATGCTCTTCATTAGCAATCATCGTCATATCGAGCTATTTCTCCGGCTTCACCTTTAGTCGTCATCGGCAAGAGATTGTTCGTTAGCTAACTTCCCATTTATCTACATACTGTTTTTGTCCGCCACGACTGCCTTAGTATTTTGAACTTAATACTTGAACGCAACAAGCAGGAAGAAGAAGGGGACGCGTCGGCCCAGGCGACGTCACCAACAACATTTTACGTTCTACAGTAAACGAGACTGAGTGCTATTGCGTGTATTCTAATTCATTGAATGAAGACCGCCATCTGGCGACAACGACGAATCGTCTCGGTGGCGATATCTGCAAGCACAGTAATTGATAAAAATACGACACCTGTTGTATTAATGTACAACAGGTGTGCAGGTCGCAGAGTGTCGACTACGCGCCTAACTTCGCATTAGGTCGCTCGGGGGCCGTTTTCAGCGTGCTTTGGTTTTGAGTCGAGCCTGGTGACGTGGTGTATTCGCCTGCGCCTTGCGACCGGAGGAGACACATGGGTGCATGGATTTGATCCCACCATTGCACATTTTTTGCGCATTATTTATTGAGATTCGTCATATGACGCAGTGCGAGAGCGGTTCCGTGGACGTTAAATGTTGGCTGAGGGTCAGCCCGAAAAAGTTTTTGGAGTCCGTTTTTTGAGGTAGGGATATTCGAGTCACTAAGCTTGCTGACGTTCGATCTAGCCGGACACAGACGTGACATGCTCGCGATGAGCATACTTTGAAGACGTTTTATTCTTGCATATTTGGGGTGTCGCGAATTCGTTGATACACATGCGTCGTCGGCAGCAAGCCTTCGACAGCCTTCGAAGCAGCGACAGTATCGACTGGTATGCGACGACCTCACTGAGAACCTCACTAAACCCGTGTTCTTGCTCTGGACACGGCCGAACACGGCGGCTCGGAATTGTGGAACTGCCTCGAAAAGATTACCGACAACAACGGTGATCATATATATATATATATATATATATATATATATATACAGGTAGTTCAATAAGTTCTTAGAATGAGCTTTTTAGAATTCGAATTTTGGCACGGTTTCACCGCAAATAGGAACTGCAACTTTTCGACTGCTAGCACTCAATATATTATGGTGATTGGCCGTTGCGATTTCGTTTGATAGCTTTCCCCGTGCAACGTATCGGCGTAATTTTAAAAAATGGAGAAAAAAGAGTTTCGAGTGGTTATCAAGCATTTTTATTTCAAAGGTTGGAATGCGACCCAAGTAAAAATTGAGTTAGACGAGACGTACAGTGACTCTGCGCCATGTTTTGCCACTGTTTCCAACTGGATTAATGTGTTAAATAGAGGTCGCAGGAGCACCGAGGATGAACTACGTCCAGGAGGCCAAAAAACGGCAACTGATGAGGAAAACGTAGGGAAAGTGCGAAAAATTCTTGGCACAGATAAGCGAATTAACATTAAGGAAATAGCGGAGGCATTAGGGATTAGTTTAGGCAGTGTGCATTTTATCCTACACGAAAACTTGAAGATGAAAGAGCTTAGAGCAAAATGGCTGCCGCATTTGCTCAACCAAGGCCAAAAAGACGCGCCTGTTTTGGCTTTACAGCGAAATTTGGCCAAGATGTCGAACAATCTGTCGGATTTTTGGTGCAGATTCATGACCGTCGATGAAAGCCGGGTTCATCACTACTTTCCCGAGACCCAAGAAGCATCTTGCCAATGGTGTGCACCTGATGAAGGATCTCCGAAGAGGGTGCGGACAACGGCATTGACCGGAAAGGTGATGGCTACAGTTTTTTAAGACCAACGTAGAATAATGCTGGTCGACTACCTTGAGAGCTGTAAAACGATCACAGGAGAATATTATGCAAGACTGTTGGACTGCCGTTAGCAAGAACTCATCGTGACACGGCCCGCTTTGCAGAAGAAGGTTGTCCCGTTTCACCAGGGCAATGCTCCTGCACACAAGTCCCGGCAAGCATCGGCAAAACTGGCCCAACTGAGGTTCGAACTTATTGAACAACCCTCCTATTCTCCAGACCTGGCCCCCTCTGATTATTTTCTCTTCGGACATTTGAAGAATAGTCTCGGTGGAAAGCGTTTTTCCAGCAATGAGGAGGTTAAGGCTGCTGTCAATGCCTATTTTCAGTCTAACGACGCGGAATTCTACTCAAGAGGTATGAAAGCTCTGAAATCTCGGTGGGAAAAGTGTATTGAGCTTCTCGGGGAGTATATCGAATAAGAAAAATTTAAAAACATGATTTGGAAAATTCTCGGTTTTCATTCTAAGAACTTATTGAACTACCTGTATATATATATATATATATATATATATATATATATATATATATATATATATATATATATATATATATATATATATATATATATATATATATATATATATATATATATATATATATATATATATATATAAATATATTTTATGTCCAGCCCATCCTGTGGTGTAAAAAAATGGCGTGTTCGGTCTGCTCACCGTATGTAGACGCTAATGTTTATGTGCGTGTTCATGCTCACGTTGTGATTCTGTATGCTTCTGTGTGCGTGTCTATTTGTACATAAGGAAGAGCGTATCCGTTTCGAAGAAGCAGCAATTGCAGCAGCAGAATTTAATTGCAGAAGCTTTGTGTTCCTGCAGCTGCTAATGCTGTGTGATGATGGGATCGTTGTTGGTGCGTCCTTGTGAGCTGCTAACCCACCAGGTCTTTAACCCGAACATCGAAGCTAGTTGCTCCGATTTTGTGGATGTAATTGTTGTTGTTGTTGTTTTGTTGTTATGGCAGCTGGTGGTGGAAGACAAACATGTTGCAGTCGGTATTATATTATATATATATATATATATATATATATTCGTCGTTGTAGAAGTACAAAGCAAAGAACCAAACGCTTTTTGTAGTTTGTTGTACTCACAGGAGGTATACAGCAGGATGGTAGCGCCCCCACACCGACCACAGTGTGTTGTACATTGTTTTTTCTGTGCCTATGTGAACAGCAAGTAGATAAATTGATGGTATTGATGGTGACATCCGTCACCATCGGAAAGAAAGTGTACCCGTTTGCTTGAGCGTGATATGCTGACGAGCCCTGTAATTATTGTGATTGTGGCTGCGGTTTCTGTTGTTGTTGCTGCTGCTGTTTCTGTTGTTGTTGTTGTTGCTGCTGTTGCTCTTATTGTGGCGATTATACATTGTAGTGTTTTAATAGTTTTAATTCGTAAGACGACGTTTTCGGTGGCTTACCAACTTCATCTGGCCAAGTTTGCAGAAGGGTCTGGTTTTTTTTTGGCAGCAGCAGCAGACGAAGCAGCAGTAGCGGAAGCGGAAGCTAAGGTAGATGATCGAAGGTCTGGTCGAGGTGAAATCAGGTGGAGTTAGGAATAATTTCCATCTATCGGGACTGCTTTTCGAACTTTGCGATTAACGCAATCATAGAGAAAGCACTTAGACCAGAAACGGTAGTCACGGTTGTGACAAGGCCTACCGCGCCCAGGTCAGCTGCTGGGACGATTCCTACTGTCCTCTAGACTGCACCGAATTAATAACGTATAGACAGACGTACACGAGAAAGCGAGAAAGTCAGACACAGAGTAACAGAGCGCGTCAGCGGGCTAAATGCTGATGACGCTGAATGCCGCTAGCGGCCGAATGTAACTGCCTGCGTCGTGCGCGCGACCGTACTACAAATACATATCGAACCGCTGTTTCGGCTGGCAGTCGTCTCCATGAAACGTGAGATGTTTCCGTATAGGCGCATGTATATATATAAATATATATATATATATATATATATATATATATATATATATATATATATATATATATATATATATATATATATATATATATATGGCTGTATGAACTTATGAAGAATGAAGAACATTACATACATATGCCTATATAATGCGCTTTATTCGTCAGATAGGTAGATAGATGCTACATACCAATGGATATGCAATCCATGTATAGGTAGGAAGATAGCTGGATAAATTTAGTCTACAACGCAGTACTTAAAACGACATTAGGTGATGTACAATGGCGTTTAACGGACTGTGCTTGATAGCTGCGCACACATATGCTATCAGGTGATGGCTATCAGTCGATGCCACAAAGTTATCCACAAAGTTTACAAACACAGGAGTTTATCTTGATATCACATTCATTAGATGGCGATATCCATGTGCTGTGACATGTGTCACAAAGGCCACATAGTTCTTGACTACCTGCGGATAAAATCGATGATTTCGTCGATTTACCATCGTTAATACAAGAGTATCCTCGCCTAGTATTTTGTAGGCCACGGGGTGGCGTAGGTGATTTAACGCACTCCTCGAATTATTTTTGACATAAATCATTGTAATGTCAAGTTGGGCGCTGTGGCCAATTGCATTCTCCAATCTTTTTCTTGCTCGCGCTGTCGTTTGTAGTATAATGGTTAGTTTTTAGTAGGCATCTATTTATTCATCGATTCATATTGCTATTGTATGATGACTAGTTACGAACGAAGCGACTCGTGATTTCACTGGCCACAGAACAACATTGTTGTTGTTGTTGTTGTCAATTTGTATATGCGCGTAGTTCTCAAACCACGCACGGTAAAATGATTCGTTAGTTACTATGCTACTAGTATTAAAATGACCAAACATGGGCGAACAAAACCGACAGTGAAAGAAAAGCGCGCCGTACACACACACGCATACATTGCGAGAGATGACTGAGCCAACATGTCAACGGGCGCGTAGTACAGGAACAAATGACCAAAAATGACACAAATGCTAAAAGTAGTATACGTTTTTACCTAGCTGACCGCTCGACTGACTCAACGCGTATTTCATTAGTAGTCATTGGAATGATCACAATCTGCAGATGCTCTCGAAGGGCGCCGACGGTTGTTGGAACCGAAGGTGAACAAAGCCAAAGCTTGCTGGTACGAACGAAGCATTGTGTATCACACAAGGTGTTGCATCAGGTGCTGAGGTCGTAAATGCTGTGATAGATCATTCAGCGAGTTGACACTGGGCCCGGGTCGGTTTAGCCGGGGGTAGACGTACAGTTTTCGGCCATACAGCGGTTAGTCAAAACTGTACGGAATATTTGGCGCAGTAAACGAGGTCAAAGACAGACAACGGTATTCACGAGGACGAGGACGACGACGACGACAACGACGTGACTGAAACATAAATGTTTAAGATAGACTGAGATATCGATTTGATACTCTATCCAGAAATCAAGGACATACGAAAAGATCAGTCTCCTTTCCATTTTCATTACTCGATTACATTAAGTAGTATCAGATGGATTAGCTAGCGCCTAAATCAGAGGGACGGAGACAACCAGAATAGGTCAGGCCATTTGTATAGGGAGTGCGAAGGAGTATGCAAGGCTTCTTCGTAGCATCACAAAGCATTCGATTTCTATCTAATACGTGATTTTTGAACCACCAGAAAGCACCGTGCATCAAATGGTAGTAATGTATATATAGTACTGACCCAACGTATTTTTGTTAGAACGGGCGCGCTTTTACATTTATTTTTGTCCTCAGTACAATAGACGTTCGGAGTCACGTTTTCTGTTGTCATTGTACCGTAAGCACGTCGTAAGTGCCGTCAAACAGAGTTCAAGTTGCATTGAAACCAAGAAAAAACATTCATGCGATTTATCCTCTAGGCCGCGAAATCAAGGCTCACGAGAGTGCAAAGACACAAGCTGTGGTTCGACAAATAAAGCTTGTTATTAGCGTATAATATATACACGTAACTAGGTTAATCTCTAGATTACAAAGGTTGCATTGCCACATCAGTAATTTTTTAGTATCAGTACCTTGTAATTTTATTATACTAAGGAACGAAGCTAAAGTTGCAGTTTTCTCAAAACTGAACGAAACATCATAAGACCTGCTTTGTTTTTAATGAACTCCGGAAGTCAATCATCGACGTTGTGTGTTCTGTTTTGACAATACTCTAAAATGAATATCTCCGACAAATCAAAATATCTCTGACGTGCGGCAGACAAGTTTTTATAGCCTACATTTAAGCGAAAGAGTGCTGCAGTATACCCAAAAAATTGCACTCACGACCGTCATTTATACGATGTAGACGACAACGCTTGTCGTTGGTCTATTATACTCTTGGCTAGAACTGTATCCTATCTTATAGCATAACATATAGAACTGCATCCTATCGCAGTTGAACTGTATCCTATCTTATAGTCTATAGTATTAAAAACTGCGATATGAGATATGCTGCTTTTGTCTACTCTCAAATGGCTTTCGACTGCCTTCCAAGGGACCGCCTATGGGTCGTGTTGCTGACAATGCTTTACACAACGGATGACTTTTAAATCTGATTCATGATATTCTTGTATAGAATATATTTAGGTCAAACACGGCACTACTACGTGCAAACGAATGTGGCGCAAACTGGCTGCAAAATTTAACTTAAATGGTGGGAGAAACCATGACTCTCGTTCCAGCGTGAGGACTTCCCGCGGTCCGCGCGAATTAGACGTGTTGCAGGCACCTTCCTCGCTAATAGAATGAAGGTTATTTATGTTTAAAATCCATATAGCAACAATCTTTTGGTTCAGTATGAATCATACGAGGCAGGGCTTACCCTTAGAGGTTATACGCCTACGAATCAATATTGCATATTGTCGTGGTCCTTTCGAGAACTATTTTTTAGATACAATTTTAGCGAAATACGTTTTAACAGATGATGATTATGTGCGGCTAGAGATCAATATGTAGAGGATAAGAACAGCCACTCAGATTACTTAGCTACTTTGAATATCTTGGCGTCCTATTAAACACTACGCTCTTCTATTAGCAGACATATTAAAAATCCAGCAACTAAAGCGACGTCTACAATATTGCGGCCAGACAATTTGCATGATGTTGATATAGAGACAGTTGCGTTAAGATCAGTGCGCTCGCTGTGGCGACATAGATATGTGAGTGCCGGAGGGAGGAAATGTTTTGGCCTAAAACTTGACAGTGTATCGTTTACAGCGGATAAAAATTTTATTATATTGTTAAGAACTACACTGATGACCCATAATATAGCCTCTGCTCACGAAGATAGAAAATCGCTCATTAATCTATCGAAAAACTTGGCACGGTTAGCACCATGTGTATGTAGCAAGACGAGGTGTTTCAACATTGAAGGATGCGTTTGTTGCTTCTGTGGAGAATATGATATTGTACGCTTATACATATTTGCATGTACTGAGATTTGTGGAATGTCCTTATCATCCAAAGTTAATTCTATATTGCGAGACGGTACTGTCATGTTATAAAATATGATGTAGCAGCTATATTGGTCCACAGCTTTAAAAAGAAATGTCTTTCTTGGTAGGTAGCGATATATCATATTTGCTAATACCAGACATTCGCTCAAGTGGATCACTCATGGCACGTGTAATAAACATCCAGGCCATTATTATTGTTCTTATTATATTCAGATTAAAATTATGACAAAAAGTTGAAATATTGGCGTATAATCTTGTAAACAATAATACAATATGAAAAAAATACTTTTTTTAGAAAAGGAGAGACATAATTCACAGTTTCTAGAGGAGGAAAGAGAGAATTCACAGTTTCTAGACGAAGAGAGTGAGAGTTCAGCTTAATTTAATTCAGTATTTATGTATCCATACAATTACAAGTCAGTAGTTGTATATTGCATGACATGACAGTATCGTCTCACAATTTAGAATTAACTTTGGATGATAAGGACATTCCACAAATCTCAGTACATGCAAACATGTATAAGCGTACAATATCATATTCTCCACAGAAGCTACACATGCATCCTAACTTGTAATTGTATGGATACATAAATACTGAATTAAATTAAACTGTGAACTCTCGCTCTCTTCGCCTAGAAACTGTGAAATCTCTCTCTCCTCCGCTAGAAACTGTGAATTCTGTCTTTCCTCCTCTAGAAAAGCATTTTTTTCATATTGTCTCATTGTTTACAGGGGTATACTCGAATATTTCAACTGCTCGTTATACTTTTAATCTGAATATAATAAGAACAATAATCATGACCTGGATGTTTATTACACGTAGGGTATCTGACTTGTGACGCGTGCTATGAGTGATTCACTTGAGCGAATGCCTAGTATTAGCAAATATGATATATCGCTGCCTACCAAGAAAGACATTTGTTTTAAAAGCTGTGGACCAATATAGCTGCTACATTGGGAGGTCAGATATTGATCAGTGGAATTTCTTCTGGCCTCGTTTTAACTTTCGAGTATCCAAGAATTTCGAAAACAAAGAAAGCTGCGTCAACGGTGCCTGGGCAATGCTCTATTTTCTGGCATAGCACAGTTCTGGCAGCTTACACAAACATCTAAGGCCCCTCCGCTTTAGCCTTTTCGCTTACTTGTCCTCGTTGGTTGCCGTTCATATCACAGTGCTATGGATCTGCTGATAATAATGTGTTTTTAGTTGCGTTAGACAACGCCCTATTTATTCACCCATCTAGTGTCATTTCTGAATTTTTTTTTATGTATTATGCTTATTATTCTTCTTCTATATCATTACTATTGAAAATATTCTATTCTATTTCTGGAGTCCTATTTTATCACACCGGCTTACACGAAAGGGTCAAGAATGAATGCAGAAACACGTCGTTCCGTTTAGCAGTGTTCCACGCCTTACATCAGATAGCAAACATTATCGGGCCATCGTATAAAGTTCTTCTTTTAAAGCCAAATACTTGATTCTGCTCAGGATGGGATTAGAGCGGACCGGTAAAATCCACTACAGTCGTAAAATAAGTCAAAATGCTGATGGGTTTGTAGATAAAGTTTTACTGTATTTCATCATCGTATTTATTTCACTCATATTGAGTATGCATATAACATGAACAATTATACATATTATACAATTATACACTCAGCTCCTCGCGGCATGTTATACGAGAGAGGCAGTTTTACTGTATTTACATTGACCAAAAGGTCGCGTTTGACAGAGTTAATCACGCTCTACTGCTTTCAGCTTTCAAAAATGAAACGCCATCAGTAGGACATACAGCCAATTTTGGAATTGAGCACGCTCGAAACCTAAAACCTTATTTTCGAGTTCGCTCAAGTTAGTGCATGCCACAAAGCAATCAGCTACTCCTATTATATGACTCATTCGAGAGCCGGACGCCAGAAAAAAAACTGACGCACATTCGTCCACGTCCCTCGTCAAACCGAGGTTCGGGCTAAACATGAGCGTTTTGTCGTTTCCGCGTTGTACTATCTGATTAGTGAGCATTGCAGGGGCAAAGATTGAACTAGTTCACACACGAGCAGGTAACGTGAGTGCGGATCATGGCAATGATAATAACTGCAATACTAATTATAATAATAATAATAATAATAATAAAACGCAATAAGGCTATAATTCTAGCACAGCAATGATATGCATAGGAATATGTTTGAAAATATGGATGTCCGCAAAATGGTTCGTCAGCAAGGAACGAACTACGCAGCGAGTGCCATGGCTAGACTCTTAGATCTTACATGAAGAATTGAGATAGACATACTGGCGTGCTGTACGATACCACCGCCCCCGACGACGATGATGTGGAGCACACGGTCACGCGATGCTGGGCTCTCGCCTGAAAGGCGGGACCGTGGCATCCGTAGCGCCACTGCCCCGGAGGCGATCTGCAATGACGTTCTTCATGGCAGCGGGGTAATTGTCCACATGATGATGACCTCTCGGGAGGCTGGGGCAGAGAAGGTCAAGCATGAGCTGAACGGCGTTTGCATGGCACGAAGGAGGGTCGAACTTGGCAAGAAGGCAAGGCGGAAACAAATGGAGTGGTCTGCGACAGGGCGGTCGAGATGAGGAGCCGAAGAAGAGGGACCTGGGCGGGTCAGCTCGCGGGCCCTCAGATTTATCTTGACGCACCTACTCAGGTCGGAGCTCAGGCGCCTGCGGCGGGCCGCATTGAGCTCTAAAGAATGCTCACCGTTGAGTTTAACGACGACGAAAAAATTCCGAGCAACTCTGCCCCTGGGCGGGTGGGGAGGAATCCGGGTTTAGTGGGTTTGTAAGTTCCGCACTAGTTGCTGTGAGCTGCCAGCGACGCTTGGTCCTCATGCATTCCCGAAACCTTTCATAACCAAAAAAAACAGTGAAAGCAGTTGTGGCGATGCACTTTTATGTAGCGGTATATTATTTGATGTAGCGGGAAATGCTGATTTCGAGTGGATATAATACATGCAAGCAATAATTATATCCTTGTTGTCTTCATCTCCAATTTCCTTTTGCCTGTGTGATCTAGGCATAAAATCTATAATTTTGTTTGCCTATAAACTGTACAGCTACCCTGCATTGCCGTACTTGCATACCGGAAAACGACACGCTTTAGTGTTCGCTTATGGTGCTATTTACCAATCGCGTCATATTGAAAATGTTACTTTGCTTGTATTTGTGGATTATATATATATATATATATATATATATATATATATATATACAATTTACCAAGCTTATCAAGGAATGACGAAATGAACGAAGTTTTATGCGGAAAAGTATTTTCCTCTCGTTTTTGCATGTAATTAGATTTCCTTAACTTTTACTAAGCGTATGTAAGCCACAAGGGCGTATGATTGACTCAAACCGTCAAACTGGATTTTATAGAGCGTGAAACTTTTGGATACAAAGACGGATAGATTAAGCGCTGAGCGTACAATTCAAATATGAAAAAAATACAATTATATATATACGTTTAGAGCCGATCGCAATTTTCACATTTAAAATTTATACTTTCAGTGGCTGCAAAATCAGACCGATTGGTCGGTACACGGGACGGAACAGATTCAAAATGAGCTCTTTACAGTTTGCTTTCCAATATGGAGACTACTAGACTATATAACTAACTAATTGGGTGATTTGTCTGTTGCTGCTGTGTTTTGAATACGTTGTCTTGTCTATTTTAGCTTCATCGGCCTGCATGGGTACAACTTCAGCAAAGAGGAGCACGTCGAGTTGGCCCTCCTGCTTCTCGACATTCTGGTACTGCCCGACCTTGACCTCGGCAGCGTTCAGAAAGTCGCGTCGGCGATATGTCGCCTTCTCAGGTATTTGACCGTAACCGCCTCTAGCTTGTAGAGAGGAGGAAATTTGCTAAAACATCGCTTTATCGAGTTGATTCATTGTGCCCTGTGTTTGACTTACGTACGAATGCGACTGGCAATTGAGCATCCTGTGTTCATTGCTTTGAACGCAGTGTTTTGTTGTAAGTTTACATACGATTAGCGGCCGACACTACTACGCGAATGCCAGTAGTGTCGGGCGCTTCGCAAAGTTGATATTGTTTGCTAAACAGATTGAACTCGAAAATATATGGCACATTTTTAGACCACAGATTTGGAGAATTTCCCGCCACTGGCTTAAAAGGCCTTCGCCGCCGTAAAGTGGTTAACTGCAGCGCATTTCTTGCACCCAGGACGAACGTTCTGCCTACGTTCATTATAGAGACGCGCAGCATTTTGCGGAAGTCGTGCATGTCTACGGCGTATGCTTGCGTGATGCTGTTCTCAGTCCTGCGAAATCATTCCTTAGCCTGTCAGCCCTTTGCTGTGGCTGGCGTGACTGGCATTAGACGGCAGGAGCCACAGTACGGGAATACAATCAAGCTATGTCGAGCTTCATAGAGGCTTTCTCCTCTGACTATTAACAGCTAGAGACCGAGGCGGCAGACGCCCAGGCCGGATCAGCAGCCGATTCGCTCTGCTGTTTGGTTGGTTTGTTGACTTGCTTGAATTGCTTCAATTCACAAGCTGTTAAAATAGTCAGTCGTCTTGAATGTCATAGGCTTTAAGGTGGCGATGCTGCTGATACCATTCGATTGGATGCCATTTTTGAAGTATGTTCATGGTCATTGCTCCTCTTGTTGCGGCTATTGTTGCTGCTGCTGCTGGTGGTGTCGTTATGATAACATTTGTAACCGTCGTCGTCGTCGTGGTCGTCGTCCTACATCCTATTGTCTCAGACTATTGTGGCTATTGTGGGCTTTTTCTTCTTCCACTGTGCGCCGTTCGATGGCATTGCCTCGTTCGGCTTGAGAAGAAAGACTGTATGAAGCGCCTTGTCATTATTAGCAGCACAGTTAATATCTTCGTTGTCGGCGGCGGCGGCGATGATGATCTTGAACCTGTGCCTAGCTCCTAGCCGCGGTGATGTCGCAGCTATCCGCCGCTGGTAGGTACTGTTACTATTGTGTGACTGGCGCGAGGACACCACCTCGCTATAGCGTCGCTCGCTCGCTCGGCTGTTGTTGCTGCTGCTGCTGCTTGGCGGCGTTCGCGTTCTCGCGCGAGTTTTTGCCCTCTCTGTAGCCAAAGACGACATCGATTGAAGCCGCGACGGCCGGCCGGATGCGTATCACCGTCACTCACCGCCGAACGTGGCTTTTGAGGACCGCTGCTACGTCTGTAGCGTCTAGCAATGCTCTGGCCTAACCCTCCCTTCCTCCCTGCACCTGGTGGGGCTGGTAGATGACAGCTGGCACCGTTGCGCCATCATTACAGATGTACTACTTGCTCAACAGTTGCAGTAGAACCAGAGTACCACTAGTATGTGGTGCTGGTGGTTCATTCGCTCGGTCGCGTGCGCGCCCTTCATCGCAGATAGACTGGATGATGATGATAGCTTTACTGTGACTGACGATTTGCCACCGGACTCATATATCTGCTCTATGCTGTCTTTGTGGGCCTATTCAAGGAACGGGTGTGTCTAACAAGGGAAAGCGTAAAAGTACACAAGCACGCACACACAGAGAGAGAGAGAGGGTTTGAGAGAACAACGACAGTGACGGATACAACGACATTCGTGACCGTGAACCACATCTTCAAGGCGCGTGGCTGGCGAACTCTACCGAGTCGCAGACGACAATGAGACGACGGCGACGATATCGACGACGAAGAAGAAGAAAGCGGAGGCGTTACAACATGCATGATGATGATGACGACGAGGACTTTTATCTGTATCTACTCGATAATGATGATGATGATGGTGTTCCGTCGCCGTATGCCGAAAAGGCACGGCGGTACGTACACATCCTCCTCAACTAACTGCTTCAACGCCAGTTGTATAAATACCGAATAACCCTCATAATAAATAGCTAGTAATTACCTAGACAAATAACCACAAGCCCGCGACGAAAGAAAAGAAAGAAGCCTATTTGCTCGGTGGCCGAGTCTTCTGTGTGGACGAGGCACTCAGGACAGGGCGTATTCGTCGTTGGTGACTAGGTGCGAAGCTGTGTCATCGATCAGTCTTCTTTCTGTTCTCGTATTACAGATAGTATTGTCTGTAGATCATCTGATGATTGATACATCATCTAGCTTAGTACAGACGAAGCGATCCAAGTTAAAAATCAATAGGCTCGATTATGCCTAGACTCGCCCTCTCCTCCTGACGAACCTCGAAGAAATGGCCAGGATCGTACTCGGTCTTCCAGATTGTTCTAAATTCAGAAAATACTTCGTTCGCTGCCAGATAAAGATTTAGGCCCAGTAGGGCAGACCCGGGCATATAATAATAATAATAATAATAATAATAATAATAAATCCTTGATCCCAAAAAAAATATTTTTGTATATTTCTCATTTTAATTTAGCTGCCGTTACAGCATACCGTGCTTATGTGAATGCAATTGTGTAGTCCTAATGCTCACTCGGGCAGCTTTTCCTAGGGTAATTTAGTGACACAGGTTGTACATGTACATGCTGCGCACTTTCTGCACTCTCTCGGCGTGCCAAGAAGCACGCCGCGAGGTGGTCGCTGTGTCTCTCTGTTTCGACTGTTCACCGCCGTGGTGCAATTCTTAGAGGGGAAACATTGTTGTATCATCAGCAGTCGTATACTTTGTACAAAAGCCGTTGACCTCCGTTTCTTTGAGGGACCTGACTGAAATTGTGGCGACTAAAAGCAGGCGCTTGCGTGGTGGCTTTGTCAGCGCGTGTCTTTTTAGAGAAGTTGCTGACAAGGATTTGTTCTGCCGTTACTTTTAAACAAATCACGACCGATGGCAGCACCGCCTCATTAATTCACCAATTATGTCAATGTGTGCATATGTGTATATGATACGCACGTATAAATGGCGACAATCGGCAAGCAACGTTTATTGAACGCCACGTCAATTACTATAAGCGTGCGTATTATGAGTAATGGTTTGTCGTGAAATCGATTGTCGACCTCACATTGAATCGTCATTGCTTTGGCGCGATAGCCGATTTTGATGATGAGCTTGTTCTACGCTTCTTTTGTTTACGGCGGCAGATTGTACACGGTGGTTTGCTCACCAACATGTTTCACATTTGCTCGCTTTTGTCTAGCAGCTAGCTTGGTGCTCAAGGCAAGCAAGGAATTATGCAGCGAGATCGTTCACTAGCCAAGAGACTCCACTAAGTCCTGCATTCTTCGCAATTAGCATAATACCTTGGTGCTCGATCTAGAGCATATATTCCGCCGACCGTATGCATACAGTACTGTATATATATATATATATATATATATATATATATATATATATATATATATATATATATATATATATATATATATATATATATATATATATATATACAGTACTGTATATATATATATATATACACAGTTCTCTATGCTCAATGCTCTAAATCATTCGTCGTAGTTCTAGAGAAATACACCATTAGGTCATTTATGCGTGCACAACAATATTTATCATACACCATGTTTCGTTGAAAAAAAC
This sequence comes from Dermanyssus gallinae, assembly GCA_003439945.1. Taxonomy (NCBI): domain Eukaryota; kingdom Metazoa; phylum Arthropoda; class Arachnida; order Mesostigmata; family Dermanyssidae; genus Dermanyssus; species Dermanyssus gallinae. Next base: position 423,608 of record QVRM01005080.1, read on the forward strand.
ATTTATTTTAACGAACCTTACAATTTCCTATGTCGCTTTTTTAAATATATCCGGTAGACCCTGTATATAGCTGTCGTCAATAGATTGTATAAAGCTATAATATCAAGAGAAGAAAAGCGTCTTGTTTATTTGACTAATTCAGACTAGATTGAAATACATTTGCAGATAGATTTTTAACTGAATATTTCCCTGATGAGGCGACTATAACTCGTGTTTTTGCCAGGTTGACTATGGATCTTGTATTGCACTTTTTATTACTTTCCGCCAGAAAGTTTGCGTTAGTTAATTGATTTATTTCGCCAACGGTTGGTGCCGTGTTTGGCGCATTATAATCATCCGTAGAATTTAATAATCTTTCGGAGTTGTTTTGTTTCAAGTGCGGTTTTTGAGCAAGTAATGATATAATTTAAGTACCGTTTGCTTTTTCGGAAAGCTCCTTCATCTATGTACTGTTCTTGGTCTCGATATAGATAGAAGCGAAGAAGGGTTTGCCACGATTAGTATCGTGGCAATATATACGTTCTAGATTAGTATCACTAAATCTAGAACGTGGTCGATAGATTGGTAGAATAGGCTTTTGTTGCGACGTTGAGCGTTGCTCGCGAAGTTAATTCGCAGTATTAAAGAACTGTGTTTTCGTTCTGTCTAAGCGAAAATTCGTTGGCGGTTTGCCAATGGTCTTGATTGAACGCAAGTGCTTACGTTGCTGCTAATACTGCACAGTTGTAGCACGAATTTCGTAACGACGAAAATCGCATTTCCAAAAGCAGCATGTCAACGACAGTTTTCTGCTTCCGTTGTTTGATTAGTGTTTCCGCCTCTATTGGCCGTCGTGTTCGTACGAAGTCCTGTTAGATCCCCCTGAGTCCTGTCTGTGAGATTAACCAACCACCGACGAAACATTCAATTGATGTGGCTACGTTTTTAGGAAGAAACCGCTCCTCACGCCGGACGACCTGACAGTTGAGTGGCGGCCGCTGTACGAGCTCTACGATCGCTGCCTCAACCATGCCTACGAGTACAACGGGCTGGTTCAATGTCCACAGACGCTCGAAGCCCAGCTGAACGCGCTCGTCCGGGCTTGCCGAGCATACTTCCCGCTGTCCGCCACACGGGAGATGCTTGACGAATGGCTGGTCGACATGTGTCCCTTCGACGACCACCGCGACACGCTGCTGCGGCGTTTTCAGCTGTTCCTGCCGACGACGCTCGCGCCAGAAGATCACGACAAGGGCTGGCGGCTGTGGTTCGACCGCTTCATGACGCTGTGGACGTTCGACCGACGAGGCAACGCAGATTCGATCCTCGTCGGACTCTTCGCCCGGCTCGCCGAAGACAATGTCGGCCACATTGACTGGGAGCCGCACCTGGCCGACATCTTCACGAGGCTGCTCCGCTCGTTCAACCTGCCCTACGGCAACGGCAGCCTGAAGGTGGCCCGCAGCACGTCGTCGAGTCAGTGCGAGATCGCACAGCTGACCCGGTGGGTCGTGTTCTGCCTGGGCGGCGGATCGTCGGCGCAGACGCACCTCGAGATTCTCTTCAAGTCGCTCGAGTCGTTCTACCATCCGAGCAATAACGGCCGCTGGTCGCAGAAGCTCAACCGGTTTCTGGGCAAGATCACCGAGGGGTTTCTGGAGCGCGTGTGGGCGGAGCGTCGCGAGACGAAACCATGGTTCTATCGGGTGCCCAGTGATAAGACGCTCAGCGAGGCGGACATCGACGCGTTTGTCCAGATCGTGCGGCCGATCGCGCTCGTGGCGATGTTCTCCCGAGCCGGCAGCGGGTACGGCTGCTCAGCGCTGCAGGCGATCGCATGGCTGCGGCCGCAGTACGTGGTGCCGTTACTGCTTGACAAGCTCAACGATGCTCTCTATAACCTGACGGAACCGCACCGGCTGACGTCGACGCTCATCGCGATGGGCTACGTTTCGCGGGTGCTCGTCGTGAACCACACGAAACTTGGCGTGCCCGTAGACATTCCCGGCCTGCTGCTGGCCTGCCTGCCGGGCATCGACTCGAACGACCTCCGAAAGACGACGGTGACATTTCAACTGATCGCCACGATTGTGTCGCAGGTGTCGTTGCAGGACTGCAGCGCGATCGCCGACGATGTTTCGCCGCCACTTCAGGAGGTCTGCCTTACGACGGCCGGCTTTGAGGACTTTGTCCTCGAGCTGATATCGAAGTGCTTTGCGCTGATCGAGAACGCCGCAGCCGACACGCACCATCGCGAAAGCCACACCACCTCGCTCGACGATAGCATACTCGACGTCGGACTGGCGTCGACGTTTTCGGCCGTATTCTTGCAGTGCTCGCCGGAGCTGTATCGTTCGGCCATTGACAAGCTGTTCAGCCTGGTCGAGAATAAGATCCTAGCGCGGGTGCCGGGCAAGCTTGTGGCGACCGTCGTACGGTGCGCGGTGTCGGCCAATCCCGACCTCGGTCTTGAGACATTCCTGCCACGTTTCGCCAAACGCGCACTGACGCTGCTGGAGCCGGAAGAAGTGCTCCAGGACGAGAAGGTGGACGACGAACTCCAGTTTTCGCTCTGCATCCTCTCGGAGATCGTTCGCTGCAACGGCGATGGGGTGCGACTTCATATGCCACTCATAACGCGTGTCATAACGCGTGCACTACAGCTGACTTCCCGCACCGGCTATCTGGAGGCTGGCCTGATCCTGCGCTACACGTTCCGCGCGCTGGTTTCCGTATATCCGTACTTCTGCAACGCCGGTTGCCGTAGTTGGGAGCTAATTGCCGAAGATCCCCCCGTTCTGCATTGGGGTAAGAGTGAAGATTTGAGGAAAATCTCCATTGACTGGCACACGCCAACCGACGAGGACATGGATGCGGCGCAAGAGCTGTTTGACAACTGCGTCCTGCCCGAGCTTGAACGACTGCGACGATGGTGCACCGACCCGACGAAGGACGCCATGAGCAAGGAAGAGGTTCAGAGGTCGCTAACTGTTGTCTGGGACTCAGTTCAGGGCCTTGGCTCATGTTTGCCGCCTCTGAAGGGCGAACTCATCAACGTTATCGGGACAACAACGTCGATCTTCTGTGATAGAGTGCAACTGACTGGAAGAAAAATATTCTCGGAGACACTCCGACAGGAGATATTGGTATGATTTCCTACGTTTGAATAACATGGGCGTACATTTGAAAGCGCAATAAGAAAAATAGCAATTTATATAATTTAACATTAACATATATATATATATATATATATATGGCACTGTAGTATAAACAAAATTGCAGCCGTTTCTAGTCATAAGTATAGAAGCGCCGTTCACATTAAGAACTGCTCGATCACAAAGAATTCATCTTCCATGACTTTTTCCACCTGGGTCTACGGTCAATAGGAAATACTAGGGCGAAATTTTAAGAAGATTACGCGAGAACGTCTGACGCAAGAGGCCTGAATCCCACTATAACGACAGCGCACCGGCCCACACATCTGTACTGGTTTCGAATTATTTAATGCAAATTTGGATTTCTATGTTTTTGCAACCCTTCTATTCCTGTGCGACCTTTTCCTGTTCCCACGGATCCAAAGATTGAAAGGAGACCGTTTCGAGGCTACAGAGGAGATAAAAATCGCGACAGCAACTCAGCTTCCGGAAGACGCGTTTAAAAACGTTTAGAAGAGTGGGAAAGAAAGTGACACTAACGCATTGCAGCGGGCGGGAGCTATTTACATATATCCGTTTTCGTATATATAAAGAAAATATTGTGATGATTTATTAATCATTTACAATAATTTTGCACACTCGGCAGTGCTCGCCTTTATATATATATATATATATATATATATATATCATTAGCTATTGATTGATTAATTTTATAGTTGATATATATATATATATATATATATATAAGACGTTAACGCGCAACATGCATTTCTTTCGACACAGGACGACATGGAGCGTGTTCTATCGACCGTATTCACGTTATACGAAGACGATATCAAATCGCTGATCTTTATTAGCCGGATTATCAGTTCGCTGGTATTCTATTTTGGCGTTACGAAGTCGGAGTTCGAAGCTCGCTATAAAGGTTATAAGGCTGCTAAACAGATGTTCGACTTACGCCTCTGTGAGAGCCCACTGAAGCACATCCGCTCTGTCATTGTTGGTGAGTAGCTCTAGATCCGTGTGCATGGCGACGTAGACTCCTGATGCATACGTAGATAGCAAATGCTCGGTTGGTAATACTAATTTAACAAGCTGCCGACGGCGTAATTGTCTTAAATGGTTATTAATATCACATATGCATCTAGCCTTCTATATCGTTACGCATATGTTCTAATATTCGCTAGGCACGTCTCATCTATTCTCACGATGTACACGTATGTAGCAAAAGCTTGAATGGCATTCAAAAGAGGCCACGCGAAACATGCTAAAATTTTGCAAACGAATTAAGCTTTGTATGTATTCACAAGGCATTAAGTTGAACCCGCCTGCCTTTTTGATCACATAAGGCCTCTAATGGTCACACGCTTTTTTTTTGTTGTTAAGCATGTTTTATTCGCACATGGTGTATTATGCATTGCTAACTATTGATGCTGGTTATCTGGGGATAGATCGCGCACAACTTCACCATGAGCTGCGGCTGATGCAGGTGTGTCAGCAGTTTACGAGTAACCACGAACGCGCCATGAAGCTCGTCTTTCAAATGGCCATCTCACATTACTCGCAGGTTTGTTGGTGGTCACATGGGAAAACTTTCATTCAGTTCAGTGCCGGGTAACGCCGTGCTCATTTGTCTTGTAAGACGGAAGTTCTCGCTTTACTTTTGAAGCATCAAGTAATGTAAATTGATATCTTACTATTCTAATATGTGTAAATTGATATTCATGGCGGGACTGTGTGGTGGAGATGTCCTGCGACTCTGGTCTCATGATGGGGGTTGGCTCGACGAGGACGACTCATTGTCCATGGGTGGGCGCCAAGGATTTGTTTCTTGCGCAACTCCGAAATTCCAAATAAAAAGTACCTCTTTAACTATGTACGCAAGAAGTTTTGGCCGGGGATCGTTTTTATATATACGTATATCGACATTCCCGTCGTTTAATCTATAAGTGTTTATGTATAAGTCAGTACATACGTGAAGTAATCGTGTTTGTGAGATATCTCTTGAGTAAAAGATATCTCTTTCCCTTACACATGTATGATCTAATTTATATCAATAATAATAATAATGGTGATATATTAGTGACAATCACCATTATTGCGTTAAACCTTTCCTGCATATGATTTGGTGGCTGTGACTAACATCGTTTGTTGTGAACTCGACACAGGTGCGGATGCAGGCGCAAGACGTATTGGACTCTTTCTTTACGGTGTTCCCGCGTAGCTATCGCTTCGTTCTCGATGAGATGTGCAGCTTGCTCGTAAGTCCTTCGATGAGCCATGACCAATACAAGGGTATCCTGTATACGCTGTTGGGCAACAAAGACCACAATATCGTCACGACCAACAACTGGACTGCAATGGCCCGCCTGTGGCCCTCACTTGTTAACGGGCAACACTCGGAGAAGCCTTCGATCATAAGTCTTCTCAATCGCCTGCAGGACCAGGTAAGAGAACAACATCACCACCTCGACATTTGTCCGTCATTGCGAAGCCCGCCACAATCCCTTGGTTTGACGAGGTGGACCATATATATATATATATATATATATATGTGTGTGTGTGTGAAACGATACCCCAGATGGGGTGCCGTCAATCGCGTTCAAGAGACTTGGAATTTCGATATGTCACCCCTTAATCTTGGTATTTCTTCGATTGCTTGAAAATTCGATTGTACCGGAGATTTTTCGGACAGCGATTGTTAGCCCAGTACACAAGCAGGGAAATAAGTCAGACCCCAACAATAAGCGACCGGTTTCGTTTACCGTTATAGCTTCTAAACTGTTAGAAAGTGTAATTTCCATCGATATATGTTAAAACGCCGACAAGAAAGGCTTTATCAATAAAGAACAATTTCCTTATGTCCAGGTAGAAGCTGCACACTCCAACTTTTGGAGACGCAGTTTGGCGGGCCGAAACATGCTTACACATCAAGGTGTTTTGACGTTATATACTTTGATTTGAATTCTGCTTTTGAAACTGAAATGACTTCCTACTTAAGCGGAGCTTCCATGTACGTGTTCATGGCATCTGTCTGAGAAGGCTAAAGCCACCTCTGGTTGCTCTCAAGGAATGTTAGTGTTTAGCCTATACATCAATTCGCTAAAGTAGATTTTTTCTGAAGGCGTTAAATAGTATGTTTATGCGGATTATGTTAAAATATACGGAAAAGTGGACTCATCCGAAAACTGCAAGAAACGGAGAATGAGTTGTACAAGTGGTCTAATTCCGGCCGCTTTTTGTCAATTACCCTCTTCAAATTGTCCACATGCTGACAGTACTTTGTCGTATTAATCGTTTCGTTTGGTGGAAACAACACATAATAGATCACCCCCTTCGCATACGACCAAAAACTTAACATTATTTCTCTTGTATGGGGTCCGGGGTTGGCAGTTGTTTAGAGCTCACTCCTTTTTCTAAACCGCGCCCTTCTGCGGACAACGTTCTTATAGAGTATCATTAGTCATCTTCTGTCACCATGGTGCGAAGAATGGGGCGATCCTCGTTTTTTTAGACGCAGATTGCAAACTAGCACACGGTTCTCCAGTTGGCGGTTGCTGAGTGAGTGCGGCACCCACACATTCAACTTGCTGACAAATCCCTCGGCACTAAGATGCCTTTGAACGGATGTGTATGGTACGTCGACAATGGCCACGATCTCGCGCAGCGAAAGGTGTGGGTTTCGTTCGACCACTGTTGTTGATGCGGCCGTGTCCACTGTCAAAGTCCGTCCGGGCCGGTCTCGGTCGTTAACGTCGAAGTCGCCGTTCCTAAATCGGACAAACCACTTTTGAACTGTCCTATCGGTTACTGCCTCTCCGCCATACACTTTACATATCTTAGTTACGACTTGGGTTGTATTCTTTCCTTTCCGGAAATAAAATTGCATAAAAAGCCGAAAATGCACATTTAACTCCACATATTCACCAAAGCGTAACAGTCTGCGTGAGTTAGAAATTCGGACGAATTCAACGACATAATACAGCGCAGGTCTGCTCTTACCGCCACGTAAACAAACAACCTCTCCCAACAGTTTCGTGTCCCAACTGTCGTGTCCCAAACCAGCATGCAACCGCTCTCGAGCGCGGTTAATGCCAGATTACCAGGCCTTTTTCCGACCTCCCTGTCAAGTCCGGCGGATTTCAGGAAGTACGGTAGGCCACTGGCTCGTAAAGGTCTGATGAAGATGTCGTTCAAGGCAAGATGCCTTGCTCCCCTGGCTGGCGCTGACAATGCAGGAGAGCCCGTCGCGCCCGACCAGACAGCGTCTCCGCAGACGCAGGTGTGAGCGTACACCAGGTTTGTGCTTAAACAAAGTCCGACTCGTCATCTAACAGAGTTCCGATCCGGGCACAAGGTAGAGCGCAGGGCCGTGTGGCCGCCCCTTGGCGGGCCTTTTGCGCCACATGGCGCATGCCAAAATGAGGTTTTCGACACTTGCCGGCAGTTGCCGCAATTTACTTTTAGTGGTCTGTTTTCAGTCGGGATATAACCCTGTGAGGGATATATTCGATAGGACAATCGCATCAGGTAACCCTAGGCCACCGCAGAGGACGGGGAATAAGGCTTGTTGGTGTGCGTGTTGGGAGGCGTTGAGGTGCGATAGGCTTAGTCTCAACAACAACTCTACTGTAGTCAGCAAGCTCGTTAATCGTCGCTCGTCCCGGAGAACTTACCAAGTGCATGTGTGACATCGCATATTCTAGTTAGGCCAGCTATCCCTGAAGTGTAGCCGGAACTCCCGCGTGAACTGTGCTGTGATGGCCTCACGGAGCCATCCTTCTTCTTTAGGGCGAAAATTCGGGTCCAAAGATGAGCGGTCGCCAAGCGCAGAGAGTCAGCGGCAAGCCGGACGCAAGCTTGGAGAAAGGCTGCTACCGTCGTCAAACCGTCCTCCATCAGTACAGCCGCAGAGGCTTTTCCGGACGATTACTGCTAATGAGAGTCGCCTCGGGGTAACCTACTGGACACGCAACCTTCTAACATATATATATATATATATATATAGATCTCTCAGAAGGAAAGAAGTTACTTGAAATTTATCATTTAGTTTATTAGATTGATTTTTGCAGCTATGAACTTGCTTTCGAACGGCGTAATTTGCTGATCTCGTCAAACTGCGTTTTTACTTATTATAGGTGTTGAAGTACATGGAGACGTACCCAATGATCACTCGGGTACCCGAATCCCTGGCGCGGCGAGCCCAAATGTGCGCTGGAAAAGCAATGGATACATCTGAAGAAACGACGGACGATACATTGACGGAAGCGGAGGCGGTGCCTGAACGCCAGCTGATCAGTGGCGAATCGAACGAGGAGGTCTATAACAAGCTGGTTCTTGAACTCACAACCCTCGTCGGCAGCGGAAAACTGTGAGTTTACAGCTTACCGCAGGATTAATTACCAAGTGATTCCTTTTTCTCTATCCCCTTTTATCTTACAGTAGTAGATCTTCTTGTTGAACTCTTGGCTGAGCCCGAACATAGCGTCCTAGCAGAAAATTGTGATCCTTACGTGTTTACTGACCGACAATATATTGATAGGAGCAACCGGTGAAAATGGTGACCTCAAAGTAGGCAACCAACGGTCTTTTATCTGCTATCTAAGCAGAGAAGCTTGCTCGAGACAAAAGCTGTTGATGTAGTTACTGCTCAGTAGACTTAAGGGGTGCTCAACTTGTACGTTGTACAATACGAGCGACAATTACTATATTAGAGGTGACGATAAATAGGTAAATCGAGGTTTTAGGTTTAAAGTAGAGCGCTCATATCTGGAGGATTTTATTTTATCTGTGTGTTAGATAACGTGTAGTGTCTACGTTTTAATCAGCTCAAACATTGTCATCTGTCTATCTGATTAGCGCATATCTGCGAAAGAGCCCAGGGGAGCTTTAACGTTTAGGCTGCGAAGTCGGCTTTCAATATGGCAATTTACAAGGGCTACTGGCCCTCCATAGTTAAGTCGGTACTCCAGCTTGCATTGTCACCTGCCGTGTCGTAACTTTCTAACTATACCCTGGGATTACGAAGTTCTACAATGGCCGTTGTGTGTCTCACCAATTAAAGACGAAGTGACTTTTTTTCTTTTGGTTGCTCTACATTTTACTATATGCAATCTACTATAGCTTTTGATTGCTCTATGTTGCATATTTTAGGCACTGGCGTCATCACTATCTGGGGCTGGTCATGCTCAAGATGCTTTTGCGACACGACGTGTTTTACAAGGAGGAGACTGCCCGGCTGCTGACGGATCATCTCATCTCGGAGCATTTGCGCACACGAAAGATTTGCATTGATATTCTCGCCGGAGTGCTGTACCAACAGAAGCGAAAGATGCTCAAGGTAAAACTGAGACGCGAAGACTTCGAGAAGCGCAACGAAGAGGTTCCCCTAAACGCGGCATTTGCCAAATGTCTCGAGGGCGATAAGCGACGACCATTCAATTTGTTCCTGCAGCTCAATTCAGCCAACTATCCAGACACGCAGGAAAAATGGGATCAAGCAATATTCGTACACAAGCCCTATATCGGCTACAGTGGGTTTAAGGACGAGCTCGAGGTTTATGCTCCCGACGAAGCCCAGCCTGAGCTACCGCAGCCGGGCCGGATGAACCCTGTTGAACAGGTGATCTACGACCATTTCTCCGATCCCGACTTTGTCAAGAAGCTGATCTTTTATCTAGCCATCGAAGAAAACAAGGGCCGGGACAAGTTCGACGGCAAGCGCGTGGCCTTCTTCCGAGGCCTGTTTCGTAACTACGGTGATGCATTCCTGCACAACTTCGCCGATGACCTGAACACGTTTTTGACGGTTAGCCATCAGGAGTCGGAACAGCGATGCGCTCTCGAGATACTCGCCGGATTAGTGCGCGGCGCAAAGCATTGGAACTTCGAAGCAAACCAGCGTCTGGCGAAGTTTGCGGTGCCGCTGTTTGAGGTCGGCATGGCGAACATGATGCGGGAGACGATGGCCGATTGGGGCTCGTGTGTCGCCACGATGCTTGAGATGCGCGATTGCAACAAGTTCTATTGGGTTCTCGAAGTGCTATGCAAGGATGTGTTTGGTGGCAGTCCCTTTTTGCAGGCGTGCAAGATGTACACGCTGCTCGGCGGACTCGTTCAGATGTGCTGGCGCATCCAAGAGCTCAGTCATCGACTACTTAAAGAAATCATCCCAAACCTTTCACATCCATACCTAAACGTACGCGAGCGAATGGCCCATTTATTGGCGAACATCTTTGCGTTTGATATCCGAATAAATGATGGCAACCTCACACCGTTCGATAATGAGGATTGTTTCGTCTTGGCACCGAAAAGCATTGACTTCCAGCGGGAGGTGCTGGTCTCACTCGAGACGCTCAAGTTGGAAAATCATGAACAGGAGAAAGAAGCGACCAAACGGCTCTTCCAAACACGTGAGTCGATTGGGTGCCTTTCGTGCATCTACTTTTTATATAGCGACTGACTTTAATTTTCACATACATAGATATAACGAGCGGTGGAGCACGACCCACGTGTCAGTTATTAGCGTCTGTACCAATCTATTAATATTAAGGGAGTGCGTGAGCGGTCCCTTCGAGTACTTGACTGGGCCAAATTCCTTTAGGTAGTTGACACTGTGCGGCAGTACTAGTTAGTCCAGAAGGGCAGTGAATTGGAAGTGAACACTGATTTCCATCTGCCGGAGGATCAACATTTTTTTAGGACCAACTACTGCACGTTACTGTAGTTGGTTTTGGCAACCGCAACGAGAGTGGCCCTACCACCACCAGTTGCAATCGTTCTAATGGCTTGCTATTGTTGTTGGTGGTATTGTTGTCGCCGGCTTTCGCTGCGCGTTCGTCGTGTCTATAGTCTTGAAGTGGCAAGCATCGTACTGTCTTCAGACGTACGCGTGTGTTCTTCCACGCGAGGCGCTGCTGCTCATTCCGACTGCGTGTCGGCTGATTGCGGACACCAGCAATGAAGAACTGCAGAAGGATTGTGGCATCCTTCTTGCGCTCCTCGGCTATGAGCTGCTGTCCAACTCCACGCTACACAGCGTTATCGAAGCCGTGCAGACCAGCCTAAACGAACCATTCTGGAAGGTATGTATGTTGACATTAATTCACTAGTACTTTTATTGAGACATTTCCGAGCGCCGTTCCCTGTGTTTTGGTGTTTTTTTTTTTTATCTCGTTCGGATATGGCCGAGTATTTTCCAACGCGGCACTCACCACTGTACAAATTGGAAGCCATGAAAATCCTGAACTTAAACTGTAGCCAGTTTAGCCAGACTTGAATCCACGTCCTCCCTACAGCATGAATGCAAGAAAGACGATGGCTTTGCCACTAAATCATCTTGCTCGGTTTGAATCAATGTGGCCTTCATACCTATAGTTCTGATCTGTATAAACTCAGTTTCTATACTCTGAAAAGAAAATAGTCGGGTTTGAATAAAAAAATAAGATATTATTATATAATGTGTATAAAAAATAAAATACTCAAACCTTGAGGATAAAAGTGCTTACAAAATAATAGACATCACAAATTAGTACCTTTGTTTTGGAGTCAGGTGAGATAGCTCACCTAACGGGTTCACTATATAAATTGTATAAAGCACAAACGTACGCTTAAACGGCATGGATATTATAATATCTATTTTTATCTAAGATAGATAATATAATATGTATTTTATTTAAGACAAACGTAGGTGTAGCGTATATATAAACAAAAATGTTCTATTTGCTCGTATTCGTTGATTTTTACGGCTGGAGGTGCACACATAAATGCGCATGCTTAACGTAATGATGGCTCTAAGTGCAACATGTCTTTATATACATTCTGTAGCACTCTGTTGGCCTCCTAAGGTGTCTCTTGTTTTTTTAACTTGATTGCTCTGCGGCCACTTGAGCATGTACTTGGGCGGATTTGAAGATGCGGTTGTGCGGTTTGATTGAATAGTGAAAAAATAGGTGTGGCTGATAGCTAAAGCTGTGTTTTTAAATATCTAAAGCTGGAGAAGAAGCTGGAGAAGACTCATTTTGTTTCACCCATTTCCGTCGTCCTGGAATGTATACCAGCAACACCACCGTGCTTGTTTTGTTAAGTTAACATTGCACGGCTTGAAACATTGTTGGCAGACTTGCTGGATTTAATAATCTGGGATCATTCTCAACACAAGCCGTATATATAGCATTTGTGCAAAGCATGGAAGCCGACAAAATGTATGACTGACAGCAAACAACATTTTCTTTCTGACTATTTTTCACAGGTGCGTACATTTGTCGTTTCGTTGTTGGTGTTCGTTACGTACAGTAATCTGTTTGCGGTTCATTCCGACGTCAAGCTAGCGACCGACATCAAAGACATTGTGTTTAGGTGAGTGAGGCAACACCCAGGCATCCTTTTTTACGTTAAACATGTTTAAGCATATTTAGAGTATCGCTGCTTCTCTTTCTAACAACGTGCATAACTTCAATGTGGTTGGCAAAAGGAGGAAACATAATTGCGAACATTCTCAATATATATATATATATATATATATATATATATAGTGTGTAGTGATTTGGGTGCATGTCACCTGTTTCATATTGGACATTGAAGAATAAGCGGAATTTGGAAACGTTTTCATATTGAACTGAACTATCTGTTCTACGATGTGGCCACAGAATGGTTGCCGATGAGCGTGTCGAGGTTCGACAGGCCGCCCAGGAGGCGCTTTCGGGACTCATCCATTGCGGGCTGATCACGGTTTCCGAAGAAATGCTCAGTAAAGCTAAGCAAATCTTAAAGACGATCGCTCGGGAACTTCGTGAACGCCGAATGCACCGTGCCGCTAAGCGTGGGGAGGATCCCAAGCACCAGCGACGAAGCGACAGAGACCTTCAGAGTCTCGATGTGCTGAAGCCTAACGCAAGAGCTAACGAACGTAAGCGTGCAACGCTGCAATGTTTATTTGGCAAGATTTTATATAGTCGTTCGTGTTGCGAAATTGTCATTCCACGTTATTGAGTCTGACTAATGTACTATCATTATAAATAGTATTATTTGTATCTAAATAGTACTACAATTGCGGTGGCATGTTTCTGGTCGCCAGACTATCTCTGTCTGTCGCTGTCTCTCTTCGGCTGTGTCTAACGTAGCTAAGAGTACAATATTATTTTTTGAAGTTATACGTTTCGTGAAGTACTACACACCTGCCATATAAAATAATCACGTCGGCTTGACTAATACCGGCTTGGCTAATAATATGCTGCTGCTTACTTACCCTAAATGAATGAAGATATTCTAGTTACGATTTCAGGAGGAAGTGCCAGTGCAACAAGTTCACAGGCTGAGCTGGAGTCAGATGCCGAGCTCTTGATCCGATATCATGCAACCGTGCTTGAGTTGTGTGCAACCATCGACGCATATCCGTACGATGTTCCAGCATACATGCCGGACGTAATTTGCACGCTCGCCGAACACGTGAATGCACCCCAGCCTATAGCCGTTAGTATATATATATATATTTTTTTATATACGTAGCATACATAATATATATACAGGCGAATTTCAGGACAAATGATGGTTAAAATTACTGCAAACCATTATAGTATTAGTGCGATAGTTACTAGTGGTTTCTGACTCTTCTTTCGTAACCATCATCATCCTCAGCAACATAATTTTGTATTGCGTAATTGACAAGCGGTTTTCTTTTTGCCTTTTACTCTGTGGCCACGAAGAAGTGTATGACCTATGATCCGTAGATCGCGTATGACTTACTGAGTGTGCGCGTATCTGTTTGTCGCCTCTTTCAGACAACAATAAAAAAGACCCTATCCGACTTCAAGAGAACCCACCATGACAATTGGCGTAACCACAAGGACCAATTCACCGAGGAGCAGCTGACCGTCGTTACGGATCTCCTGGTGTCGCCCTCTTACTACGCTTAATTAAGCATGCTTTCTATGAGAGGTGAAAGGCGGCGAAAGGAGTAGTAACTGATTGGGCATATATGGAGTTCAGTCCATTCTCGCGGGAAGTTTACTCAGACAGGCTCTTAATCAACGCTCAGCTGGGGAGCAAACACGTTGAGTGCTTGAGAGCCTTTGTTCCGCAGCACGACGATGAACGACGAAGGAACGCAAATCATTATTTCATGTTTATTATTAACTTTTGTTTGTTTGTCTTTGCGAAAGCGACTGTACTGTTCTTAGTTAGCGCGTTTAAGAGGTGCGTGTCTTATCGTAGCTTGTGGAGGAGCGAGGCTGGGTCAGAGCTCAGTCACAACACAACGGTTTTGTGGACTGTTCAGCATGAATGGCAATCATGGCGAAATTATAAGGTGCTGCCTTTTCATGATGGTTCAACGGTTGCGGTGGCCACTTGGAGCCCAGTCTACTACTTTTACTTCAACGACTACTACCCGGTGCAATATCGATCTGAGGAATCGAGGTGGTTTCCTTTAACTTAAGGTGCCGTTGTTGTCGGGTTACATCGGCAGGGTTCCGGCGGCGTGAGTGTGACTCTAGACTCTAGCCGACCGCCCAGAGTAAACTGATTGCCCGTGATGGTCGCCAGCTCGTAAATCCCCACAATGGCCAGGTTTAAAAAAGATTTAGGTGTCTCTTGCAGTCTCTTGGCACCGAAAAGTGAGGAGCGATGCGACCTGCGGTGAGACGTTATTTAGTTGGCTTATATATATATATATATATATATATATATATATATATATATATATATATAGCGCTTACAATTAGTATAAGCAGACATAGATGGTGGCAAGCCACTGGTGATATCCGGGGTGATCACGCCGGCGCCAAACTGAGTGTTTGGTTCGACAGATGGTAGTTGGTTTTTCGTCTTCCTCGCAGAGGGTGAATTGCCATTTTGGGGGAACGCTGTCTGGGGCATATATATTTGTAGAAGTAGCATGACGACAGCAGCAAATGTGAGTAGTGAATATATATACATACATACACTAACTTTAGGAACTATGATGGCAGAGAGAGAGAGAGAATAACGAAACTATTCCCTGTTGTTCTGTGGTTGTTAAACGTGTTAAATGTAATGAGGACTGTGACTAGGGGTATATGCTTGTATATTTTGACGTATACAGTACTTTGCTCGAATAAAGTGAACATTTTGATGTTGCTAAATGTCTACGTATTTTCTTGCACGAAATTGTCAAATCAAAGATATAGATTGCAAAAACTTGACACACATAAACAGCTCTATTAAGGAAATAATATTTTATAATATATGTACCTTTACTTGGAAATACTGGGTTACATAGGAAACAACAGTCCCAGACATTATCCATTGGATAGATGGATTTACTTTTCACTTGACGTGCATACTTAAATACACATGTCACCCTTTTGTCAAGGTGGGGGGGGGGGGGGGCTTAGAGCGGCAAAATAAGCGGACATGTTGAGATATCTAGGGTTTTCCCAACAAACATAGCGGCAGCATGGTCGCTGACTCTCAGCGGTGACATGATCTAACATCTATTCTCACTGAGCATAACTCAAAGAAAATTTGATCAACAACAGGGATCGAGCCGGCAACACCCCGGTAGATGGAAACCACGACTAGCGCACTGCCCCTATAGACCACGCCACTTCCTTCATGTCGGGTTCGAACCCACGACATCAGAGTCGCAGCACATCTCCACCGCACCGTCCCGCCGATGTTTATTTACTTAGATAGGCAGCTCGTCAAGGAGGTTAAATAGAGCAGAAGAAACCTAGGTAGATAATTTGCTGCAAAATACGAAATCGTTGGACGGGCCTAGCGAGAACTATGAACACTTTGTGATTAAGCTCTATAATGTAACCTACGAATGGCATATACCTGGTAAATAAAAACCAACTGAGATCATATATTTGATAGCATCTACGAAACCTTCGCTCTTTTAAAAGTTTCAGCCTTCTCCAGCAGAGCAGATCGAACGAACACTTATATACGGGCAGCAAATGAATTTTGTTCTTTCACCATCGACACAGACAGACACGTTAGCTTTTCCGTGAGGTGTTCCTAGTTTGGAACGGCATCGTGACTAATTCAGTTGTCAGTCAGGGGCATCCTGGGAATCTCGCCAGCAAAAGAGCCAATTACTCCGATCCCCGCTGCACGCGTAACTTCGTTCCTATGACGTTCGAGACACTTAGGAGACCTGTTTCTCTGGTTGCACAAATGCATCAAAGGGTCTCTGTATTAATAATAAACAGTTCGACGACTTACAAACCATCTCATGTCTATACTCGTAATCTTTGCCGGTTTGTTATTCTTGATGCGGTCAATTCTTGTGGAGAAGGGAGGGATAATACCCGTTTAATTATTGAATCCCAAGCGAATAACATCATGATAATTAAGACTGAGATGATGATGCTTGATACCCCGGGCGGTGTACCACATATTTTGGACTTTCACAGTAGCATAATAACGACTGTTTCTTCTCTTATATTGTGTCTGGTTGTGTTACCAAGTTTTCGAAAAGGTAGAGGTTTCTTAAATATATATATATATATATATATATATATATATATATATATATATATCAAACTTTAAATTAAGATATCCATGATAAAATACAACGCCGTACTGTGTACGGATTTATTTTGGCAATTAACCTTTTTACAAGTTATATACAGAAACATTCACACACACGTGGAAATATAAATATATACAATTTATTTACTACACACGTTTGAGCTCCGTAGACAATTCGTAATGACAGTACACATCCGACGGAGTGGCAACAAAGAAACGCGGAATGCTACGGTTGTTGTTTTAAAAAAAGTTTAGTGTAGAGCGCTAGTTTGATACCTATTCTGTCTTTAGCAGTCGGAACAGTCTACGATTCGGGTTTGGCAAGCTAACAATGCGTTATTTTCGTCCTTGTTACTTTTTATGTTTCATGCAAATTAAAGTGCACTTTATTGCTGGACACCGAATAATCTGTAAAAGATCTCCCAGGAAGTTGCTACTATAGCTTTAATTTCTGTTTGCACAATTTATTTCTAGTGTAGATGTACAGACATGACAAACTACCCTATACATAGTTAAATACATAGTTGATATAAATAAACTGTCTGTGCACATACATCATATGTACAGTAAGAACTTGCTTGGTTGGCTTGACCAAAAAACATCAATGAAACGGAGAGGAAGGGCGAAAATGTCTTGTTTAAGAGATGGAGAAAAATAGTTTAGGAGAAAGCAAAAGGTGTGAATGAGCGTTATACCAATACACGACATTGTTATTCAGAATGGGCGATTGGAGGAGAATATTTTGTTAGATAGAGAAACTGAACGCGTCAAGGTGATAGGAAAAACAATCTGATGCGGCTTCAGAAAAAACACCTTCCGAACATTCGTTCGTTTGAACCTATAAATGATTAGTTCCATAAAACTGAATCGTCCTACAGCCTTACTGGAGTTGCGAGCTTCGTAGATTCCACGCCCGGAGACTTCCACAGGGTTTGCGGAAACGGATTTTGGGCTCTTCTCTTGTCCTAAACGGAGGCACCTTAACAGGCATTGCATGATCTTGACACGGTTCATCGCATTCCCAACTCTCGATACGCTCTACATCTTGGTTGTCATCATACGGCAGGTCCCGTCGAGGGACACACCTGCACATATTAAAAGCCTGAGCGGTGTCCGAGTCATTCGGAATACGCGAGTACACTGATACGACGCCGGACGGTGAGAATGCAAAAATGGGCAGAACTCCTCATTCAAGAGATAGCCGACCGTCCTTATAAGATCATCAGATAAATGTCGGCACGTGCCGTTGTGAGTTCACGGATGAACTCGTTTGCACAGTAGGGCGTATTTAATGCACACGATTATCACTGGTTGGAACATTGACGAGAACGCGTATATATGTGACTGATGCCCGAATGCACGTTAAGATCGCTTTTCCGTGAACGCTTGAGCGAGGTGAGGTGGTGGAGGTGTGAGCGAAGAACTAACTACTTTATGGCCCTTGAATTGCCAATTAGAGGAAAACTACACGCGATTTCCCAATGTTCAAAACCGGTTTCATTCTTAAGAAAGATTAAGGAATCGTCTATTGTCGTTGTTGGTTCTTGGAAACGATGTTCTAGTCGTCACAACGAAATATTTGCATTCACTGCAAAATGTGTATAATAGCTGGCGGTTCGAAAGAACTTTCGAGCATGTATGCACTTACTTCCGCCATGTCCACTGTAGGTAATCACTTGGCAATTAAGAATAGGGCAAAACACCATACATTTAGTACCTAAACATCGTTCCCATAAAACCCTAGCGGTGCGTGTTTTATTACCGCATGAGCCAATTTTCAAGTTTTTAAACCCTGAAGACCCGAATATTCGATAACACGCGACAATACGATCACTTGGAAACAGTACATTTCTACCACTCCTCAAATCCATAAGAAAATATGCTAACTTTAACGAGTTGTGCAACCCCTTAAAATATATTCGTCAGATTTACTGACACTCTAAATATATATATTTTTGGCACAACAAAAAACGGTAACGGAAAAATAGTTGCAGTGAGCTGGCAAACATTTAAAGCAAATAATATAATTGTCAAACATTGCCAAGATTTCCTTGCCCAGATAACAACTAAAATTAAAACGCCCAAGTTGCGGCTTTTGGAGACTTTCGTACGCAGACTCAGAATCTCAAGTCTGTATTTGGAACAGATGCTCATCTGTGTATAAATGTACACGTATGTATATCCTCTGAAACGTCGCACCACAGAAGCTCTCGTCAAGAACACGCAAAGAAAAATCAAGACATTTTCTTGTTAAGATTTTGGCAGCTTGACTCCTCGCACGTGTCAGAAAACAAACAACTGTCGTCCCATAGCTTTACTGGAGTTGAGCTTCGTAGGTTCGACGCACGGAGACTTTCACAGGGTTTGCGGAAACGGATTAGGGCCGTCCTCCTCCTGCTCCCTGTCTTAAACGGAGGCACCCTAAGAAGGCAACATTGCATGATCTTGGCACGGCTCGTCGAACCCCCCCCCCTTCCAAACTCGATACGCTCCACACCTCGGTGTTGTCATCATACGGCAGGCCGTCGAGAGACCAACGCGTGTACATATCAAACGCCGGTGAGCGGTGTCCGAGTCACCGGGACTGACTACCCGAGTACAACAGTCGGGGACCGGCGCATGACTACCTAGTACGACGCGACACAACAACCGACCAGCTCCAATCTTTACGTGACGACGAGTCCGTTCGTGGCACTTGTGGGCTGTCCAGCTTGGACGGCGGTCGACGACGTTATTAGTTGAGTTAGCTTCCAGAGGAAGTTCTCCATGCCCGAGTAGCCGGGAAAATTGTTTACGTCGATCACGTAGAGACAGCCCGTATTCTGATCGATGATGATGTCGATCCCGCAAAGCGTCTGCCGGGTAGCGTGCCGCACCGCGTCAACGGTGCGCGCGAGCCGTTCAGAGAACGCTACCGAGTCACCTCGCTCATCCGGACGAAGCCATGTCTCCTTCTGTAAAGAGAGAACAAGAGTATCATCGCTCTATCAAAACATTGCTCGCGCCTCACTATGCTGTATTTTTTTCGCCAAGTGCCTTTTGGTCCGCGACATCGGACACAAAATCTAGCATGTTCTGCTTGCGAATCGCCATCGCTAGATGAATGAAAATTATATTAAGTCGAGAGAGAATAAGGAATAGTATTATATCTAGCGTTCTAGTATTACCTGTTGTTCCCGACATACATTCTTCTCGTTGGTTGTACCAATTAAGACTGCTCTTCTACGCGCTCCCCCATAATGAGAGCCGCTTATTATTAAGGCGTCTTTGGATAAGTCTAGGATGGAGCTTCTGTTGTTTCAACAGCCAACAGCAAATTCGAGGGCCATGCAAGCAGCTATCGTATACTAACGGAAAGACATACATGCCGGCCATTATTTGAATCACGAGCCTCATCATCATACACTGTTTTGCATGTGGTTTTAGGATGCAGCGAAGTACGCTATTTATAGCGGTCCTTCATCGCGATGCTTTGTTTACTTCTAACTTTTAGCTTTTCTAATAGCACTACTGTGTTCATCATTTTTGTAGAATGTTTGGAGAGAAGAGTTTGGGGGAACAACCATAAACGTACGAACGAAAAAATTGCAACCAAATAACAAAAATACGTACACTAGGCGCGAAGGACCAGACTTACGTCAGATAGGGGAGACTTGGCATCAGGTTTGGATATGTCGTGCGAATTAAACCTGATGAGATCCTCCGCAAACGGTGCGACAACATTCTTCAAAGAAGGTCGTTTTATGACGCTGAAGGTTGAGCCTACGACGAAGACCTGCAAAAATAAATATTGAGACAGACTTTAATGTGCGTCTTCGGGTTTAACAACCGCATAGGTAAACTCCACAGGAAAAATGTGGGCGACAAACATTACAACTTTATCTAGTCTCATTTATAACCTGCTCGTTTATATTGGAGCCGAAACAAAGATGTATACCATAATCGCACTTAGACCAACTGTTATGCAAGTCACGCGAGAAATTGGCTAAGTTGTTACAAACGACATAATAATGCCATCCTCTAATTAAATAGCACCCATAGCTGAAATACAAGCCTCTGAGCTTCTAAGCCTATTACATCGTTATGCAACGCTACAACCCTTTTCGTGAACCCCATTAAGACATTCAAGTTAAGTTTTGTTTTACGAGGGTTTGTCGAGACTTCCTGAAAACAGTCAGATTTAGAAAACACGCCAGTACTAAATGTATGACAACCGCGAGTTTGAAGACAACCAAAACGAGTCAACCGCAATTACGTATTGAAAAGAGGTATCATAAAATATATTTGCATACATTTGCTTACATATGACACTTATTTTCGTCAACTACGGACCAAAAACAAATTCGTGACTATAACATCCAAATGGCGCAAACTTTTTTATTCTTAACACAATCGATCCGTGTACTACTAGCATCTCAGTAGTGATACCCTATCACAATCAACTGTAGGTAAAACTATCAACAAACGCCGCTATTTTATACAATGTAAAATAATAATGCTTCAATAGCACTGCACAATAAGCATATTATGTTGCAAAACACCTCAGCTCTGAAAACTTCAAACTCTCGAAAATCGTGTGACCCGAGATTATATGTTATCAAAAGAACTACTAGGCATTTATAGACTTCATCTAATAAGAAAAAAACACGCGCAACATGTAATCCAATGTTATAAAAAAAAAACAAATTCAAACACATCAGAGAGTTAAGAGTTAAGAATAGCGTTACCTTATATAAGACGGAACCATGAGGTATGAATTGCTGCACGACGCATGGAAACAAATCAAGCTTCCGGAGACCACACTCATTGAAGATGAGGTACATGAGATGAGCTTCACTTCCATGTGCGATAATAGGTTTGCATACTGTAATGATAATGAGGAAGACAAGAGCAAATGCTCAGTATGTGCTAGGTAGGATGATATCATAAATCAGGATATATTCTATCGCAATTGTAGACCATTGCAAAATTATGTAATTTAATAAGCAATATATAATCTTTGCCTAATCGCTTCGCGCAGCCCATTTAAAACTATGCAATAACCGGACAAAGTTCATCATTCTGGGATACGTATTGGGGTGCTTAGCAGACCTCAAGGCCCAGCCGATGGTATCATTGGGTGCTGCGTGGCGCGCCCGCTGACCGGTACTGAATGTACAAGCCGGCCCAGGATGTACCTGAGGTCACTCTCTTTCCACATTTGCGGATATTTGCGAAAACCACGTCCGGCCCTAGGCGAGGCCCTGACGCAATTCTAACTGTCTCATCGTTACAGTGCAATGTGCCAAGGAACGCAGATGGCAAGGTCTGCAGCTAGGCTTCTGCGACATTGGTCGATGCAGCTTTCAGCGCCGCTTTGTCCGTTGCCGACGCCGTTTGCCTGAGGAGCTCAGTTAGTCCGTCATCAGCGGAGGAGCGTCTACCAGACACTCTAGGCGGGGATCGAACTGCACAAACTAGAAACTCTGACATTGACGGCGGCCCTGTCACGTCTAAATGCGTCCGATGTCGTCAAGTAGGGCTTTCATTTTTTCGGCTGCTGTAAATGCGCCTCGGGAGGCCGGCGAAAGAGAGAAGGCGCTCCACTGTTTTAAGAGACAGTTCGTTAAAACTAAACAATAATGATATCGCTTTAGAATTGATGGATTAAGTAATAATAATAATAATAATCATCATCATTATCATCATATATCTTTCGCAGCTGGGGTACAGTCCCTCCCTGTGTGTGGCTCACCTAATGGAAACTGAAGTCTATTGTCGTTCACGTGGCGGATATTTTTCTCGGGTGCGGCTGCGTCGAGACGCACAAATGGAGGCACCGAGATGTCCTCGTGCAGCCGGTCAAGAGCGTCCTTCACCAATAAGTACTGACAATGGCGGTCTAAAATAGACCGTACCGAAGATAGCGGATCCAGTACCCGCATCTGGGGGTTCGCAGCACAAAACGCCTGTCAAAAAGAGCACAAAAACACCGTGTAGTTAATGTAGTTATGGGAATGGCCCCTGACGTAGAACAACAAACAAACAATCAGATGATGCAACTGACTATCTTTACGTTTGATCATACGCACCGCATATATATTCACTCAAGCTGCAAACAAATACCTTTCTAGACTGAAAAAAAACAGCTGTATTTCCGTTTGTCTAACGTTATCGAATCAAGGGGTAAACATCTTCGTATCATCTCAAAGCGTAAAAAACATTAAAGTAATAAAAGAACATTCAAAGCTTCCCTAATATAGTTGCTCGAGTGGCGGACCGTACGGCCTAAAGCCTGAACGCTTGAAGGACTTAATCGAGCAGGATGACTCTACGTGTACCGTGTTTGTCGCCGCCACAAACATTTGTACCATAGTTGTAAAAGGACGGCTACCAGAATTTGTTCCACCTTAATTTTACAGAGCTAATATTCTTGCGTGTTGCGCGTGAGGTTCTGATTAATTCTGTTTAGCTGTAAGCCATAACGACACGCGAGTTTAAACCGCGATTTGATGCGGTTCAGCACGGAAGCATGCGACGCTTCCAAAATCAGCAGGAAGTCTGATTTGTCCGATTCAAAATATCTGGAATCCATCTCAGTAGTGCGGGGGTTAATCGGTTCAAGGGGAGTCTTCCCCGAAGCAGCTGGTTCGTTGAAAGCATCATCGCATGATCTATACATCACTACTGTCACGATGATACGATTATATGCTATGATATATGGTATATGCTATATGATACGATTATATGCTGTTATTGTCGAGGCAATTCAAATAAAACTCTTAAATGATCGTCAATATGAGCTTCGTTTGCGGCTTGTGGTGGCCACTCGCTCCCAATGTAACGTACTAGTATTGGCCACAGAGGACGCAAAAGCCTGGCCAAAAAGCTACGGCAAGTACTCGCGCCACGCAGCTCTGAACGATATACTACCCAGGACTCCCCACACGGAGAGTCCTGGGAATTACATCATTCTGCCTACATCGCCTGCAGGAAGGAGCCCGTTGTCTTGCTATCATCCAGTTCGGCACTTCGCCTAAATGGCATGGCCCAGGTGCCGTGGAAATCAGGAAAGTACCTTGTGTGGGACGTGACGGTGTGAAACACGTTGCCGTCCTCTTACCGAAATCGAGAATCGCGCCCGGCTGGCGCAAGAGCCAACTTAGCGCAGCAAAAAGGTCCAAAATATCGTTAAATGAAGACTCGGTTCGTTTCGCAATAGAAGCATTGGACATACTCAGAAATTCTACGCTCTTTTTTTCTGAAGGAAATATGCAAGAGAGTAATTGGTGAACGCGACAATGAGAGGGAGGGAGTATTCCTATCAGCAGGTAGTTTGCCGGGTTGTTATCTAGTGTCAATTGGAACAATCTTGCTTATAAATATATTGCTTAACATCCTGGGTGTTTTCCAACGCCCAGGAACGCCTACTTACTATACCGTATACTTGTAGTGAGGGTAGGCTTATCTAAACGCATCTGATGACAGCTTTTAGGATTAATATGACTATTATCACATCATAATTAACCTTATCATTGCCTCAAGAGCGCCTATTTAATCCTACATAAGTGTATATATATATATACCAATCCTCAGTTTTTGCCATTATAAGTATTAAAGCGAACTCGAGCTTATCCGTGTTAAAAATCATTACTGTGGTCGTGTGTTCTACATACAAAACAAGAGCGCAGTATGCCTCGTTCTCCGGACAATTAACTGTACCAAATGATGTAATGCGCATTTTGTGTATGTATTGCGGTTAGTGCCGACAGTCGCTTCCTCGCCACTTAATACGGACTCTTGCGGTGAAGGAGGCATTTCGCTGGGCCCTGTCCCCCCCCACCCACCCTCCAGCGACAACGACTGACGACTCACCGACCAACTAGCTTGGCTATTATCGCCGTAACTTCGCAACAACAGCAGTCTGTGTCAGCTACAGTCAGACTGCTACTACAGTAGCGAAATAGTCGGTAACGTCTAACCAACCCTTGGGTGTTAAGACTAGTGTCATATTCTAGTCATAAAGTCGTAGTTAGTAGTTGTGGTACACTCGTATGATTACATTACACGATGTGGTCAACTGCAAATGCACAAATGAACGAATCTACTCACGTCGAACCGTCGGCATATTGACGCGGCGTAGACGTCGCCTCCGATTTCCTTGACGAGCATATCACAGAGCTTGTGAACGATCACCGCAAACTGGCCTTGTTCCTCAAACGGCCGATTCAAATCCAACTACATTTTGGGTACACAAATACACACATATATATATATATATATATACATATATATATATATATATATATATATATATATATATATATATACATATATATATATATATATATATATATATATATATATATATATATATATATATATTTATATATACGCGTGTCCGCTGTTATTTGTGGTTGCTGTCAAATCGTCTTTGTGAACCATGGATATATGAATCATTCGGGCGGCCCACGAATACGGTGTCATCGTTGATCTAACTACAGCACCGGGAAAAAAGTCATCGAGTTTTTCCTGCTTTCAGTGAAACCAATCAGTGAAACATTTTACCTGAATTAAATTACAAATACGCTTCCCATGAACCATTGAAGACTCGCAATAGATGCCAAGAAATGGTCATGAATATAACATCAGCAGAATATGATTGTGCACTACGCATTAGTAACAGTACGAACAAAAATTGTATTAACGACGACGACGACAATAATAACATATGCTGCCAGGATCTACGTTGTGCATCGGGACAATGTACGTCCGCAGGACACTCGCCGATGCTATTTGAAAACGCACCTTTACGAGTTCCAAGTTGTAGTCCCTGTAATTGACAAATACTTACGTAAGAACCACTGAACATAGCAATACATACATATATTAGCAATATATACATATATTTCAACTAGAGCGTTTTATGAATACAGCTTTTTGTGAATATGAATTCATCAGAATTGATCTATAAAGGCCGATATCTTACCAAGCTTAAGATATCTTACCATGACTAGGTTTAATAGACAACCAGACTAGTCAACGAGGATAAGTTGTGAATACCTACGTTCACGTCTCTGGCTCGTTTTGCCAATGTATGCTTTGGCCCACACAAAGACACTGCATCGTCCACACAGTTCCAGTATCAATATGATGCCTTTACGAACCGCGTTTCTGCATCACTGTTTCAATGTGTATCCTTGTTAGGCAATAAATGTGAAGGTATATTTGAATCGCGCTAATTTAACCGACCATGAAAAGAATGCTCTTATCCAAAAAACTGCACACAGTTTATATTTACATAAAATGCCTATTCATCTCTCCTCCAATGTAAAACAGTCTAGGGGACTAATGAAAAACTTACAATCAAATTGTGACGGTGGCTCTGTCTCTGTGAAAATAATAATAATAATAATAATATAGCACGGCCTATGCAGAACATTCAGCCGAACGAACTAACATAGGAAGGAACGACTTCACAAATACCTAACTCGCCGTCGTTTAGGGTGGGCACACATGCCCATAAGCACTCATTGACAATAGGAGCAAAGCAAGGTGCTCAAGACACACCCAGCCGCACACCCGCGCCCCTCACCTGAGATGTTTTCTGAGAAGCTCCGAAGGAACATCCTTATCCTTTTTGTCGGACCACCAGTAGCCGACCCGCTGCATCTCTTCGTCACCTGAACGGTAATACTGTTTGCTTGCCGCCGAGTTGTCGAGGTCAATGTCAACGAAGACACGTTGACAAAACGTTGAACGTCAACGATCAACCGAACATGAACAGCAACCACCGTCAGCTGGTTCACTTCAACAACTACACGCAGTCCACGAGTAATGCACGTGTTATCGGTGTTTTCATTATTATTATTATTATTGCGGCTTAAGAATCTGGCAACCAATAAATGATGGCTAAACTCTGCACCAGTACCAACCAGATGGTAGTTTCTGTTTCACGCTAGTGTCGTAGACGCCTGTTAGTTGCTGTTGGTTGGTTGATTGATCAATCAGTCAGTCAAACATCAACCGAGCTCGGCCGGGTGACCCATCGGTTCCATCGTATCGCAATGCTCTGCTTGATGACGATGAAAGCTCGGAGCTTTCCTTTGCCTGCTTCGACCGACACTTCCGAAGTTCACCTACACGCAGTTGACCACGGACGTGATGACCCCGATGGTATGAGCATGCAAATACAGAAAGCATAGCGGTTAGAATAGAACAATACAGAAAAACACGAACAAGGAGGAGAAGGATAAAGAGGAAACAAAAAAATGCCTTGTCCTGTGATGTTGTTGTTCTTATTATTATTATCTGTTATCATTATTTTAACCATCGTGAGGCGTACAATTTGTGCTTAAAACGATTTTACAATTCGGCACATCCCTGTTCTTCTAACTGTTCTGTTCTGTTCTGCGACGACAACAGCTGCTGTCGCTGGTCCGTCAGTGACGCAACACACGACACGCGTTTAATTCTACTACAACAACTACTACTACTACTACTACCATAAACGCTCCTTAGGGGTGTTTCCTTTGAGTAAACAGCACATTAAATATGAAACAGCATGCGCCTTTGCTTACATGGTAAAGAAAGTTATATGATCTGAATCTTGTACAAGCATGTATGCACCTAGATAGAAAAAATATATATATATATATATATATATATATATATATATATATATATATATATATATATATATAGCGCACCAGAAGAAAACACCGAACAATCGAAACACAGAAAACAGCAAAACACACGTGAGAGGCCGAGTGGCACCGTGACGCACGGAACAACAACACCTCGAAATATCAGCTTAGTCAGCTGTCGAGGCGTTACCACAGTGGGCGGTTTATGTCGTTCGTTAGTAAGTAAATTTTTTTAATAATAATAATAGTAATAATAAGGATTTTTTCAAATAGGATATTCTATTGTCACAGTCACTATGTTTACTACTACGGCTACCACTACAACTAGAAATACAATAATTAGTATGTCAATGACCCTTATTACAAATGTCCCTTAGTTTCTTGTCGTGATATCTATGATCCAATAAACTGCTACGAATCAATACGCACTTATATCAGTTCGATTCGGTATATACATGTAAACGGCTATCCTGCTGCTGGTGGTGGCGGTGGTGATGATGATGATGATAAAGTTGATGATGTTGAGAAGCACCAATAAAGGTGTAATGGTGGCGACAGTTTATTTGACAACTGCCACCAGAACAACAACATCAACAACAACAACAGCACAACAACAAAACACACCAGCGTGACCGGCTAGTGTCCGGCTAGTCACGCTGCTCGTCACGCATGCCCTACAAAGTTGGTCATGATGGTGACGAGTGCTGACTCATCAATCAGTGGGAAAGTGGTAACAAAAACAACAACGACAGCAATGACAAGAATAGCAATAAGGGTGACAACAACAACATCAATGTCAACAACAACATCAATGACAACAACAACATCAATGACAACAGTCACAACCGGTTTCCCCGTGAATCCACGCACCTGTCCTGGTTACTACACACAAGCCCCCCCCCCCAACCAACAACCTCCCACCGCAGAAAATCGGTGAGTGCCCGCCTTGCAATATTGTAGCGTTCGAAAACTCGTCTCCCTCCCGTTAGAGCTACTAGAGAGGTGCAGAACGATTACTCAACACAAACTTAACGCCAAGGTTCGTTCGAACGAGCTGTTCGCGGACAGCTGCTTCGCGCGCGAATTCCCAACCGTAACCGTTTTTCGGGCGGACCGTTTTCTCAGCCAATATTTAACGTTCACACGGGGATGCTTCCGCATTGCTTTGTGAGACGGACCCCATAAATGCAAACGTGGGGCAGCAGCGGTGGGCCTCGAACCCGTGCACCCTATCCTAATTTTTCGGGATGACCCTCAGCCAAGATTTCAGCGTCCACGGTACTGCTTTTCGCATTGCTTCAAAGACCCCTATCTAGAGAGAGAGAGCTATCTAGCTATGGATGCATAGGTGCACGCAAAGCGAGTGCACGAAAGCAGGTGGACGAGACAAGAGAAGAAGGAAACCTCATCACTGGCCCTGTCCTAAGAGATCGTCAATCGTCACGTGTCACGAGCACGACGCCAGTGTCACGATGTCATTCGTCACCCTTATTCACTCATTAGCATGCGCTCTCAGCATTAGCATGCGCAATCCGTCAACTAATTAATTAACCAATAAACAACGGGTAGCGACCGCGAAACTCCGTCATCTGTTGTCACCGACTGGACCGATCGGTTGAAAGAGAGATCACTACGCAAAGCATGAAGTGAATAGCATTTCCCTTAAGAACGACATGGCAACTGTCTTCGCTGACAGAGTACCTGCAGTGATTGCAGTGGACCCATTTCGATCCAACGATTTGGCCAGCGGGAGTGAATATGGCACTATGAGTTTCCCTCCATCCAGCGCAGCAATCAATCAGGCCAAGACCTGCCAACTGTCATATTGTCAGTGGTCCATTTGAGGACTACTGTATGCGTTGTCTCTTTCTTTCCATCATCATCTCCTCCTCGATTAGGCTAAAAAGTGACTGAATGGCTGAACTGACCCGCAGTGAATTCCGGTTAATTGCTACCGATTAATGTTCGTTTCGCTGTGAACAAATCAGTGCAGAATGCATGCTCACTTGGCTTAACAGAGACACAATCAGCGAAGAAGCACTACACGGCAGAAGTAGACCTTAATCTCTATCAGCAAGTAAAAACAATTAGATACACGCGTATACAACCAGTGTACTAGCACGTCCGTGTCCATAACTGGAATGACAGGTGAAACAATGTATGAAACACACGGATATTCTGTAAAGAGCGTGTGTTGAAAATAATAATAATAATAATAATAATAATAATAATAATAATAATAATAATAATAATAATAATAAACTGAACTAAACTGTATCTCACAACCCTACCTATCTATATACACCTACCATACACAGTGGTTGTTGTCTGTCTCTATGACGCTGTCGCCGAATTGAAGACACGCTGCGCGCGCGTATGGAACAGCATGTACAATAGCAACAATCAACACAGCTCTGACGACAACACCAACAACAGCAACAACAACAAAGATGATGACGATGACGATGACGAACACCGACGACAATACCAACAATAACAACACTAACAACAACACAGCTTGACGACCCAGCTGACTACACCTGCAGCGTTTCTGCTTCTGCTGCTTCTAACTATAACCGCAACGACAACTAATCTAGTAGTTAGCTAAGTAACGATCTCTGGACAACAACCACTACCACCACCACCATTAGCACCAGCACCACCTTTACACCATTACCGGCACAGGCAGGACTGCTCTAATCTCGCCGCCACCCAGACAGAGCACGCAGTGAGTGGCACTGACTGCACTCGCCACCAACTGAATGGTGATCGCTGACGGCGGTGTGCAAAAGGGGGCGCGGTTACAGGCGGGCGCGGCCGCCGCCGTTGCGACTTGGGTTCCTTTCCCGCCCATTCGAAACTCTCCAGAGAACGAAGCTCGACGAAGCAGACACATCCAAGGTGCTTGTAGTATTGGTGGTGGTGGTGGTCGTGGTGGTGGTGGTGGTCGTAGAGTGCATACGATTGATTGTCTTCTATTATTTGTAGTATTCGTTTTAGTATTATTATTATTATTATTATTATTATTTTTTAGTATTTCCCTACAATTGTGGGACCCAAACGTGTACCCGCGTAGGCTCACCCCCCCCTAAATTAATTATTATTATTATTATTATTGTCGTTGTTGTTATCCTGACGTTTGTTAATACTTTTATTATGCATGGTGTTGTTGTTGTTGTTTTCGTTGTTGTTACATCCAAGGTGGCCGTGTTGATGGTGGGGGTGGTCGTAGAGTGCATACGATTGATTGTCTTCTATTGTTTGTAGTATTCGTTTTAGTATTATGATTATTATTGTTGTTGTTATCCTGACGTTTATTAATACTTTTATTATGCATGTTGTTGTTGTTGTTTTCGTTGTTGTTACATCCAAGGTGGCCGTGGTGATGGTGGTGGTGGTCGTAGAGTGCATGCGATTGATTGTCTTCGATTGTTTGTAGTATTCGTTTTAGTATTATTATTATTATTGTTGTTGTTGTTATTTTGACATTTGTTATTACATTGATTATGCATGTTGTTGTTGTTTTCGTTGTTGTTGTTACTATCGACTGCCGGTGAGTAAATACGGGCCGGGCGCGCGCCATCAATGATTGCATTTGAGAGATCAGGGGAGCTTTTGAGCGGGGCTGGCAACGACGGGCAAATAAATAAAATACCTATCATCAACTGACCGATAAACCGACTCAC
Organism: Dermanyssus gallinae; assembly: GCA_003439945.1. Lineage (NCBI taxonomy): Eukaryota > Metazoa > Arthropoda > Arachnida > Mesostigmata > Dermanyssidae > Dermanyssus > Dermanyssus gallinae. Next base: position 454,568 of record QVRM01005080.1, read on the forward strand.
ATATACTCTCACCATCCACTACTGCTGTCGATTCTGTGACTGCCTGCGGTAAAAAGTGCTTGATACGAGCACAATAAGTCCCCCGCCATCGAAGAACGAAGCAGACCACTTTATTTGCAGGAAAATCGGACGAAAATGACTTGATAGGAAAAGGAAGAGAAGACAAGAGCGGATGGACAATAAATGGACCTATTTACCCATCATTCTATCATCCATCGCCTATAACCGGTCATCGCTTCACCACAGCGACGATGTGCGATCTTCTCGATGGTGTGACACCACCCCCCCCCCCCCCGATAGCAGTGAGTGTTACCACCATCTCTTGATGGATGGACTTCTTGATGGTTGTCACAGACGTTCATGACACTCGTTTATACGTCGTCGGATGAGATGATGAACACCTTCACCAAGATCAACATCCCTACCATCATCCCTATCATTTGGCTGCAGGGTAACGGAAAGGGAAAATCAGCAGAAGCTGCCGCTGCTGCTACTGCAACAATGCTTGGCGGCGTTTCATGATGTTCCTCTAAGAAAATAAGAAACATTGTGGGTGGTGGTAATGTTATTGATGATGATGATGACCGCTAACGATTGATGCACTGCCATTGCAATTGCCAACGCTCGATTAACTGAACAATGAATACTGTTGTTCTTGTTGCTACTGCTGCTGCTTCTGTTTGTTATCGTCGTCGTCTTCGCCATAAATTAAAATTCAAAGACATTATTACACTTCGTTCGCGGCGCCAGCTGCTAGCAGACACTCAATCGACAGCATTTGTTGTCCGACATCGTTGCTCGTCGTGTGACGACTAGGAGAGAGGTAAGCGGAAGGCCAAATGCAAAGGGGAAAGAGGCCAACCTTCTGACAAATGGAAGGGAGCCCTTCCCAGTTGGACGGCCGATGTCAACGAAGCGTCGTCGGCTGACCGAATCGAACAGCCTGACACTCTCCTTCCTGGTGTTTCCTCTCGCGCTTAGGCCGCATCCTTTAGCTTTTCCCCTCTCGGCCTTCTGCCCATGTCTCTTTCCACCCACCCTGTCTCTATATCTCCCTCTCCCCCCCTCTCTCTCTCTTTCTCCATTTCCATCTCTAGCTTTGCCATTTTTCTCCTGTCTGGTTTCTCCGGCAAGATCTCCGGGGCGGGATCATCAGCATGGCAAGCGTGTCTGTTAGAGCAGCCACCGGCGTTGGAAACGCTTCGCCACGACTAAACTTGCCATTAGGTAACAACTGTAAAAACTGACCTAACCTACGCGTTCTACTAACTACTAGTTAGGCGAGTTGCCGACGATTGACTGCAGTAACACCGGCCGTCATGGAAGAGAGCTAAGCAACCACGACAGACAGGTGAATGAATCTGCCTTTCGTTCGTAATCATTCTAGATAGTAGCGTGATTGTTGTGTGCTAGAATGACGATTTACAGATGAAGTCAATCATGCGAAGTGAACACACATTCGTATCGAAGATGAATCGAAGTGAAGACATCACCGCCGGAAACCGGATGAAATTCGGTGAAGTGAACAACCACGAAAATGAACGGATGAAAATCAACCGTCGTCATGGTCGTGCTGCAGTTTCTACATCTATACCTGCTACCTCCATCACCGCCACCACCACCACCACCATTACCACTAGAGATCAGGGGTTTATTTATTTATTACTCCACGTAAAAACGTCGACGTTTTGTTAGTAAACAACAACCGCACCGAAGTTCCAGTACCAGATTTCGCGGCCAAATCGCATCGCGCACTGCGACCGCCAACCACCGCAGCACAGCGTGGCTGTTTCAGTCTATACGTGGCGTTGTCGCTGTCGTTGTTGTTGTCATCGATGTATATTACAGCAGTTTTCTTTAAAAGTAGCAGTTATTATTGGTTATGGTGATACGAAGGCGGGGCGGCAGCAAAGGATAACGACTCATACGTCAACGAGAATACTCAGGCTCAGCGACTTTATCAGCAACGCATGATAAAGTCGTGCGTTTTTCCTACTACTACTACTACTATCTTGGCCAACCTATGTACATACACACGTCTAGCAGTGATTGACGTCTAGCCTGCGTTAGAAACTCTCTCTCTCTCGGTTTGCCTCCGTAGAACGGCCGCTCTTAACAACGGCAAGATCTTTCGTTCTTGCAACGATCAGCTGGCACCGAATTGTCGTCGTCGTCGTCATCGTCATTTACAGTCATCGCTACTGACTGGCACGTGTGTCAGACTAGCCGTCAATATCGAAGCAGCGATAGCAAAAACAGTTCTTAACCGCCCTCGATTGAGACCCCTCTCTCTGCCCTTCGGCTCCGACACCTCTAGGGGGCTCGCTTCGGCTGGAAAGGTATTGACGGTAGTGGTGGTTTCTTTACTTCATGGTTCGTTCTGGGCGGGCAAGTTCTAGGTGACAGACCAGAGTTCTAGATGGCAGACTGAACGGCTGACTAAACTAGAACTGAATTGCCGCTATCAGCCCTTCCTCCAATGGATTGCTGCACTTTTTCCCTGGCCCTCTGTATGGCCTGAGGTGTTTATCTTGAATTAAGTGAATGGCGCCAGAAGAACCCACACAGTGTGCTAGGAGAGAGCTAGGACGACAAAGCTTACGCCAGCAGCTCTTGTATACGCAGGAAGGTTGATAGAACAGCAGCCGCGCAGCGGAGCAATCAGTCAATGTTCCCTGTTTGTTCAGTCCCTTCTCCGCTACAATAGATACAACTATGTGTATTATTCACCTGTTCTCTCAGCCTATCTCTCTCTCGTATTATATCTTTCTCGCCTACTGTATTCTGTATATATATATATATATATATATATATATATATATATACATACAAGTACTATATATATAAATATATATATATATATATATATATATATATATATATATATATATATACAAACATTTACAGATACTAAACATGTCTGACAGTCAGTTTTTCTCGGTCTCATGTACACGTCATCTCACTTCGTCTAGTCACTTTGGCCATCTACCGCATCAAAAGTCATATCCTCACCGAACAACGTCACCTCGTAACAAGCTCGCCATGACGATCCGACGAACATGTCTAGTCACAACCGTCACAGGGTGAGTGAGAAAGTCCGAAATTTGTCACTAATAAGTTTCGCTTTTTCATTGGCTATGTAGGCTAACGCTGTCTACCAGCAGATTCGATTTTAGAGGATGCACGTGTTACGCTTAGTTAAGTGTATCTCGTGCGATTGCGCATGCGATTCCATTGCCGTTGCACCAAACAAAATGGGAGACAACCTTTCTAGGCGGCTCTCCCTGTTATTGGGAAAGGTACGGTCCAACTCACTTTACAGGCACTTTACTATACGGGAGACACAATTTACCTAACTATTAATCAGTAAGTGTCATTCAGTGTCTATAATCTTGTTAACGACGTTGCCTAGGGACATTCTAGAAGCGCTGGAAGCTGCTTTTCTCTAGACAAGGAAATCCACCACAACAAGATGAAAACAGTTAAACATTACTTTAGTCTATGTTCTTGACCAGCGCTTCGTAGCTATCTCTCTAAGTATTTAATGCTTCAAAAAAACAGGCATGTAGCAGATTGCAAAGCGACTACTACATGTCTGCGTCTTACGGTGCAAAAGTTATAAACGCGATATTTAAATTGCACATTATACGCCAGCGCCAAGTCACGGATGCTACATATATTTTTTTGTTATTACGATTGGACTCGTTGTTGTCGCCATTCGAGCAATAGATTCTTTTTTTCACTCCCAATATGTCCGATCAAGTTCAGTAAAGAGACATGGCTTAACTGGAGCTTAACCAAAATGAAATACGAACGTCCCTTAGAACAGCAAGAGCGCGCGCTGCACTAGAGCCCCGAGGTATCGGCCCAGGCAGAAACACGACGCCTAGTTGTCTGAATTGCGATTGCTTTGCAAATCCTTAGCTGCTGTATCGTGTACTGTAGTTTATTCGTATTAATTATATAGTTCGGGTATTAAGGCATGTTCACCGAGGCACGCCGAGCGGGGAAAAACGGATCTCGAGAGCAGCCCTCATATATACCGTTTGCTATACAACTATCGGAACTTATTTTGGGGGGGGGGGTTCGAGAATGCTTGATGCACATGCGTCACAATCAACTAGCGTGACTAGTGTGGGGCTCACAAACCCACTAAACCCGTTTTCCTCCCTACCCCATCAGGCTCCGCATTGCTTTGGCATTACTTTGAAACCAAAGTACCGGAACCTAGCAACGATGCACCAACGTTTATTCGAACCTTTCCAAGCGGATTAGAGGCAGCAACAGAAAACCAGCACCAAGAATACTATAATGTGATATAATTTTGCATAACCTGAAAGATACTCTTCCTTTAATGTAATGTGCACGAGCCTTACAAGACACAGAAGTTGTGTTTTCCGCGATTAAAAAGTGTATTCTTCTATAGAGCTGGTGCCATGAGAAAGATAAATAACATAAAGCGGCTTCACTGATGGCACAACGTTCTGTTATAAACCACAGTAATTATCATCTTTATTGTTACGAGTTAAATAGAACAATTTAAATAAATGTAAAAATTGTTAACCTTTATCATTTGTATTATGATTATGTACTTACGTTGCATACGTTATTTATTATTCTACAAAATATTACAATCAGGCCTGATCTGAGTCACAGAGATAAGAAAACCCATACACTTAGTGTAGCACATACTACCGATACGATTGCGTATTCGATTCAGCACAATTCTATTCATTGTCCCGCTTTGCAGGTTGATGTGCATCGTTGCCACTCTGGTCCCGTCAGTGTACCCGCAGAACCTCGACCTCAAAGCCCCGATCCTTGACAAGGGCAGAGACGAGCGTCTACCCCTCTGTGCGGCGTGCCGCATGCTATCCGCCGAGTTCCTCAAGGGACTCGAGAAGACGCAGCGCAACAAGTACGAGGGAGGCGACGCTGCCTACGAACGCGAGCGCGGCATGAGGTACGAGGACTCGGAGGTGCGACTGATCGAAGTCCAGGAAGCGATGTGCGAAGAGCTCAAAAAGCACGCCGGCCAGTGTCGGGACCTCAAGGAGGAGCACGAGCATCTGCTCGAGGAGTGGTATAACGGGGGCCGAAAGCAGGACCCGCCGCTGTCGCTCGAGACGTGGCTGTGCGTCGATCGGCTGAGCGTGTGCTGTATGAAGGGCCACTTCGGGCCGGACTGCAAGCCGTGCGTGGGAGGCGCCGAAAACCCCTGCTCGGGCCACGGCACGTGTCGCGGCTCGGGCAGCCGGAAAGGCAACGGCACCTGCAAGTGCCACAAGGGATATCAGGGCGACCTGTGCGAACAGTGCGCCGACGGGTTCTTTGCGAACGCGTCGACGGGAACCTGTGACGCCTGCGACAAGTCGTGCTCGACGTGCCGTGAGCCCGGCTCCAAGGGCTGCGTCGTCTGCCGCGAAGGCTACGTGCACACGCAGGAATGGGGCTGTTCCGATGTCGACGAGTGCATCGAAAACGAGGAGTCGCCGTGCAGTGGCAATACGTTCTGCGTGAACTACGAGGGCGGTTTCCACTGTCTCGAGTGTGACAAAACCTGCGTGGGCTGTTACGCAGATGGCCCCGATAACTGTGTCAAATGTGCGAAGGGCTACACTCTGAACAAGGGAGTGTGCACAAAGAAGGATATTAACAGTGTTCAGGTAATGCACTACTACTTCGCACACTTATCACACGACGGCTAGATAGGTACGTCATTTGACCACGTTTAGAAAACTGAATCTGCTCACCCGTAAGTCACAGGGAATAGCGGTACATGTATTGTTCAGCTGCACGATTTTTAGATTGAAACCGCCTTTATAAAAAGGATACTAAAGGGGGGTGTTCTTTCATTCTGCTGTAGTTTGTGTTAATCCAGTCGTAAACCTGGTACACGAAAACAAATGGCAGCGTCGTCGGTTTAGTGTCTAGTAGTGAGCAGCAAGTTATATATATATATATATATCATCTAATCCATCGTGATACGTGTAACATATACATAATGTATTATATTGAAAATAAACTCATTAGTTAGGATGTTTATATATATATATATATATATATATATATATATATATCATGGTAATGTTTTATCTTTACAGCGTCCCAGGTCAATATGGCGTCATACTCATTTGTTTTCTTTGGAACTTTCTAGGTGACGCTGACTCGCTGGGCAGTACACTTAGGTCTTATCATTTGCACGGTCATCATTTCGAAAAAATCGGTGACTCTTTCGTCCATGATTGGCGCCTGTGTCGCGATGTACATTGCTGCGTCGGAATACACGACTGGCGAGTGGGAGAACTTCGACGCGCAGAAGTTCTTTCGCAGTTTTGTCGGCTAAACCGTCACACCTCGACGGTGTCGTCGTCACTTTGATGCAGGAGAGGTTACTAAGACAGCAAACCGAGTAAAATCGCCAAGAAAAAGCATGACCTTTGCTTCGACTACTGCTGCAGATTTTCTCTTGCTTTAAATAGCGAAGGGTGGAACCACGATGGCGTCCTCTAAAAACCGATTCTACTCGTGTTTTCCTGGGCGTGTTCATGCCACCCGAGGCCAACTATCTGCCTGTTTCGAAGCCGACACACCATGCCACTTAAGAGCCTCAACTAATTAGTGCATATAATTAATTATAGGGTCATAGGACGAAAAAAGGGCTTATCACAGCTTGGAATCTGTAGACTAGGCACTTTTGTACTTTATTTAAATAAATGTATGTATGCTGGAGTAGGACGTGTTCTATAGCCTTCACACATGGACATATGTACAGGGTCCTACATTTAAATTGGACCACAATAAGGACGCTTCTCCTTAGTTTGTATCTAAATAAAAATAGACATTTCAATAAAATTGATTGTACGTCCGTGGTGGAGACATCTCTAGCGGACGTGTTTATCCAAAGCTGATGGAAAATACATTAAATATTTCTTAAGTTGATATTCATTTATTATTGCAGTGTTATGTGATTAACTCACCACGCAACGGCCTGTGAGGCGCGCGACTAGTCGAGTTTATTCTCGAGACAGCCCCACTTCGGTGCTCCTCACTTATCCTTGCCCCTGGCCTCAAATCGTTGCACATAATATTTATTTCATGTAACGGATTACCGTTCTAAATCGGGGCCTAGCCCGCTCATAAGCCAGTTTCAATATGTGATTTCGAATGTTCGCCAATGCCAGTTTAATAGTAAGTGAGCCGATATTTGTTAGGCCCTTTAACCATGAACCTTACATAGTAATCGAAAAATTTCAATCTGAGTTGTCGTGCAGCCACGAGTTCTTATTAGAGGCTATGCATACTCACATGTTTTTCCACGAGATGGCTCGTATGATTGTTGTTTTTTTGCTAAAAACCTATAGAGTGTCGTTTGATAGAGTATCTATTTACAGTTTACCAGGATTTGTAGAATATATAGACTTCTTTGTTTACGGTCTTACCTTTCTTCATAATATCTCCTTCACGTGTCACAACACTCTGGATGTGGAGATAGACTGAAAATTTGGTTTCGCTCCCATAACAGGGGACATCTGCTGAATCATAGGCGAACCAGTGACCGCTCTTGCGATTGATTTTTGACTTTACCTCAATACTTTCTCGTCATGAAGGAATCGAAGAAGGCCAGCCACTTCATACTTGTTATAATTTAGGAGCAAACGACACCGCGCAAAGGTACTTAAGGGAGGCGCTGTCTCTATGTCCTAGTCTGGTTCCCGATGTCTTCGTGAACAATTTGACAAGTGATAACTCCACAGTGGCAAGTGTGACAAAATTTTACACTACTTCAAACAATTCTGCTCGCGTACCAGGTTTACGACTGGATTAACACAAACTACAGCAGAATGAAAGAACACCCCCCTTTAGTATCCTCTTTAAAAAGGCGGTTTCAATCTAAAAATCGTGCAGCTGAACAATACATGTACCGCTATTCCCTGTGACTTACGGGTGAGCAGATTCAGTTTTCTAAACGTGGTCAAATGACGTACCTATCTAGCCGTCGTGTGATAAGTGTGCGAAGTACTGCATTACCTGAACACTGTTAATATCCTTCTTTGTGCACACTCCCTTGTTCAGAGTGTAGCCCTTCGCACATTTGACACAGTTATCGGGGCCATCTGCGTAACAGCCCACGCAGGTTTTGTCACACTCGAGACAGTGGAAACCGCCCTCGTAGTTCACGCAGAACGTATTGCCACTGCACGGCGACTCCTCGTTTTCGATGCACTCGTCGACATCGGAACAGCCCCATTCCTGCGTGTGCACGTAGCCTTCGCGGCAGACGACGCAGCCCTTGGAGCCGGGCTCACGGCACGTCGAGCACGACTTGTCGCAGGCGTCACAGGTTCCCGTCGACGCGTTGGCAAAGAACCCGTCGGCGCACTGTTCGCACAGGTCGCCCTGATATCCCTTGTGGCACTTGCAGGTGCCGTTGCCTTTCCGGCTGCCCGAGCCGCGACACGTGCCGTGGCCCGAGCAGGGGTTTTCGGCGCCTCCCACGCACGGCTTGCAGTCCGGCCCGAAGTGGCCCTTCATACAGCACACGCTCAGCCGATCGACGCACAGCCACGTCTCGAGCGACAGCGGCGGGTCCTGCTTTCGGCCCCCGTTATACCACTCCTCGAGCAGATGCTCGTGCTCCTCCTTGAGGTCCCGACACTGGCCGGCGTGCTTTTTGAGTTCTTCGCACATCGCTTCCTGGACTTCGATCAGTCGCACCTCCGAGTCCTCGTACCTCATGCCGCGCTCGCGTTCGTAGGCAGCGTCGCCTCCCTCGTACTTGTTGCGCTGCGTCTTCTCGAGTCCCTTGAGGAACTCGGCGGATAGCATGCGGCACGCTGCACAGAGGGGTAGACGCTCGTCTCTGCCCTTGTCAAGGATCGGGGCTTTGAGGTCGAGGTTCTGCTGGAACCAGCTTTTGCATTTTTAACAGCCGCTATGCAATACATAGTGGTTTTTCAAAAAACAAGGAGCTATATACTCACTCGGGGTCCGTCTGGCACAAAGAGCTTCAACAACTCCAAATGTTCTCTTAAATTCCTAAGTCACATGTGCATTTTCATTTTTTATAGGGAACGAGCTTTTACACTGCTACCTAAAGTTAGTGGATGATGAGCCAAAAATTATATATATATATATATATACCTTCGCTTAACAGCCCTATACAGTCTAATCGGCAATTGCTGCAATGCTCGCGCAACTATAGGAACATCGAACAGTAGTCCTGTCATTGTGTCTACAAGCAATTGCAACGATTCTTCTGAGCACGTTGCAAGCATTCCTAACGTACGAAATCTGTAAGAAGCGCAGTACTTAAAAGCACATTTAAGCCACAACGCTTTCGGCGTTGCCCCGTTGAATTTCAGGCAAACTCTCCTCTTACCGAAAATCTCACTAGATTGACAATAGTTTGTTTCCAGCGCCAGTCTCTGACTCACCTACTCCAGGAATTGTTTCGTGTGCTTGCTCTATATGATGTTCTCTGCATCGCAGTGCTCTGCGTGACTTTTCAATTCCAAGGATTTAATCATGTCTCACATAATGAGAAGCCGCGTCATATATACTTTAATTAGAGCACTGTTCAGCGCACCCTGAGTCCTAGCTGCAGCCCAGCGACGATGAGTAGTACGGTGGTCGAGCATCAATGCATGAATAACTAGAGAGATGTATTACATATGCATAGATCTGTAATACATTCCATGACGGCGAAGGAATTGCTTGGACGTTTCAACCACGCAATTTATCCTTCCCTAATCTTAAAAATTGGCATTAACCTCCTAATGCTACTATATCCCTTATTTAAAAGAAAGTAAATGTATTTTCAGCATGACATCGTACCTGTAAGATCAAATACAAAATCATTTACAGTTCTTTGGAAGTCGCCAAAGAAAAGTTATGCCAAAATATCACTAATAGTTCGGATTATATTGTTGTAATAACGTTTAGCTGAGAACGACTGATCGCAATGTTTTGATTAGCTAAAATAATTTATTATGTTATTATAATATTTGGTTATTTATAGGCTAAAGTATTGGCGACATATTCATGCATCCTCATTGAATAATCTTTAGAAGCACGCCTGATGTCCACCCACACGTTTTTCTCCTCGGGACCTTACTCACTATGGCAACTATATATCGTATTACCATTATGTGAAAAAAATCACCTTATCGACATATCGTTGGTCCAAGTTCGTGCAATTCTTTTATCAGCTATAACTGCGATTTATACCATAAATCCTGTAAATACCATCGGGTGTAGGGCATATATGTATGTATGTATATATATATATATATATATATATATATATATATAATAGCATGTCACGAAAAAACCCTAAACATATCGTTTTAACCATGTAGATAATAATTTCACCAATAGATTATAATAAATATTTCAACTTTATTAAATTACGTGCATTTTGTATAAACAATGTACGAGCGAAGGTATATATATATATTTATATACACACAACAATTCAATCATGTACATCATATATTTATAAAACAACATGTACAACCGGCTAAAAGATGCGCATCTCTTATTGCTCTAAATATCGATTATAACATAGACCTCATGATGGTCTGGTTCGTCCCACACCTGTAGGCTGGCATAGGTGATCGCCTTCACCTCGGTGCCCTGAGGATGCTTCGCAAGATCGAATGGCTCCCCGTAGGCACGGCACTTGATTTTGAACTTCTCCTAAAAGCAGATATCGACGTTAGCGTGCTTACTGTATCGATGATATAGCCGAGTGTACTCGAACTGTGGCGCACGATTATAACACGTTGACCCATATATATATATATATATATATATATATATATATATATAAACAACACGTCTAAATTCCCTTACTTTTACTTACTGCGATTTAACTGAATTTTACTGAATCAAATTTTCTTCCCGGATGGATTCGAGTGAGGGGCAATGAATGACTCTTAAGTAAAAATTTGTACAGCGTAAGTGTCCTAGTAATAAGTGTAAATACACACAATTTACCTTATCAAAGCGCAGAATTTGAACTTTGCGCGCTATAAAGTTCGGCTCGGTCGAAAACGAAAATAGAAACGCGTCGAGAAAATTGTATAAAAGATTCTCCATATCCGAACCCGACGCTTCCAAATCCATGTGACCTCGCATTTCGACCTGTAACCGCAAATGGAACACTTCACTTAGTATAACGCAATGTTCTGGAGAAGAGTTCTGGATGTGTGTGTATACATGTATGTATATATAAGACGTGAGCAAACATTTTGGTTCTTAATCGTTTACAACGAAAATAATATTTACCACAGCATGCGGGTTTATATAATCATTAAAGCAGCTTTCAACCGTGCAAGTGTTTTTCTTAATTAGTTGATTTTGTTTTTTTCCAAAAACATTATAGGGGAAACTATAATGTTTTTGGGAAAAAACAAAATCTAGGCGGTATAGCGCACGCTTCCGTTCTAAATCGTGTATTTTCCTGAAGCGGTCTAGTAAAATATATCTTCTTCTGTCAAAGGGGTGCGAACGTTTCTAGGCAATCGTTTCTTGGGTTCACTACATTGGTTTAAAGTAAGCGTATTAAGCATCGGAGTTATCCCAAATGTTTCAAGTAAGGTCCAGATCGAGACTAATTTTGTATTATTGGACAGACACCGAGATGCAAACGGTGATATTTGTAGCATGTGTATAACTTAGACGTGTCTATTGAACATCCCGACAGCTATCTTGTGGTGAGCCACTGTAAACTCGGTTCATCAACTATTTTTGGTTTCATGCCGATATCGTAGGCGAGCCTTACAGGAATACCAAAGGAGAGAGACTATATATTATATAAATAAATAAATATATATATATATATATATATATATATATATATATATATATATATATATATATATATATATATATATATATAATATATATATATATATATATATATATATATATATATATATATATATTATATGATCGTGTGTGAGTGTCTGAATATACCTTATCGATTTCCGTCATGTAGCCAAACATGGCGGTAGCAACTTGTTCGTAGCATTGCTCGATGTTGTCACCCCATGCATGAAGTTGCACATCAGCCGTGTGATCGAGATACTCGTAAGTACATTTCGGGACGAAAAGTTCGGTAGCGGACAGTTCCCGTTCGACAAACTCGAGGCTATCACCATCGTCTCCCATTCTGTCCTAGTTTGCAACGCTGGGTCGTCCTGGATGGAGTACGACGTGACATGAAATATGCAGCAATGACTTAGCCGTAAAAGCGGCAGCAGCAGCAGCAGCAGCGTAACAATATCATTTGAGAGTTGACGGCGCCCGCTGTTCAAAGCACGGCCAGCAATCGTCTTAATTAAAATGTTGTAACAATATCGATTTTTAAATAATAATAATAATAATAATAATAATAATAATAATAATAATAATAATAATAATAATAATAATAATAATAATAATAATAATAATAACTAGAACAGCCCTAACAGATTTCCAAGTTATCGAATATAGCTTCGCACATATATTAAAATACCAAGATTAAATACTGCTAATAGTAGTACCCCACATAATAATAATAATAATAATTTTAGATAATATTCATAATATTAACGTTTATTTGTCATAATTGTAAAAACACCTATCAAACAGGTATATTAGTCATTAAGAACAAAATAGTACTAAAAGCTGGATTCAGAGTTCATAACCTTCGTCGTAGTAGCGGCACGGTTCAAGTAGGGAAAATCAAAAACCAACACCACCTATTTCACCAACGCGATACGTACCTTTCGATTAGGCAACGCGCTCTTTTTCTCGCTGAGATTCGCGCGAGTTGAGAGTGCGATACTGCTGACGACTTCAGCAGAGAAAAGTAACGTAATGCAGGAGACGGCGCCTCGGTGAAAACGCAATCGTGACTGTGTGTGCATTCGCGTGTGCAGGACACTTTATGCACTGCGCCAAGACGAGTCTGCCTGACAATGATACGGCAATTCGGTCAGGAGACGCCACAATCCGCCGTGCACCTTGCGCGCTTGCAACTAAAAGAGCTATATACTATTTATTTCTGACTTCCAATCAAACAATAATATTCATTGCCCACTATGGTGCCGGTGATTCCGCTCTAAGCGACGGAACGTGAAGCCCTCGGACTGCAACGCCTAAATTTCAGAACTCGTAAAGGTCGGACGCACCTGGCCGGGCATGTTGTTGTTGTGGTTGCTGTTGTAAACACAGAAATACACTATGCGGCACCGCTCTGCGTAGCATAGCAGTAGTAAAGCTAACTGCCGGGTTAACAAGTCGCTGTTAACAAATTGCTGAAATACGGCCAAAAGACTAGCAGCGGTCGCAGTTCGTGAAAACTAACACAGTAACATCGACAACAGTCCAGTCCAGTCTCTTCAATCTATCCGATTTAATCGGCACAGATCGGCAAACGGTTAGTTCTTCAGAGGTTGACGACGATCGCTGTACTCTTTCTTACCTTCTAGGAGGTAGGTGAACCACATGTTGTTTGTTGTCAACAGTTAGTTTAGCCTAGAGTTGGCGCAGTTTATTCGCGACAGTACGCGCGCCGCTCGGTGACTAACAGACAGAGACCTGTCAAAGGGTACTCTGTAGGCGATTTGCATTGTTCGATTCGACGTGTCTGCTGTGTTTCGGTCAGCTGTACTATATATAGTGTTTAATTATTAATTTGTTATGTAACGAACGCAACGTTTGGATTGACGTCTTTCTAACTATATGTATATATATATAAAGCTAACTAACGGCATATATTAATATATATATATATATATATATATATATAAAGCAGAGACAACGTTTGCCGTCAACATGGACGATCACGGTGGTTTATTTAGAGAGCGTTTAGAGAGTTTCGCTCTCCAAACGCTCAGACAAAGGCGTCAAAAAATTGTATCGGCTTCAGATCAAAGCAGTAATGTTACGCTGCTCTGTTTTTGTTTTGCATTTTCCTCATGGAAAGTGTTAAACATTTATTTAGCTCATTGTAAGCGCACATTCTGTTTGCAAGCTGGTATGGCTGTGCTGGTTAAACAAAAAAAAACGCAAATGCGCTATCTTATTGAGTGTTTGAAATGAATGCATACTACTACGAGCCACGGCAATGTTGATTAAATAACGGCAAACGTTTCATGTATCTTTGATAGCGTGGCGGGCACATACATTGACGAATACGACGTTTATGCTGTATTGATAAATAGTCGTTGTCGAGTGAGTGTCGAAGTTGTTCACCATTTAATGCCACCGCCTGGTGTAAGTGCTATTGTTTGGTATGCGGTCCCCGTATATACTGAAGAAGGGGGGAGGAGGAAATTGTCATTCGTTGAACAACTGTGTATCATTTCATACAGCTCATTATGTTCCCGGGCCATGATTGCTATTTCTGTACCTAATGCTATTGTCGTTGTTCCTTTTGTTGTATCTTTAACGCTCTTCAGCCTCTCACTCACGAAGCGCTATGGCGGGCGAAACACGAAGAGGTGACTCGGAAAGGATCGGCCTGGCGCCGCTGGTCGCCAAGCATTACAACTCCCGGCCAGATCAGGGCCGAGAGGGGCGCAAGGAATCGCGTATCTTTCATATGCGCTCCTTCAACAACTGGGTGAAGTCGATGCTCATCAGTGAGTCGTCCCCGTAGCTGTGTAGATCAGTAATGCTGTCATGCTGCTCGTTTATTCACGTTGTGTTTCATTGTTTTGTTATTGATTAGTATTGGCTATCAGACTCCCGCGCCACACTAACGAGCACTTGTGTAGTATTTTCTTAAGCTCGAATTTCTCGTGTGTCGACTGCAGCGAAACTATAATCGCGGGCCTTGGCCACTTTCACCGTCCAATAGAGGACATTGTCTAGAGCGTTGATAAATTTCCAACCAAGTAAGTCAACCAAGCGGATCCTGTTTTCTGCATGGAAATCCAATAGTGCAGATTTTGACATGCATGCTAGCATGCGCCTGCTTAAGCTCGTGTTAGTGTTGGCGTCATTGCTGCATTTGTGGTTTTGTCTGATGTCTGCTTATGCTTGCGATCTTGTTGTGCATGTTTCGTTACGATACATTAATACAGAGTAGAAGCACACATGGGTTGCTCTAATCATTCTAGACAGTACCCTCTCTCTTGAGCGAGCTGTGGCCTCTCAAATTACGCAACTCCATGACGCAAATCGCTGCTTGGCTATGGCGGGCATGCAGTAATATACATGTGCGTAACTATTTAATTTAACCCGCTAGTAGAGCCTATAAATTAAGTATGATGTAGGATAATTTAACGTCATGAAAGCAGTTGCGTTACCAAAGCTAAGTTCTTCCTCGACACTGGTGAGTTGGTTCAGGTTCATTCGTCAGGTGCATTGGATCTTAGTATCTTCCTCGGAAGATAGCGATATTCTCGGCAAGCCTTGGTATCACTTTAAAATTGGCACACTATGTGCTTGGTCATTAATCTATATGTAGTAATTTTTCCGCTTTTTTTGAATCGCATAAAGGTGTATGAGTTTTAAAATGTAACTCGTCGTGGTTAATTTTCTTAATGCTATTGTCACACGGCTCTTGCAAGTGGAATTAGGAAAGACCCAAGGGAATATGCTGTACATGCAAGGGACGAAAATACATAGTCTTTAATTTCTTCGTTTGCCACTTCAAAAAAATTGCAGAGGTCTGCTATTCCTCATGAAGGTTGGTGGTTGATATCCTCGCCCCTCTGTATTAGGTTCTGACATACGACACCTTATTGGCAGGCAATAACAGTAAATAACTATATTAAGCCAGACATTGGTAGGGTGCTACACCCTTATTTACCCTGGAAGGCACGGACGCCGCATTTACAATTCCGGAGTAGTTCTTATCAGTTGATCTACGGCTCTAAGGCTGTTGGTACTTATATTATGATGATTAACGTTCGGAATACAATTTCAGAGGAGTTTATCAAGAAAGCCCGCGAGAATCCGTACAAAGCGCAGGGCGAGTTTCGGGTGTTGGACATAGGCGCGGGCAAGGGCGGCGATCTAATGAAATGGCAGAAGGGTGACATCAACCACCTAATATGTGCCGACATTGCTGAAACGTCCCTCGAGCAGGTTGGTAATGAGATTACCACTTCGTCATTCATGTTTGATCCTGTTGTTGTAGCTGGTGCTGCTGTTCTGTTGTTTGCCTCTGCGGAATTGAATTGTACTGAAGGGCTGTTAATGAGGCCGCAAGCAACCGCGGAATTTCTAGCTAACCGTATACTCACAAAAAGATGAAGAAATAGAGAGAGAGATAAACTAAAGCTAGCATCATAGTGCGTGCGAATGTAAAGGATATCGATGATTTTTATTTTCCCACCATGCTTGTGTTGTGGCTGCACGGACTGAAATGTGTGCTAGGCTAAGGAGCGCTACCTAGACAACAGAAATCGTGCCGAGCGGTTGGGCTTCGAAATTTTCGACGCCGAGTTTATTGCGGCGGACTGCACGCGGGAGCGGCTTGTCGACAAGTACTCGAAACCTAATATAATTTTCGACGTCGTCTCTTGCCAGTTCACCTTTCACTATTGGTAAGTGGAGATACGCTAGAACAAATAAGAGTTGTTGCTGCTGGTATCTTATTGTCAAGCGTTTTTTTTTATTTGTTGTTGTCGTTACTGTAGTAGCAATTGTCGTAGTTATATATATATATATATATATATATATATATATACAATATATATATATATATATATATATATATATATATATATATATATATATATATATATTTATATACAATTATATATGTGTGTATATACAATATATATATATATATATATATATACAATCTTCCCGTATAAGAAGCAACTAGATTTTATATTACTTTTCTGCTAGGATTTATCATTTATGCGGTCAAAACTCATATCCCGCGACTTAGCCCAAGATAATTACACCAAGTACAGATTAACTCAACATTCAAGCTATTATGCTTTGACCGGAAAATGGTCGTATCAACAAGGTACAGTTTAAGCTTTAATGAGTACCTGAGTTCCTGGACTTCCGTCTTTATTATTTTCAAACATTAGTTGCAAACTAACTGATATGGCTAACTATCATCAAGCATATATCAATTCAGTTTATTCACCATATCATTGGAAGTTACAAGCATATATATATGCTATTCAACTGAATACGTTATGTTTGTTAATATAGTTGGTATTGTATAGTGATAAACTGAGGGGTTGTCCTGCAACCAAAACTAGTCTAATGGTATTTTTACAACTCAGGTCGCAATATACAAATTCGTGTAAGTTCTGTCTTGGAATTGAATGTTTGATTACAGTACTTATTTCTAATAATATTGCTGCATTTTTTCAGCTTCGAATCGTTAGCCCAGGCTCGCTGTATGATTCAAAACATTTCGGAGCGCCTTTGTAAAGGCGGATATTTCATTGGAACTACTCCAAATGCCTACGAACTCGTGTGAGTGTGTTCTCTTTTTTTTCACTCTAGTTTGCTAGTTTGTTAGTGCTAAATAGCGTGTATCTATGTTTATCACCGACGATAACTGCGACGCTGGGACCTGTTGGAACCACCGTTCTACATAACTAATCTATGTGAGGTCATGATGCCGGTGTTTTCTGCGGTGTGCCTGTGGCTTATCTTTATTATCTAGGCGGCGCCTGAAGGCATCCGATGATCTGAGTTTCGGCAATGATGTCTACCAGGTGTCGTTCGCTTCGAAGGACAACTTCCCGCTATTCGGCTGTAAGTACAACTTTCAATTAGAGGGCGTCGTGGACTGTCCCGAGTTTCTCGTCAACTTTGAGATGTTCAAGATTCTGGCACGGGAGCAGGGCCTTGAACTGGTCAATCACTGGACGTTCGAGGAGTTCTACAACGAGTTTCGCAGCGACGAAGGCGCATCGCTGCTACAGAAAATGAACGCATTGGAAACCTACCCGCCGCCGCCCGGCGTCTCGCTTGCCGGTCGCGAAGACGACTACAACCATGCTCGGGTGGTGAACCAGGAGACTGGCAAACAACTGGTAAGAGGACAGAACTTAACTTAGTCAATTGAACACAATTACGACACGAAAATCCTAGATTCAGCGAGATCCTGAACCGGGATGCCGACAACGGGGTTTTCTGCCTATCAGCTGCGGCAAACGAGACCTACTGATGCTAATACAATTGACTGCTGACGGCTGCAGCCAATTTATATTATACCCTCTTTCTCTCTGTATATATGTATATATAGAGCTAATTTATATTATGTCAAAATTTGTATATATATATATATATATATATATATATATATATATATGGTATAATGTGGTACTCATACACGGACACCACGGTAGTATAGAAGCTAATATGCAACTGTGGGCTAGTACTGAGGCGCTCCATCCCACTAGAGACAAGTCCTCTTCACATTTTCCATTTGACTGGGAACTTGTCTTGCATTGTGTCAAATAATCGCGAAAAGTGTACCTGCTAACCAATAGCCCTCTATTATTGTGCAAGTATACTGATATCTCGACGGCCTAGTTGGGGATAGATGCGAGAGGATTGCTTGCGCACAGTGAGGAGAAGTGCTTTACTCTTTGCCGGCGCAAGGGCTAGTCTCGCGCTTGTAATCCAATCGGAGACACTGGTCAGCGTTTCCCTAGTTGTTTGAGGTTCTTGTCTGGACAGTAACTACGAGATTGTCGATACGCGAACAGTTTCACAGCAGGTTAAAGATCCGCGAGCCTGAGCACGTTATTGTAGGGAATATTCCACAGCAAGGGAGTCAAGATGAACCCCAGAGAACAGAACTTTGCACATCTTATTATTAATGTATAACTATAATTGAATGTGTCTGCTTTATATGTAACCGAGCGAGAGAGAAACAAGGATGCTTAGGAATTTTAGAGCGCATGCTTAAAAACGGACGATTCGGTACAACTTTATACGAATTTGATTTAACGCTACACATTTTCTTCATACAAATCATACTACCTGTAGGCTCGATATTGCCTGCCGAGTCAAAAGCGATTGGACATTAGTGGTGATTGAGGTGAACCCTCTTCGTTCCCATAACTGAGTTAAAAACAGCATGA
This sequence comes from Dermanyssus gallinae, assembly GCA_003439945.1. Taxonomy (NCBI): domain Eukaryota; kingdom Metazoa; phylum Arthropoda; class Arachnida; order Mesostigmata; family Dermanyssidae; genus Dermanyssus; species Dermanyssus gallinae. The sequence continues at coordinate 473,635 of QVRM01005080.1, forward strand.
ATGCAAATGAAACTGTTTATTACAGAGTGCACATGAGTTAACGTTACGTGTCTCGCCTCATTACAGGGAACTCTCTCGAATCCCGAGTGGGAGGCGCTTACGATCTACGTGGCCTACGCATTCATCAAGAAATAGCCACACCCAACAGTTTTAATAGGCCGCGGACTAATATATTGTTTGCGGCGACGAATCACACATGGCATATGGCTAGATGCTATAACTTGTACATATATATAAAAAAACTATATATGTGTAAAATAATTTAGTGTTCTCGTGTACAAAGGGTACTTTCCTAATTGCCTTGTATAACGCGTGACTCTTAATTGCTATGTAAGGCAATCTGTTGAAATCTGAAATAAACTAAATGATTTGTATTTGAAGTAGGTCTAATTTCTATATATATATATATATATATATATATATATATATATATAAGATGTTGTTTGAGGGAGTAGTTACCTTTAATGCGATTGATATCCACCGTCGTATATTATTTTCTGAGGTAATGAAGCAGATAGTAATAGTAGTTTATAACATATAACTAGCATATATATATGTACATTGTAGATTGATGCAAACGTTTTTGCCGTTTTTAGTAACCACTCGTTTCTAAGATTTGCAGCGCCTTCTAGGCAGCATTAACATGAGAAAGAGTTACACATTTATGATAGAGCTGCAATAACTGCATCAGCAGGTTGACTCGAGTTTAGCGCCCAACACTTAGTGAGAGAAGGCAAATTTTGTGAATGTGAAAGGCTTTAACCTGAACGATAAACCAGGTCGACCGGCTGATTATCCTTAGCAAGGTGCCATTAATTGAGGGTGAAACTACATTAATGATCAAATGCATGTTCTTGCAACGGTGTGCTTTCATTTTAGGCAAAATAGTAGGCAAACGAACGTTTGCATTAACCCTCATATACAAATAGAGAGAGAGCAGAAGCCGGAACGAATCTGTCTTCTCTATGCTTTTCTCTCTCTCCTCATCATCAGCTGGGATTTGTTTGTGCGAGTGTGGCTTCACCCCTTTCGCTTTCTTGCATACGAAAAAAAATCAATCACAAGCGCTTGGCAAAACTTTATATGAACAAATGTGTACAGGTGGTTGGTTGGTTGGCTGATTGGTTGGTTGTGACGGTTGTTGTTGTTGTTGTGCCAGCTGCTTCTGCAGCCGCAGCACCAGCACTTCGGTAAGCGCAGGTCGCTGCGGTGACACCTGCAAACCACCACCACCACGACCACCACCACCACCACTACTAGGACAACGACTACTGCAGGTGTTGATCATAAGAATGATGATGAGCTCGCCGCACGGCGCTCGCGGCGTCGACGGCTGTTACCGTGGCTGCAGCTCCACGAGACCTCGAGGCGCGCTGTCATTGGGTACCGATTCGGCGACCGAGGAAATCTCGTGCGGCCACGTTCGCCTCAACGTCCGAGCTGCCGTCTGAGTCGAACTCGGAACTGTCGGTCTCGTAGTTGCCCAGACCGGGTAGAACGCCCAGCACGCGCATAGTTGGCGATACAACAGCCGCAGCAGCAGCAGCAGGCTGAGACGCGCCACCCGCGCCAGGCCCGCTGCCTCCGCCGCCATGTCCGCTTGCCGCGGACGTGGGCGCCTGAGATCCGGGCGTGCCCGAGCCCGAGTCGGAGGTCGGCGCTTCCTTACGCGCGCTTTTCGCCACCACGGCCGACGCTGCTGACGACGGAAGACCGGCAGAGGCGGTTTCGCCGTCCTCGCGCTTATCGCCGCTGTCGTGTGGGGGCGGTGGCGGCGGCGGCGGATGCTCGGCCTTCCGTTTGATGGCGCCAGCGAGGAGTTTGGCCTGCGACCGATGGCCGTCCTTGGCCTTTTCGGTGGCGGCGTGTCCGCCCGAGCTGGCCGGCTTTCGCGGCTCGACCCGCTCTGGAGGGACGGCCGGACGGGCGGCGAACTGCGAGCGCAGCTTGAACTCCTCCAGTTCGCGGCGCTCCTCCTCGCGCTGTTCGCGTTCGTGGCGCGCCCTCAGATCGTCGACCTGCTCGAGGAAGTCGACCTCGTCCGAGTCGAGCCCTTTGACGAGGTTCTTCAGCTGGCGGGCCTCGTCCCGCTCCGCCTCCTTCCTGAGTCGCTGCTCCTCGAGGCGGTCGAACAGCGGCCGCATGTCTTTCGGGTCGGGCGCGGGCGCTTCTTTCGGATCTTCGGGCCGCCGAACACGTTCCCACTCCTCCTGGCGTTTTCGGTTAGCCTCCTCCGCCTCCGACTCGCTAATGAACTTGTTCAAGCCCACCGACGCCATCGTTAGCACCTGTTCACGGCTCTGTCTGTCTGTCTGTCCGACTGTCTGCAAGTACGCAGCGAAGCAAAAAAGCACACATCTGCTCTAGATACACTTAAAATACCACGGTTTACTTTCATTTTAATGGTCTAACGCATGTGTCCGCTCTAATTATTATCTTGGATGAATAATATGTCTTTATCCGATTGCCTTGCGTCTCTACGTCTATTCGGAGCATTTTCTAGTTTGCTACAATCTGTAGTAGTGTAATGTTTTGACCAGCTTCAAATTTGCAATCAGCTTTGTTAAAGCGACCTTCACTAGAGTGCAATCGCAACTAATGATAAATATCGCACATTGAAATTAGTCTGCCGCAACTAATAGTAAATATCGTCAATCTAGATTAATCTACGTTAAAATTATGTTTACATCATCAAAAACAACAACTAGCTTTACTTTAGACGTCAAGGCATGTAGACATACTAGTAGCAAAATCATTGTTGTGGATTATTGCATACGTATTTTTTTGGTCTTTCTTTACTTAGCGTTGGAGTGGATGGACCGCAATCAGCTGACGTTTGCACCGGAAGAGGACAAAGAAAGTTAACCTTATGATGGCCCCCCCCCCCCCCGATATAAATTAGGAAAAGGGAGAAGTACCTTGGGATCCTCAACACGGTGTTGACCAAAGTCGCACGTGTAAAACACGCCACGGCAAAGGCACAGTGTACCTCCGTAAACCTGGCAGGGGATTATGTCTACAGAATAGGAGAGCACTAAGAACGGCCCAACGGACACTAGGAATGAGAGTGAGGCGGGCGTACCGCATGGTTCAGACCGAAGCCCTCTTGGTCCTACCTAAGATGCTAACCTACTAGCGGGAGCAAGAAACAAGATACTTCTAGAGGAAGATCTGGATCTCGCCAGGGGTGCCACTATCGCAGCCGGGCAAGAGAAATGGGTGCTGGCTACACCCGGGGTATTCAGGGTGAGCTGGACTAAGAGTGGGACAGCTCGGACATATTTTAGACTGTCCCCCGTAAATGTCAAAAAGTGACCAACTTCAAAAAGCGACAATCCACGGCTGTTAAGACGAATCGGTAGCGGCGCATTAGAATGCCCATTCTAGCGCTGCATTAACATGCCTATAATAGTTGGAGCGCCGAGTTTTTCGTTTTCAGCCCAACAGCATCCTTCGGTGAAATATGCGGTAATTCAATAAAGTCTGTAACGGCCATCTACAATGCGATTTTTTGGCAGACGTATGGCATAATAACATGATATACTTTTGGTCACATGATGCTGACAGTGAGCAGACAGAATGTAGAACGGGTTTCCAACCTACAGCAACTGGCAAATTTGTAAGCCTGACCATGTGCGAAGCTCTTCCTGTTTAGAAAATTTAGAGCAGTTATTCTAGATACACCGCTCCTACAGAGGGTCAGTTTTCAGAAGGTATCTTCCGCTTCACAAACTTGATATAAGTGCTAATCACAATATCAACGCGGAGAAACGGTTCAATAATAAATGGTACTCACATTCCCGATGACGAGTCTAAAACCTATCAGTTTTCAACTAAAGTCAGTCTAAATCCTATCAGTTTTCAACTAAAGTCAGTGTAAAGCATATCAGTTTTCAACAGTATTAGTGGGAAGACAACTCACGAAACTCCGCACTAGCGTTTAATGAAGCCTAGCGTACAGTGCTGAATTCAAGCCCGCTTAAATGACGCACTTTCCTACACCTTGTCGGGCCTGATCTTCAGGCTAACCTAGCTGATTGTGCGCGGTATGTATCGTTCATTCTTTACATCGTATGTGTTTATACTTGTCAATACGTGGTCAGTTCAGAGGGTGGTCGAATTCGCACGCAGTATTCTTTTCGATCTCGGTTGTTCTCCTGCCCGAGCTATTCCGAACAAATACATATCCTGTATTGGACTGCTTAATCGGACGATTATCCGAGCTCAATGTCACCTTTAAACCAAACAGGTTCGACTTGCCAAAAGCAAACAACACCAAAGAATTCCCACTAATACTATGCCCAGGTTATTTCCACTATTTAAACAGGGAAAACGAGCCTCGATAGGTGAACTCAATATTCATCACTAACTAACACACTTCTTGGTGTTCACTCCAACAAGTTACGAAGTCAAAAAAAACATTACACGAATGGCGTCACTACATCTGATCACATAAATGGTTTGTTCGCTTGGCGTATGGCTTAACGGGCGCATTGTACGAAACAGTACCGCCTAATCGTGCAACTTATATCCCGGTTCGACTATCACAATTCTAGCTGATTCGAAGAGCTACACCCCCATATTCATTTGTGTAATAAAATTTACTTTATGCTGAAATACGATTCACACTCTAATCATTCAACGCTAGAAGCTAGTTCATGTCGGTTAGATAGCACCGCAGAGTTCTAATTATCTGAAGAATTGCATTTCCACACAGGTTACGTGTCACTCTAATCAGAGTGTTGCTTCGTGTTAGGACGAAAATACCGACATAGTGTCACTCTAATAGTTTCACATATATATTTTCCTTCGTGTACATTGTGTATGCTGTCTGGTAAACATGTATCATCCAAGCTGAACACCTATTAACTCAATCGATCAACTATTGATCGGACACAATTGTAAAACCCATTTATTAACTATGAATAAATGCATAAACATACATATTTAAATATGGAGACTGTTCATCATCACTGATGTTCGTTTCAGTAGTAGGAGAGCATGAAAACACGTTTCACCCCTAACATCAAGCCCAATCAAATATGGTCGTATGTGTCAGCGCAACGCAGCTACATTTCCAAACAAAACACAAACAAGTGACAGAAGAGGCTCGTGAAATTTGCAAATTTTCTTTTTTACCGCCCACAATTAGACAATGTAAGGTATTTCCGAAGGCGCGAGGAAGCGTCCGAAGAAGCAGGACATCCTCTAATCTCTCAAGTTGCGCCATTTAACGAAAGCCACGCTCAGCTGGCTAAAATACAAAAATCGTCGTCTGGAAATAAGAACATGATCCACTTCATCGTTAAGGAAAGATGGTAAAACGTGGTGAAACACCAAGCGCACCGGGCTTACGGCTTCTGGTGGATGATGCCGAGTGTTGGAGTGTGAGAAACCTTTTGCTAGTCTTCAGGAGGTTGCCGACGAGAGTTCAAACAGTGATGATGCTGATAGAGGGTGGCTGATTGGCTGGCTGTATCGCTCGATCGCTCACATACAGACGCGTTGTGCTTAGAGAATAGAGCAGGAATAGAGAATGGAACAAGCAAGAGCGGACGCGAGAGAACGCGAGAGCCTTTGTGCAATTATCGAACACAGCAGATACAAGCTTGTAGCTTGTACTAGTTAGTTGTAGCAACGTTCTACAACATTGCACGTTCGCTCATTCGCTGTCTGGCTCTCCCTCCATTAGCGGAGGACACCCCGAAAACACAATCAAACGATCACACGCACACACCTGCTACTTGATTGTTTATCGTCAGTGATTGATTGATTGAGCTTATGTCCGAATGTACCCCGCAAACTTCGTGGCGGCTGTCTGGCTGGCTGGAGGCTGTACTGTAAGTTCTGCGGCACGTCCCGCTTGCCGCACTCCCGCGTGCGTTCCGTGAGTTAGCGCTAATCGACGGAACGAGAGACGGGTGTCGAACCTTTCAGAAGAGCGCGAAAGAGGGGCCCTGGCAGGCACAAAAGAGCAGGCACAAATGAAACACCACAACACAACAGTCAACACAGATGAATGAGTATTGTTGTAAAGCTCGCGCACAACTGCTATCCGAGTCACAGTCGAGCGACAGACAAATCGACTAGCGGCTCTCCAGACTATTTACTACGAATAACTGCGAATAATACTGCGTTGGCGTATTGCTTGCTGCTGCTTTTCGAGTTGGTACATCACAGTTGTGCGCCTCTTTTTGGGTATAACGTTCAAAATAAGTTCGTAAGAGTGTGGTGGCTCACTCGGTATGGTTGAACACCTACCTACCTACCTACCTACCTATCTACCTGCAAGTGAAGTTCGTTCGAGAGTCGTATAGAAGTCGCGGTGTGCGCGGACGAGACCTTCCGTCGTACTATACGTACTTTGCATATACGTTGTGGTGTTGTAGCTGAATACAATTCACGATACGCTGATGATACGAGAGTACATTTACGAGGCAATGCTACTGTTATTGCCCGTGGAACGGGAAACAACTGTTACTACGATATATTATACTATGTGTGAACCGCAATGTCGTAGGCTGTGCGAATGGGAAAATAGGCGATTGTTTAGGTTAGTCGGGGCCGTCAAGAAAGCGCGCTGAAGTGAGTCCTGAGGTTAAACGCAACGCGGCCCAAATATGTTGCACAAAACACCGGTCATTCCCGAGATTCGGATATATTCGCCGTCGGATAACGGCGAACGCGATTCGTCCGACGAAGACCGAAAGCGAAGTCCCGTCACCGATGCGAACATCCCGCAGCGGCGAGAAAAGAAGACGGGTAAGTGTACATATGATCCTAGTGCTTGACGAAGTCCTGAGACAAAGAGGTGAGGTTCTGTTCCTCAGCAAATGGTGGCCCCATCGGGTCATTTACGCATTTACGAGAGTTACGCTACAGATCGGTGTCGATGGAGTCATTCACCTGCTTGGATTGCAGCTGTTGGTTCGACAAGCTGATTACCTTGAATTTGTTTTTAATCAAATTACATAATAATATTATTCAGCGATTCGTTCATTATATATATATATATATATTATATATATATATATATATATATATATATATATATATATATATATATATATATATATATATATATATATATATATATATATATATACATATATATTATATATATATTGTCAAATGAATTATGCCCACCAGGTCACGTGTATGAGCCACCGGGTGGCGCCGACGACATCAGTTCCCCGAAGAATTGGTCTGCGCCGTTGAACATCGTCAATGAGGTGTGCTACTTCGACTTCGAGCCGTCGGCCTGCGTGTCGTGGCAAGGCGTGTTTAACATGCGGCCGCAGAACCTGCAGGCTATTGCGTCGCTGCAAAAGGGCCCATCGATCTCACTTCACAAGGCGCGACTCGGCTGCGTCACTCCAGCGGCGCGCAGTCTCGAGGTACTCCGAGAGTATCTTCAGCCGAAGATCAACGTCGAGATACGCAAGGTATGCGGACCACTGCACACTAGAATAGACGATTTACAATGATTATTTTTTTGTATTATTTTTACACGCTTCTTACGCTGATAGGAATTGCGTTGTCGTTGTTGTTTTGACGGCTCACCGGTTATGTCTGTATTTGCGCATGCGAGTGATATTTGCATTGGCCATCCGTCTTCGTCGCAGCGTGCGCAATCCTCGCGTGAAGTTCTACTTCAGTGCAATGATTCTGAGTATCTGTGATGTGGATCTAAAATGCTGGCCCTGTGCGCGCTTCATTCGTTACTTACTCCGTTGATGTCTATCGGCATTTTTATGTTTCTTGGCGCTGTGCTCTTGCAACTACTACCGCTCATAATATTCGCTGAACTATAGAAACCATTCTATATCTGAATTTATTGTTTAATAAAAGTAGCCTAGATACACCATATGCTCCCAAGAGATACATATTTATTATCAACTTTATGATTGAGAAAAAATTAAGTAAATTATTAGATAGATTCGAGAAGAGATACTAGCATCTCGCGCGGATCGTTGCCTTATTATATTATATATCGCTGCAATTACTTTACTAACACGACGCTGGCGTATATATATATATATATATATATATATCGGGAGCTTGTGGGCTCTAAACCTGGACCGGCCACTCTTAAATTGGTTTCTATGGTTTACAATTTAGACAAGGTGGATGCCGGGGTGAATTATAATTTACCATGATCGGACAAAAAAGGGGGAGCACAGATGTCTGAATAAAAAAGCTTGTTTAGATTACGCACGTTTAGATTTTCCGGGATGAAAGAAAAACTATACAAATACAGTTTTACTGTATGTAGAATATTTATGCAAATTCAACTCCTCACTGGGTGCGCGTTTTAGGTAATTGATAAGTATCTGGACGAATACTTTAAGCCGGGCATCGAGAATGTGCGCATGAACAACGGCGACAACTCGGTTGCCGAACAGCACCTCCAGGCCGTCTGCCGGCAGATGCTGGAACAGGCGAAGAAGATGTTCTCGATGCAGCCAGTGGGCGTTCGCGGAGACCGCGGCACAAGTCCCTGTTCCGATCTCGAGTCCGGTCGAAACTCGCCACTGCTCGGCGGTGAGCTTGTCCGCCGGAAGCACTTCTCGCGAAGGCACCATCGCACCTCGCCGAATCGAGGCTATCTGTCCGACTCGGAAAGCGACGCCAGTCAGATCAATACACTCTACGTGCCTAAAAAGAGGGTAGGTACACACTGCGGCACACTCATTCGGAATAAAGCTTTTGGGCTACTCACATTTATGACTGACAGAAGCTAGAATATCTGAGAAGAATAATGTAAACCTTAGCTTAGTTGTCTCCTTGTACATAAACAGGAGTTAATTCAGCCAACGATGTTTGTATTTTTTGGAAAATATCGTGTAGGTGTTCTGCTAATATTTGGCTTCGGGCTGCTTTTGTAGGCGAATAAGACCAAGAGCTGGTCCGGTGGTTCAGGCAGGTCGACGCCAGCCTCTAGGACGTCGTGCAAGTCTGGAGAGGCCATCAAACGCGAAGGCCCTCGGTGGGATCCTGCGCGCCTGTCCTCCGATACGCTGTTCGTGATGGGCGCCCGCGCCAACAAGGCGCTTGGCCTTGGCGCTCAACGAGGCCGGTTGTACATGAAGCATCAGGACGTCTTTCGATACTGCGGCGATGCCGAGGACAAACTGTGGCTGTACGAGCAGAATCTCATGCCTTCGGCTGGCGGTCGAGCGTTTCTTCTTCTGTTAGACGATATCAAGTACCTCGCACAGACGGACGAGTACCGTGATGCATCCGGAGTACAGGTAAGGTTTCGTTAACTTATGGAGGTGACAGTTGAAACGTGAAACGTTCCTGAACTTATAATGACTGTGATATATTTAACTACGTATATATATATATATATATATTTCTTCTTGTCGCCAGACCGAAACGACCAAAATCTTTCCGTTTGTTTTGCTTAGAAACGCCATTAATCGGCTTTAGGTTTTAAGAAGATTGCACGAAAACGTCTGACGCAAGAGGCCTGCACTCTGGGAAAACAACTCTTGAATCCTCCATCACGACAACGCACCGGCGCACACATCGTTACTGATTTCGGAATATTTTATGACAAATTCGATTTTTATATTTTGGCAACCTCCTTATTCACCGGACTTAACTCTCTGTGACTTTTCCTGCTTCCATGGATAAAAAATTAACGCGGCAACGTTTTGAAACTATAGAGTTGATAAAAAAAATCGCAAGAGCGACTCAATTTGATTCCGAAAGACGGATTTAAAACAACGTATCGCGGGGTTATTTTTAATGGAACAAAAACATTTTGGAAGGTTAAATAAGCATTATTTTTGTTGTATTGATATATCGGAACTTTTCGATCCGCTCTCATATATATGTATATATATGTATATATGTATATATATATATATACATATATATATATATATACATATTATATATATATATATATATATATATATATATATATATATATATATATATATATATATATATATATATAAGGTCTCCCACAATTCGTCCAACAAACTTTGGGATCTAGTACAAAACTCGGCGAAAAAATATTTTTTCAAATGGAACAAGGGACTGTCTTTGTTTGGAGTGAGAGCGAAATTACCAAACGTGGTTGTATCAAGCTTTTTATCCTGACATATCTTCACTAAATCTGCGATTGCGAGAGTCTCAGTTATTCTATCGACAAACTAATCATACCTGCGCGTTTGGAGGAACATTCTGCATTTGCATGTTGATGCATTCTACGTGAGCTCAAAGCAGAACAAATGTTGTATTAAACGTAATCCTCAAGAAATGAAATTCTTTGCAATTCTTATATTTGGCTTCTACGCTCAATTTCCAATACGTTAGAAGACTTTTTTCGCCTAGCCGTACTGGCTTCCAAAGCTTGTTGAACGAATTGTGGAAGGCCCTGTATATATCGACCTAACCGTTGATAAAATGTCCCGCATGCAGGTGGATGATCTCGAAGGTTTCAAGGTGCCTGAGTTCATGATCAATAAGATGCATTCATCGATGCTCTCGCTCCGCACAGACATAGCAGGGTCTGGTGGCGGCGGCGGCGGCAGTGGAGGAGGGGGCAGCGGCAAGAAACGCAAACATAAAAGTCCCGCGTCCGATCGATCGCATACGAGCACCGTAAACATTGGTACGTCACTTATGCTATGCTTATACTCGCTCCGTATGAGGCAAGACGCGTAGTACAATATTAGAGGCGACACACATATGTTGCCATGGGCACTTTTTCTACTCTGCTACATTTGTGAGAATTTGTTAGTCTAATAATTAATCATTTGGACTTTAATTTTGCGGTGTCGTTCGGGCTCGTTCGCAGGAGAAGTGAAGCTTTCTCCGCCGTGTGCGTCTCCATTGACGGCCGAAGAGGAAGAGGTTCTTCAGGGCGACGAGGCTGCTGCTCTAGGTCAATTACCGCCATTGCAGCTAGATTCCGGCTGCAATCTGCATCTGCTCGATGAGCCAATGCTGCACGAGGAACCAGTCGATGAGCAGGAAATAGCATTTATTGTCGATATTTAGATATATTTGGTTTTGTATTATTTCTATATTAATTGTAATATAAGTCGCTAAGGTTTATGTATATAACTTTGTTATGGCAATATATTATATTATATATTTACTTTATTACATATTATTTGTATATTATTTATTATTTTTTATAGTAGGAAGCTAGTGCGTGAATTGTGGTCAATTTTTAGCCCTACAGTCGTTGGCACGTTGTCACTGGGAACTAATTTTCATCGATTTCCCAGTGTGATGCGGCTAGCTTGATGTAATTGTCGTAGATCTTGCTCATTCAGACGAATAATTGGCAGTCTTGGGCAATTGTACTAGTACGTGAGTTTGTATATGCACAGATTTTTTGGATCATTATTGATCAGTAGTGTGGATCAGCCAATATTTCAACGAGGCGTAATGATTAAAGCTCCGCACTCTAGCATTTGTATTTCCTTCAGCAAAATAACAATTGCTACCCTGCTACACCTGCTAATTCTAGTCAACCTCAGGATGTTGTGGCCTCTGGCCTGGCCTGACGGTACGAGAATTTTCGTTTAAACTAACGGGAGTTCGATCGATGGACTTGGTCAGGAAATGCCAACCTTCAAAGCCAAGTTTGGTACGTGATTGTTTATACACATTTACATCAAATGCTTTATACATAATGTACAGTATCCGTGATATGAACGACGTTTGTTTAACCATAGTTGCATCAATAGCAACATGAAGTGTAGCGCATAGTTTGCGCAAATAGGAGCTCTAAGAGCGGGAGACAGATATACGAAACGTCTTTATACACTTTACGTCTACTAAGTTTTAAGATTAAAAGGATGAAAATACTTATTAAAACTACAATAGAAATTTATTTATAAAAAAGTACATCCCTCTTTAGGGTCACACACTTCTTTGCACTGCCGTACAGTTTCCGGGCAGCTACTGGAATGCTCCTTTTGGAACCGTAAGTCACAGTGCGTTTTTACGGGCACGCCTCGCCCTGCTGAGTGTTAGAACCAAATTGAAAACATGAGGTTTTAATTTCGAATTTAATTTTGAGAAAAAGGTATCTGCAGATGCTAAGTCGGACAAAAGGGGGTGGTCCAAAATGATCTCATTTGTTCTGCCAAAAACTGCTTCACAGTTGCTGCTCGAGCACACTGATTCTCATTCGCATCCATTACGAGGTTTTTGGCGCAATTATTTTATGCCGCGGAGCATAGAGATTACCAGACTTGCGTTAGCAAAACAAAGGTTATACGGTGTTAAGTTATGCTGATGACTGATGCTGTTATTGATTGAAAGATCAAATCACGCAGCAAAATCAGTCTTATAACTTAGTAGGCGCAGTATATATATATATATATATATATACCGTAAAAAAACGAAAATAAAGCAGGATATTCCAATCGTGCAATGTTTCTACCGGCATAGGCATGGGGTATTTGCGTCGAGACATATACATGATTAACGTTGCTCAGAGAATCCTCACATATTTCAGAACTGCTGAAACTTTATTGTATATCGCACGGTTTTGTATATATATAACTAGATAGGTGGGCACTTGGTAGGTTGAGTAGGTGAAATGTAGGCGATGTATATATGTAAATATATGTAGTTTGGAATTGCAGTGTTTTATGCACTGGCTATTGTCGTTTAGTCGGGCAAAGCTTTCGACGGATATTGCAAGAGGCGGTACTTTATGGCGTCTCGAGTTTCCTGTTTTTCAGTTTTCCTTGTTAGACGGTTGTCAATGAGTCTGAGGCAGAACTCATTGAGGTGGCCATTACCATGTATGCTATACGTACATCGTTTAAGAAGTGTGCGCCTAGTCGTGCGAAGAGTACGGCGATAGATTAAGCCTCATTAGTGTAGTTGAAGTTCATCTAGTTCAAGCTGTCCCGGACGCTGCGATTGATCGAATCATGTCGTGACGTGCCCAGGGTGTAGCCAGTAGAAGTCAATCACTAATTGCCAGATTTTATTCCCATACTATTGATCGTCGTCCTGTATTTGACAAAACCGTCTGTTCAGGGACGCTTGTATGTTATTATAATAATTTTATCGCTGTTGAGGCTATGCATGTCGCGTCAGAGAAAGATAGTGTCAGCTGTTCAGGGAAACGATGGATTCCGAAACGATGGTGCGCAGTTGATTGACTAACGATTGTTTGGATTTGTTCTTTACGGCATTGATCGCTTGATGTATTTGTCGCGATGACCTACTACTGACAAGGTCTATCTGTAGAGTAGTGGTATGTCTGAACCATCTGCTTGTGGATTAAGAAAATATCGAGCCAGATATACGCATGCATAAATGATTAAAATCGCAACAGGCTCAACGAGGACAATGTTGAGCATAACTAGACCTGATGGTGACGAATGACTGATGTTTGCTGTCGGAACTTATTGTACGGATCAACGATCCGTACAATGGATGGGTAGACTAGAATGTTTCTTACGTACCCAATACAGTGCAAATAAATTATTGCTCTCTGTGTAATTTATATGTTGTGTTGTTACTCCATCATCCATGAGATGTACGTGTTCTTTATGTGACGGTTTTTACTCTTCTCTCTAATAATATATCTAGTTTAAACGGGGTAGCTGACACCTTCTTCGTGTGAGCGGCTTAGGTAATATTAACGCCTCCATTTTACGTTCGTTTAGGCTAGTATCTAGTTTTCACTATTGTGGCGTATGGTAAAGCCATCTGTTGACATTTGTGGTGGATCGGATTTAAAAGTGATTAAACGAAATTAACGTGGTACACGCACGTTTCTTCTTTAGTTTGTTACAGTGAAATCTACCAGAATAGTTAGTTTGCACAGAATCACTGAGCGAAACAAATTGTAGGCCAAATCGGCAATATCGTAATTTCACTCATTTTTGTTTTGAATTGGAATACAGGTTGGCTGGGGTTTGGCTTTGATCGAGCGTCTTGAGTCGATCCTCTCCCTTCGATCGGTAATGAGACGTGCCACCATCGCCTGGTTTGAATGGTGGAGGTCGTTGGGGTTTTGGCGCGGAAGGCTGTGGCCGTCCTATGATTGGCTGGTTGAGATGCGCAGTCATCGGCTGCTCTAGGGAAATATTTACCTGGTGCAGGGACCTCCATGGTCAAGAGGGCGGAGACCTTAGGAGAAGGTTTTCCCATCGCACTTCGGCAGGGCTGAGACCTTAAATGCATACATCTGACACTTATTTTTCCGCTTGCAAAACAGCGTAGCCAGCCTGTGCCAGCCCGTGACTGAGCATTGAAGGTGCTACAAAGTCAGTTACGGTAGCGTCTCAGACGAGTGTCTTTCCACTCTTAAAGGCTGTGGGGGTCATTCCGTTAGATCGTCGGCAACCGCTCGCGCACAGGACACCCAAGTTTGAGGACACATGAATAGCCGCAAAACCTAGGGAGAGGGGCAGGGTATTACTCAGAGCAGCGTGTCTCATCCAACGGCCTACGTTGCGGATGCGGGATGAGCCATGGTGACCCAAAAGGTTGCACTCTTGTTTCTCGACTAGTGGGTTTCCAAGGTGGACGCGACATACATCGTAACGACAAGGTCCTCTGAGAGAGTCCAAACAGAAGCATTTGGTAGAGTATTGAGCCTTGCACCCTCTCAATGGGATTGCTAGAAAGCGTGCATTGACTACCTGGTCCTTTTACTGGATCAATAGGATTGGTTAGACGAATCGTGAAGCAGTTATCCAGTTAGGTTAATTTCACGGAGCAGGCGTTTTACCCATGCTGTCTAGAAGCAGGATCTTAAAGGAAAAAAGCCCCAGTGTGCACCTATGAGACTCAGGCGACTTAAAGAAGATCTCAACTACTCCAGCGAAGTAGCCAAACTTTCTCCCTGTTATCAAGAAGTATGATGGCCAGTAGTGCGAGGCGGGCCTCATCGGTTCTGATAGTCTGAAAAAAGGTTGGCCATCAGTCTGACTGAGCAGCCTGATATTGATGATTATGAAACAAGAGTTTGCACTTTATGGGTTGAGGTTTAACCCACTCTTCATATATATATATATATATAAATTGTAAGTTTTGTAAAGCTAGAACTGTAACGTATAATTAATTCTATACGAATCCCACGATATCCCATATACATGACCAGTATGGTATAATCTTTCGCTAAAAATGTTTAAATCGCTAAATAATTTGCGTGTTCGTTAATGAAAAAAAGCTTATCACGCGATTTAAGGACAAGAAGCCACACCAGTACTGTGTAATATATGTAAAGCTTTATTCATTGGTATTGACAAAGAACACTGTATGTACGAAATCAATTCATATAAATGGTAAATTATGCAGTTAATGCATAATATATATATATATATATATATATATATATATATATATATATATATATGCCGTACAGGCACAGTGTCTTTTATATCGGTGAGGGATGTGGGCAGGAGCAAGTACTCACGGCCCTTATGCTACGTATCGTAGTTCACTTACGTCAATGTATCACAATTTGACTCGTTGACTCCGACATCAAGGCTATTATGAAGAGTCGGTTTTCAAAAGTGGCCGGTCGATAACAATCTACGCATCTACGTCATCAATCAGCCCTTTAGGCATTTATATATATATAACCGAAGGCTATTTCAATTAGACGTGTAAGTATATGTACGTCCATTACTAGTGACGTCCACTACTTCATGAAGATTTGACACAAAATCGCGTCTACGTAGACGCGTTTCTGCCATCTTATTGGTGCACAATAAGGAACAAAATTACTAGGTCTAAATCTTTGACCTAGTAATCGTGCAAGGTATCCATGTTGTCGACAACAGCAGCAGCAGCAAAGCTACTGTTGTTACCTAACTGATGGATGCATATGATTTCTAAATTAATAAAAATGGTCACGTAGCGTCACCAATTGGCTTCACAATAGGCTACTATTATTAAGGCATTCATTTACTATATATATATATATATATCACTCAGGTATAAAGTACCACTGCGAAATGGCGGAACCGGTGGTTGTGTCACATTATGTTACGACATCATGATGATGATGATTATGATGATGATGATGGTGATGGGTGTAACGATGTTCTCTCTTATCGCTACAGTAGAGCGCGAAGTCGGCCTGACGCTTACTTAGCGGTATCGCCTCCTCCATAGCGCTTGCTGGGTTTATCTTCGGTAGCGCTACCTCGTTTCGGGCGTCATCAATTTTCACAGTCCGCGTCGGTGGGGAAATGCGTCAGACGACTGCTAGGCACGTTTGTTTGCCACACGAGGTGGAAGTAAACTGATTTGGTTTAAGTCCTTTGGATGAGTTCTCTGGTGTTTTTCGACGCGAGATTGTTGGTGGGATGCTCTAACAGCAGGCGACGGCCCGAATTCGCGGGAATTCGGAATCCTGTGAACTCCAGATCTCCTTCTCAACGTCGTACACTTCGATAAGTTCGTTGCCCGTCGAGGTGGCCTTTTCAGCAAAGCTGACGAAAAAGCCGTCAACATAGAGAACCTTGTCGATAGCCTGATTGGAAACACCGAACATCCGCTCCGGACGCTCCAGCCACCGCGACTCCTTGTAGTTATACTCGAAGAACTGCAAAGACGCATTGACAAATGATGTGGGTTATTTTTGGAAATAGCCCAACAAAGTAAGTATGCTAATATTGCGTATATACAGGGTAGGTTAGGTGTTCCATTTAAATTTGCAGACAAAAAACACTTTCCTTTGTAGCAGAAAAACTCGTTTCGCATAGAATGCAAGCACACACACATCAATTATGGCGGACGGACAGAGCTCAAGCGTCTCTAAATAGCAGAACGGAACATCTTCGAAAAAATACTCGAAGAATTTTTTCGAGTATTTTTTCGAATTTTTTTTTAACACTACCTTACCGATAATAAGTGTGTATTCGCCGTAAGGGAATACGGACTTATTATCGGTAAGGTAAAGTGACTATCCACGCACTCTCTATGCGCCTTAGATATCTGACCATGCCTGCGTATGCTGCCTCTCCAACATTAACCGGGTTGTTCACACAGATTTAATGTACCAGTTTTATGTCATAAAGACTCTCTGAGGCTAACAAAGCCAATGCCGAATCTTTAGCAGGCCGTCCTTAATCCCTGTCAGGCATTAAAAGATTCACCGTGTACGCAGATTGCATACGCAGGAATGCAAGGAATCGCAAGCGCGACCGCTAACTTGCCCACTAAACAGAAAATATTTTATTGTGGGGTACACTAACTTTTCAGCCTAGGTGCACATCTTTGTGTCCTCTTTGTGTCTTGTGCAGGACATGTGAACACCGCACATATTCAGCAATTTAAGGAGTACCTAGCGGATTATCTGGGCATGTTCTTCGATAAGGCCCCATAGCCACCTAACAACTTGGATTTTACATCTAGGCGCCATGGTTGAGCGGGGAGCCTAGCAATTATCGGCATCGATAACAACATCCATTCGCGCTGATTATCGCTCAATTAAGCGTGCATTCGTGAACGTTGAAAAGTATATTTCGAAATTATATTGTAAGCTACAAATCGAAGCAGGGATCCGTGTGAACAATACGTATACTAGGTGCAAACATTTTAAACATCCGTTTTCACTTCGGTGATGGAGACTTAATTATTCAGATATATATACATATCAGTTTACATGCACAAGACCATTCGTGTACACACTATAAAGTATGTCCGTTCAAGATATTGTACCATTGTTGCACAATATATAGCTTCTACTGTATCAATTTGTAGTATGCCTAGAAAATTCAACAAAATTATTTTTACTCAAACTGTTCGCCCCGCCTGTAGAATCTGTATTCAGAGTTAACGTGCCCAAGTTACAGTACAGCGATTCTATCAATAAATAACTTCAGATAAAAGGGACTCAGACTGCGAACTTAGTCTGACTTTCCTGGCACATCAGCTTTTTTAATTACCCATCTATAGCCGTGTAGCTTATCACACGCCCGCCTAGCAATTTTTATAGATGACGTTTTAATTCTCTGGCGGGCTGCCAAGAACCAAAGAAGCGACCCTCTCGGTCGCGGTCGAGTGTCTGCCTAAGGGTTAGCGAGTTGGCTAATTGTTTTACGTCCATCATCCTCATTGCGCCTCCGGTTACTTTATCATTGACACTATTCGAACCGGGCGCTTCATCGCAGGCGAGGAAGACTGGCACCTGTTTGGGATTTTGGTCATCCTCAGTATGTTCAGAACCGCAACCGAATGAAAAAACGAACAGACTCTCGCAGATGTGCCAGCTCCACCTCGTCGAGTCTCATCGGGACCTATTCCTGCTGAGATCTTCCGACTCAACCAGTCGACTTCAAGGCATACTGGAGACCTATAGCTTAGCATCTAACCTGACCCTGCTAAAAAAAAACGCGGCGAACAGCAGACACTACCGCTCAACTGCTGATCTTTCAGTCATCTCCTTAGACTAAACGCAAGACTGCGGTGATTAGATGCGTGTTAACGACAATTCGTCAAATGTACTCAGTGACCTCGGCCACTATCAGTACGCCATCAAGTACGGAAACCTCGATCCAATCGCACCCAAATACGAAAACGGTACCTGTTTGGTGTTTCTGGACGAGACACTGCCGGTAGCAAAAATTCGATCGCCTGCCCGATATAGAGCTACGACATCGCTTGGACAATCCAGATCTCGTCGCATTCCACTCCGCCGGTCAATTTCCAGAACTCTGAAATGGACGCATTTTGTAGAATTTATCTATATGCGCGTGTGTGTGTGTCTTCTGTGTGCATCTGCCTACAAATTTACATTCCATTTTGGATCATATAATTATTTTTGCCGTCTGCCGTCGAGAAAAGTCGTTGTTGTTGTCGCCGTTGTTATTGTTGTTGTTGTTCTTGTTGTGGTCGCCGTCGTTGTTGTTGCTGAGCTATACGTAAGTGCTACGTGCACGAAACTACGCCGGAGACTTGGACCCGGTGTTTGAAATTTGTTGTTTGTCGATCTGTCCATCTGTCATTTCGTGCTCACCTGGAGACAGCCTCGCTCTGCCGGTAGACGACGATGAGCACGTTGTGCTTGTCCGAGTCCGAGTTACCAATACTGAACACCTGCTCGTTGGACGCGTCAAAGGCGTCGCACAATGGCACAAATGACCGCCGCTTGGCATCGAAACGATGCAGTTCCCGTCGGCCGTTAATGGCGGCGTATAGTGTTCCTGCAGAAATAGACAAACAGGCAAATGGCCAGTCAGACACAGCCAGGTGGTACACACGATGGCCAGAGAAAAAATCATCAAATAAATGTGTGAGTAACTGTGTATCTTTGTGTGTATGTGTATGTGTGTTGCTGTGAATCTGAAATGTGACTATAATAGTGAAAATAGTGAAAGCAATGGCTAAATCTCTCATATGGAGGACAAACGCCGACCGCGTTTGCGAAAAAAAAAAATATATATATATATATTTTTTTTTTCTGCTTTTTCTCTCTGTGGTCATTTACAAGCTCTTGCATTTATTTGTTACTGTCACGAGCCATATCTTGAAATGTACGTGAAGACTCGCAGTTTTAAATTGCTTCAATCATATATATATATATATTTTTTTTTTTCTGCTCTTTCTCTCTGTGGTCATTTACAAGCTCTTGCATTTACTTGTTACTGTCACGAGCCATGTCTTGAAATGTACGTGAAGACTCGCAGTTTTAAATTGCTTCAATCATATATATATATATATATATATATATACACACATCAAAATGTCAAGTGGCCAATAGTTGTCACATTGAAGGCTAGACCGACGCGACCTCACTGACCCCACTCAGTCAGCGTCGGCCAGTCGACAGCTGTTACAGGAAGCATCCGCTGTCACGTCTTCAGTGCTTCATCGAGCGGCGGTCTGGATGTAGCGTTGTATTTCGGTAACGCAACAAACAAAATTAATGAATATGCCACCTTTCCTCATTCGACACTACATTGTCGCGGTGTCATCGGCGCCATCACGTCGACATCGGCGATGCCGTCGCTGATAGGGAGTGCTTACGGCGACCACGACAACAACAATATAACAACAACTACAAAACAGCAACAACAACAAACAGCAACAACAACAACAACAACAACAACAACAAAACAGCAACGATAACATAAGATGTAGCTCCAACAACGACATGTAACCCAACAGTACACAATATCAACATCATCAGGAGCAATGATAATAAGATCAGCACATGGAAAAATGGCAGCGGAAAGAATATCCGCCTTTTTTATCAGCAACGTAACAAGAATTGAAAAACGTTTGTGCAAATGAAAATAGCCGTAACAAGTAGGTGATAATAGGTAACAATCGTAGTAAGAAGTAGTAGTGGCATGAAATGATTGCAGAAAAAAAAATAATAATTAGTAAAAAATCATCACACGCGGCGACAGAAATAGCCACACCACCAGAGAAGAAAACACGAGCACAATTGTGTATTGGGTTGCAGTAATAACATAACGGAATAGACAGCCAGTCACAATATATATATATATATATATACACACGACGATTAGGAACGACATGGACGCCTACGGTGGTGATTGACCGAACAACAAATCAACAGTAGCAACAACAATAGCAACAACCACAATGACAGACACAACAATGTAGCAATCAAAATGCCAGCAAGAACTATCCCAACAAACATCTCAGCGACATCGCACTACGACACGACAACAATTGCAGGCCCAGCGTCAAAAAGCAACAGAAGTGCGTACGTCGAATTCCGCCTTAATTAATCAGTCCTATAAAACAACAACAACAACAGTAGGGAACGATTATCATGGTACTTCGTGGCGTGTCAGTTGACCGGCCACCTTTTTGCTGTTTCGGCAGTGGCCGACTTTTGACGAAGATGGACTTTCTGTCTTTCGGCGGCATTCACGTGATGAATGCACGAACGAATGAAGAACCGTATAATAAAGTAGAGGAGGAAAACGCATAGTATCTGCGTCACCGTTAGCGTGACGACGCCACGCCTCCGGCCCGACGGAAGCGTTGTGATACGTAACGCTTCCATGGGTCGTCACGTCACGTCACATTATACGTGTATCGCATTATACGTGTATGATATAGTTCGCGAGCACGCTTCACTGTACAAGCTCTGTTTTGCGTGCTGTGCTAGTGGGCAGTCCTCATGAACAGCAGCATCATCATCATTATTATCGTCATCACCATCGTCTATCGGCACACGGAACTACGACTTCAGCTTCGCATGCCAGCTACAGCACGATAGCCACGCACCACACAGAGTACCTCCTACTACTACGTGAACGATTTGCCGTCACAAAAGCGTTCAACGGCGACCGAATGGACCCAAATAAATGGTCGACGCACCAGCAACTCCTGGCAATTGCGTCTTGTTTGAACGAGACCTGCAAGCCGTTCGAGCGCTCGCTGCCAATGGCAGATCGTCGCCAGGTACGAACGGTAGATCGTCGCCCGATCTACCCTTTTAACATTACAGATTTTTGACCAAAGGCCCCTGATGTCGTTGACGATCAGCAAACCGAGAACGATGACGACGACGACAATCTGTGAAACGTAACTATTGATGAGAAGAATGGCTTGCTTTTGGTTTTTAGTAGCGCATCTTATATATATATATATATACCCAAGGGGAATTTCGAAAGGAAATCGCGATGACCGTTGAGTGACACGATGACAGCGAGCTGCCAACCGGTTTGGATGTTTGTTATCGTAGTCATTAAATTCACTAAGTTAATATTGTTTTCAATCATCTGCATTTACAGAGTTTCTAGGAGGGTTGTATCTATGGTTCAAAAAAAAAGGGCAAGGTCCTACAAATACAACTACTGCCTATTGCTGGAGAATGCGAGAGAAGTGATTTTCCAACAACAAAGTTGTTAAGAATCTATTGATGTAGCATTTGAAGGGAACAAGAACGGAAGGAAAACAATGGTGAGCGAACTTCCCTGGACGACGGCCCGCTGCCATCAATTCTCGCCTTGGCGCCATAGTGGCGCTTAGACTAGTCGCAAAAGAGGCCAAGTATGAGAAAGCCCGTAACGGGCGTAATGGTCCTCCGGCCCAGTGCAGGTCATTGTAGCCGTCGAACCAACAGTGACCACAGTTGTTTGTGGTCAAAACTTTGACGAGCAATGTGAACACGAACAAAGAGGAAGCTATCGAGAAAGGCCTAGTGTGTACCAGGGTGGTGGGTGAGTGACTCAAGATTGTTCACTTTAGCTTCATGGATGGCATACTTTCTAGCATATATATATATATATATATATATATATATATACGCGTAGCTACAAAACGCTTTGTCGTGTGCATGTCCTGTGAGCCCCGCCCGCCTTCCCACGGTGCGATGTGCCTTATCGTCCCTTCGACATTCACACATCTGCTCTGCGATTTGCCAACCAATCTGCGTCCGTGTATTCAGCGTGTATACGCGGATCGGTCGTGGGCTGAACACGCCTCAGCTCTACACATCTCTAGGCTGCCTGCATTGCGAATGCGGCAGGAAGAAGACAGACTAAACATTGCATTGGACATCGAGTGCAAGACGTGGAGGCCGTGGCCGCTTCACGGTAATGCGTTACAAACCTAATGCATAAAGCGATTAAAGAAGAGTCTATTACGGGAAAAGTACGATCACTCTAGACGAAGAAACAAATCCTCAATACGATTGCACGCCTAAAAAGCTACAGAGATACCAACATCATCATACTCCGTAAATGTTAGCTGCCATCCCTTTTGTCATTGTTGTTGTTGCTGTGTTGGTATTGTTGTTGATTGTGTTGTTGTTCTGTTGTTGTTGTTGTTGGTATTGTTGACGACGATGATCAGTAGTAGATAGTGGATAGTGTAATAGATAGGCAATGGTGGCGACTACGATAACAAGATGCGTGAGGCGGTCATGTTCTACAGCGATCATTCCCTATTGCCGCACACACAGCAGAACCAGATCCGTGGAAGGAAATGGCACGGTCACGGCAGCTTATAACACGACGTCGGCTCTGAAGAGACCAAATACGAGAATGACAAGACAGCCATGCCGGGCATCATACGGAGCTGGTTGTCTTCGTCATTGATTGATCACGGGCCATAGCCCAGCCGTCGCCAAGGTAGCGAGTCTGGCGATAACCTAACTATATCTTTATACAGATATTATTTTAATAGTTTCACACTAGCTATTTAAACAAAGCGCAATAAACTGAGATGATAGAACTAATCGCGTGGAGTACCTCGCATGCGACGTGCACGCACGTCAGAACATACAACAAGCACAAATCTACATTTGCCGAAACAATAAACACATTATTTAGGGAAGTTGATTTTATATCTAGGCCATCCTCCGTCCCCTACAGGTTTGGCATTGCCGTGCAGAATAAATTTAATATATGTCTTTGCGATGCTCCGTCCTCCAACTCTCCCCTCGACATAATGAGTCGAAAAACCAGAAAGATTCTCTATATGCAACTTATGATGTTGCGTGCGGCTGTCTAAAAACCAAACGCGTCTTAATATTTGTAGGGTTCGTACAGCTAATTATCATATTGACGTATTGGAAACGCAGTGATTTCGAGATACGTTCAGTTGCTATCCCCCTATATATATCTATCTATATATATAAATATATATATATATATATATATATATATATATATATATATATATATATATATATATACATATATGTGTAAGCAGCAGTAAACCACGTCGACGTAGTGATAGCTAAGCTACCGATTGACTATTCGTTTCATATGTTCACATCCGGACGCGTAGAGGTGACACCCCTGAGGTGCGTTGCCACCGTGTCAGCGATCGCCGTTGTCTGATCTGAGGAGAGACAGAGGTCTTGTTTGCCCTATATGTGTGCGCACTTCCATCAACAGCCATCAATCAATGGCCCTACCACGATCGGCATCACCGCTATCTATCCAGTTTGGAATGTAAGAACGACTGACTTCGGCGACCGTCGACTTTCTTTCCAGTGACCCGACCACGACGTAAAGGAAAGACGAGAGGAAATTGTTACATTAATCCCGCTGGTATCGTTCACGACCTTTCGTGGGCGCCCGTACAAGCGCCGATGCAACGATTGTGCGCAAGGATGGCAGATGACCACGACGAACGGCGTTTGCAACAACAGCAGCATCAGCAACAACAGCAACAATAACAACAATAACAACAGCAACAACAACAACAACAGCAGCAGCAACAACAGCAACAGCAGCAACAACAACAGCACCAGCAACAACAATGTTTAAACATTTCGGTCATCATTTCCCGTTACTCGTCGCCCTGCCAGTCAAAATCAATAATGCCAACAAACAATGGATAAGGAAAATGAGAACAAATGTGTTGATACTGCCGCATCCATAAGCTTCTTCGATGGATTTCGGCTTCGGTGCATGTGCGATCTACTGTGTAAACGACATCCGGGACCAATCAACCAACAACGAAAACAACAATCAGAGAGGCCCAGGGATATGTCAATCGCGGTGCAATCAAAGGCTCACAGCGCACAATTCTTCATCTTCCCTTCATCATGTTTATCTTCAGTGGCGTATTGACGACCAAACAGATTGTCCGCGACCTGGTGTTGTTCATTGTGCCCAGTCTCTTTCTTTATCTCTCCCTCTTTATATATATATATATATATATATTTATATCCTTTGTTTTGTATATACACACAAACAGACATGTATGCGGCGGCACTCAGTGTGACTACACACTGCACCGATACTCAGACACATGTAAAGGTGACATATGAACACACGCAATAGTTAACGTGCGGTTTTTATTAGCTCTCAAAACCATATGCGCACACATATGTGGTTCTTACAACGTTGTTGAGACGCAAGCAAGCGAGAAACATACGCACAAAGGGTGATAGAGAGAGAGAGAGAGTGAGAGGAGGGCGAGAAAACCGAGAGAGACTTTGAAACCACAAAAATAGTGCTTATCTGAAGTGCGGATTCATCTGCTTGTCGAGCGGTCAACGAGGTCTGGGGATGCGGTCAGTCGGTCTCGGGTTGAAGCCGGGTTGAAGTCGCTTAACGGTCGCTGTCTCTAGTAGCAGCAGCAGCAGCCAATGCAGGAACTACAGTTACGTACGCCGTCGTCGTCGCCATTGTTGTTGTTGTTGATGTTGTTGCTATCATTGTTATTGTTGCTGTTGTTGCTGTTGTTGTTATCATTGTCACTGTTGTTGTCGCTGCTGTTGTTGTTGCTACTGTCGTTGTTGACATCTTCCTCTTCGTCGACGGTTGGATGTTGCTGCCACCGCTGCAGCTTTAAACGCATCGCTCAAACAGGATAGATAGCTTTTTGTCTGTTCGGTTTAACCCTCATATCGTGTCGATTGATGATAGCTCGAATTGATCCGACCGCAATAAAGGAAGCTGCGCAAAGAGCGCAATAATGCAAAGTGTCAACAACACAATGATATAAATGCTGTCTCTGTTGATCGCGATGATTACCCTTAATGTGTCTTGGGCAGTATGTCGCCTCCATTAAGTGAGATTGACCCTAACAGATTTCCAATCGGCATTATCGTTAGCTGCCCCCGTTAGCGTTTTGGCGCGGTTCGACAATGGTACACCACAGATAATTCCGCCTAATTGAGATTAGGACACGACAGGTGGAGACATAATCTTCTCTAATCAATCAAATGAAATGCATTTATGTACAGGATAAATAAAATGCATTTATGTACAGGACAATATTTTATATGACGTTTGAAGTCCATAAGTTTTACCTGGGTAAAGTAGATCATCATTATTACCACCACCATCGTCTCAGACAACAACAACAATACCAACAACACTAACAACAAAAATAATAAAAACAGCAGCAACAACAACAGCAGTAACAACGCGTCACTTGGTCATCGGCAAAACTGTCAAGAGTGCGTCTGACATAGATGAATGCATTAGGGCGAATGGCCCGTGGGCGTGAAGCTATGTAGGCGTTACATGCTGTGTAGGCGCACGCCCTGGATACTCAAGCACATTTGCGGGCAACACTCTGGCATACATTGTCGCACAAAGGATAGCGAACAGCTCCATTTACGGGTCCGTAGACAAAGTGGACGGATCAAACCCGACTCCGGCGCGCTGTCGAATAAATTGATCCATCGCTGAGTTTGTATGGACTATAGCTGAAAAATGATGAACAATCGCTTTGGAAGCAGGCCTGTGTCACGCCGAGACCGAACTCACGACTCCTGGTGAGTGGTGTACTAATTCATTATTAATGATTTATTATTTAACCGTGTAAAATAGAGGAGTGTAAACAGAGTCGCCGGCGGTCTGACCCGCTCAATACCGCCGGTTGACCAACTGGCTGTAGAACATCAAAGTAGGCTGAATGCATTTTGATTAGTGTCGATTTCAAATGAAGAAAGCATATATGAGAAAAAGCAAAATCCGCCTCCAAGTTGAAGACGGTCATGTGGGCCTTTATCGCTACACAGCCTGAGGCCTTCAACGGCTTCAAACTCTGTAAAGCTATGGTTGTTCCAAAATTGCAGTATTGTGTCCAGATGTGGTCCCACGTACCTTCACCAAGGCAACGTAAACTACATGCTTCGTGTGTTCAGGACTGTTCTCTAAGGCGGGTAAATCAAAGGTGCAACATTGGCCCAAAAAATAGATTGCTTGCCAAGTGCAACACTGATGCTTGAAGACCACGACCTCACTATATGCCGAAGAAGAAAGGTTTATCCGGGCTGAATCGATCATTTATCAATGCGCTATTCGATGTGAAAAGCCGCCATCATCCTCGAAGCTCTGCAGGAATCTGTGCACGGAAGTTGATGCATAGTGGACGTTGTATGCAACAATGCGCATGTTTGACGTATGCCTAGATGCTCTCTCATGCTAATGCAAATCTTGCAAACGCTTTTTTGTACCACAACCCCTCCTTTGTGTAACAAAGGTGACATTGCATTTTTAATTGAATTGAAGCAAACATAACACACCACGACACTGATCATCCTGTCTTTCGATCTTTCCGACGACGACCAACAACGAGAGAGCTACAGTTTTTGCTGTAAATACAGTTGTGTATTTTTAACCTATTCTTACTTACAAATGCAAGCAATTGGTATTTACAGGCTACAAACGCACAATAGTGGCGCATTAAGACCCGTAACATTATAGTGACGTAGTAGTAAACATTGAGACTGAGCTCGTTTTTACATGCGAATCAGTAACAATTCCAAATTCCCCACCGCACGCTCGCGCCGGGACCACTGACGCTATACCGCCAGCAGACGTATCAATAGCTCACCTCACGCTGACTGCAACTTCACGGCTCTCCACCCACTAAGCGACGCGACGCATCACGATGGACCAGCAGCTGGTAGCTTTCTATATATAAATATTTTTTTTTTCATAAGCATTTGTGACAAACCATGACTGTAACGATATGATTGTAAAACGGACCTTTACTAATATGCTTGAATGTGTAGTTACTTGGCACTGTACTCGTGATTGTTTTTATCGAAGTTTAAATAAAATATTGTAATATACACCCCAGTCAGGACGAGCACACAGCTAACACGTATCGAGGGATAGTTTCAGTGACTGGCCTGAGTTTAACAACTACCAACCGTGACTCCAAGTTGCAATGCTGCGCTATGCTGAATAAAATAACGAACTCGCCACGATATTTGAATGAAACACAGTTGCTTTATTCATGAGTACTTGCAAATACACTCGAAAGCATACAGCCTCTGTACTAAGGAGGTTGCCCAGGGGCTAGATCGAGGCTTTGAGGTTATGTTATCTTTAAGATTGAGGTTCTATGAAAGAGAGTTTTCCTAGAGTTGGAAAAGAGGTGACCTGACGGTACTGGGATATTGTAGCAGGACCTTGCCCCCGCCACAGATCGGATGTGACGAAGAAATTCATGACAGAGCAGCAAATGCGGGTACGTAGTTGGCCAGAGAATTCTCCAAATATAATTTCCAATAAGAATTTGTGGGAAATGTCGCATTACCTGCTGTTAAGCTTCTTTGTAAGACTACAGAGAAGCTAACTCTGGCGCTGATTCAAGTGCAACACCTGCATTTTAAAACCAATCATAAATGATATAACCGTGTAAAATAGAGGAATATCCGTCATTACTAATGTATATATATGCAATTCTTTTACACGAAACTACTAAATTCACTGCTTGGTTTTAGTAGTTTGAAGAAGAGTGTATATTAAACTGTTGATTGACAACCGTAAACAAATGTATATATAATGTGTTTGAGCTGCCGTTTGAATAGATCGTGCAAAGTTGAAACGCCCCACTGTAATTTCAGATCCTACTATTGGCGTTTGCTGCAAACAAAAATAAAAACGAAACCAGATTGCTGGTGTTCATTATTTCTTTAGACTCACATATGTATGTCCCGGATCATCATGTCATCATGAAGCGTGAAGCAGTTGACCCATTCATCTAATACCGAACACACACGTATATATATACTATATATGATCGGGTTCAATTTCAAGTAAAGTGTGATCTACGTAATAGTAGCGTATGTACGGCAAAACTGTGCGGAAGAGCCTAAGGCGTGTTGCCCGAGGTCTGAATAGGGGCATGATGATGATATGAATGGTCGTCTTCCAAACGTATCATCCAAACCGAGATGGCACCGCGAGTGTTCCCGTTCCCCGCCCATCGATCTTGTGCTACGTCAGGCGGCGTAGCGGGTAGCCAGCCGGCCTGCATTAAACCATAATCTTCAAACATATATATACTCGCTAATTTGCAAAGAACGCGATCATTAACGCTGTCTACTTCCTATATATATATATATATATATATATATATATATACAGTGCCCTGTACTGTAGCTCCGTTCGTATCTCAGTCATAGCTCAGCACAGGATGGAGCACGTCCAACACGAAACGAGACACAAATATGCAGATCTCTAGAAAAGTTTCAATTTTGTACCGGTAGCTATGGAAAAACTACTACATATCGGCAGTGGGATAGATGATGCAAGACTCATTTTTGTATCTGACTGGAAGAATGGGATGAACAGACAAATAGCACTCGCTGAAATTTAACCGACACGTTCGAACCTCACAACTGTATACAGATAACACAAATATTAATAATACCTTTTAATTATATATATATATATATATATATATATATATATATATATATATATATATATATATATATATATATATATATATAAAGTAGCCGTTTGTCACACGTATCACTTGTCATGATTATCGTCTTTGTAATTAATCAAACTCTATTTTAACGCGCGTCCAACTATAAAAGCAACATGTACGCCTTGGAGACGATCAATCACGCTGTAGCTTGGATTTTAATTGTACTCGTGCCTTCTGTACCCAAATAACCCTTAATAGGGGTACGTTTATTAGAATTAATAATAATAATAATAATAATAATAATAATCGCAAAGAAACGCAAATACTCTGATTTGGGGAGGAGATATCACTTCGTACCCGTCGCCATGGAAACGATGGGCCCGATCAGCAAGAGCACAAGTATCCTCCTCAAAGACCTATGTGTCAAAATTAGTGCTAACACGGGTGACCAGCGCGAGGGCGAGTTTCTGCGTCACCAACTCTCGCTCGCAGTGTGTAGGGGAAACGCCGCCGCTATCATCGGCTCTATGGATTGAGAAGGGGGGGGAGGGGGGTGAGCCTACGCGGGTACACGTTTGGGTACCACACGTGTAGGGAAATACTGAAAAATTGAATAAATAATAATACTAATAATAATAATAATAAATCAGGTTTATTGACGTGCCCCAAAAAATTCTAATAATAATAATAATAATAATAATAAAAAAGTTCGATTATTTGACCTAAAATATTATATATATAGAAGAAAAGTTTTAAGAGGCTATAAGATACAAGTAAAATCGATACGCAAACACGTAGCAACCAACAACAGAAGAATATTCGTACCTTCCTCATATATATATATATATATATATATATATATATTGCAAAAGGATCCGGTCTGAACCTTCAACTGCGGCTTGCTCTCATCGCGAATTGAAACACATATTTCACACTTACTTCCGGTGCAGCCGATGAGTGGTTTCATGGTGCCGCCTTCATGGATTTTCAGCGCCTTGCGCTTCGTACAGAGGTAGATGTCACAGCCGCACACGACGATGACTTTGCGCGGACTTAGCGCAGCAATTGCCGAAATCTCGCCTGAAGAGTTGAATAAGTAGAAGGGCCACCATTATTATTATTATTATTATTATTATTATTATTATTATTATGCGATCCTTGCATGTCGCCATTATTGTTGCAATTACGTTATTACTCGTTTATGCCATCCCACCGATATTATATGTCAAGCCAGGTAGATAACCTATTAAGAAGACGTAATTACGTTGTCAAAATCCTATCAGAAAGTGTGGCCGATGACTGAAAAAGTCAACGCGGCTTGATACCGCGAAAACACAACAGAGGCAGATAGAATATCCGTTCTCACCTTGAGGCAACGATATGTCGCCAGCAGGACTGGAAGACAGGTCAGGTCGTAAGCGAAGAAGTCGCTGCTGATCTCCGGCCAGAAGCACGAAGCCGCTGTGGTTGAGCTTTGCGAAGCAGGCCAGAACACCCATCGCCTTCAACGGCTGCTTCTGCTAGGAAGGACAACGCTGAGCAAGTAACTCACTGGGGCAGCAACCGAACTCTAGCTACAACGAACAGCAGAACTTGCTGAAATCAAACAGAAATCAATAGTGAATAACTGAATCGTAACAACCTAGAATAGAGCAATCAAATATTAAAAAAAAATTTAAATCATGCGCTTGGTCGTGTAATGCACATTCTACTGTTGTTAGAGCTTTAGAGAAAAGGGTAGCGGCAGTGGCAGTCAAAGCCATCATTCATAGAAAACTCAGAGTCATTCCAAGAAATGCTGATGGTGGCGCACGAAGACAACAAAAGTTTAAGTCATCTGCTTTCTTTTCCCACAGCTATCAGCATAGGTTCACGAAAATCAAATAATTGCCCGTTTATAAGCTGATGATCGAGCTATGTTGGGCAGAACAACCCTCAATATCTATGTTTTGTGAGACAGGTTTCACATATACTCGCAAGTCGAAGTACGGCGAACAAGGCTAATTGTACAATGAGAACGATCTATATACGAATAAGTAAAAATGAATCAATAAAAAATCAATATAAATTTAATTATAATACAAGTTGCTAATTATAATAAAACAAACATTGGCGTGGAAATTACAAAGTTCTACAAACATACACTAAGCTGCTTAAAGGGCAACATGCGCTCCGCTAGGCAAAAAGCCTGCAAGGAAACCAACAGCGACTCCCCGCTACCACAAATCTGCAAAGAGTCTGCTACCCCGGGTAATACCATACGGTCCCGAAACAGGTCTAACAGGTCGTGACATGCCCAGTGCCAGGCCATACAACACCGTCCACAAGTCTACGAACGTCGCTCTCAGAATCGTTTGCAGGAAGGCTTACATAAATACTGGGATCACTGTTTTCAATTGGATTAATAAGTTTAAAATAGGTTTTCTCAACTTCCAAAAATTAACCACGTTCAGGATGCCCAAAAACAGCTACTGATGTGGAACGTAGAAAAATGCTAAAATCTTAGTTAAATTTAGAACTGCATCGGGGCCGCCGCTCGTATCTATCTATCTATATATATATATATATACTGCACTGTTTACCTTCGATCATATCGACCTTCTCAGATGTGACTCTAGCTAGTCGTTAGGACTGCTTTGAAGGTGATACTCACAATTTAAATTATATAGAGCAAATAATTAAAATCAGGGTGATAAATAACAATAATTGCCGTCGAACCCATGTTTTCACAACACACAAGCATGTTCTCAGGCTACTCCTTGCAAAGTCTACATGTGGAAAACGTGGCGGTATCACACGTCATTGAATCAGGCCTGCAATCCACACTATTGGCTTGCCTACAGCCCTCGTTGCCTCTTACTATGGCGGCAACCTGAGACCAAGGCGCACGGAATTGTTTCTGAACCACCTTGTAGTCTTTACACGCTGCCAGCTTGAGAAATGGTCATTATTTGTTTATTTGTCAATGTTTGTGGTCGTTACTATGAGGCGCCATTTTTGTCTGTGCTATGTATGGCTCGAGCACGATTTCACTCATCGTAAAGAAATCACTAGTGCAAGTAGAAGAAGTCGAAGCACAGTGGAGACGGGATGACACATATACATACGCTCTATGCCGTATATGTATAGAGCCGAAGCCAATGGAACTGAATCGGACACTCATTATATATATATATATATATATATATATGGTGTCATGAATGTGGTGACGGCACTGCCTCTGGCCTGACGGCATCGGTGCCGTATCCCGCTGCACGGTTTCACGCCTCTCTCTCTCACAATAAAGGTCTTTTTCACTTTGAGTTGTTGATCTTCACTGCCTTTGCGTAAGTAGTGCTTGGTGCTCGTTCCAGCATCATTTGTTGTCGTCATTGGGATTTCACGACTTCTCGCTCACGACTGAGTCTCCATCCATCATCGTCTACGACGGATGACTTGGGCGCATCAGCCAATCCTGTCTACTCAAAATTGGATATCGCACCTTTAATGGTGACGATAGTGGTGACAATAAAATATAATAAAGATGCCGCTTATGGCTTACGATGGTGTCTCCAGACATGCAAATAAATGTTGGATCAATAGTTATGGTGTCGGTCGCTGATTCAAATGCCAGTGTTCAAAAACACCAATGTTTTTCGGCTAGGTCCACATACTGCTGGGCAAGTTGACGGAACCATTGGCAAGAAATTAGAAAAAAAAACTACACTTAAACATTATGTTGCTGTTGAATTGTGTTGTTTGAAGACTCGACCGTGTTTTGTACGTTCGTCTATTACATGTTAGCTAACAGTCAACAGCAAGCATCACAACACGATACGTAATATATACAAGTTTCTACGATGAACGGTGAAAGTTTTGTCAGCAATGATACAATTTTAAATGGTTATGATATGATAACTACTAATATAAAGATATAGTAAAGCTTGTCAAATATACGAGTTCATTTGACTTATATGATTTGCTTATGACATAAGCTTAATGCAATGGTCTGACGGTAATTACAAATTAGTTGTAATCACAGCGGCTACTGGCTAATTATTTTTATATATATCCACGTAGACGATCAACCATGTAACTAACTGGTCACTTTATCTGGTCTTCCGCTTCGATATGTAGGTAAGGTACGCAAGCAGACGTTCAAAATGTTATTAGTTATGATCGCCTATATATATATATATATACAGGTGAAGTAATCTCGAGAAGACAGTATTGCGGCCACACTCCGTCAAGGGGACGACTGGATTTCAATGGGTGCGAGTCCCACACTACCGTGGCTTTAACAACGATACCCGGTGTGCATAACGCATTTTACCAGTTACCTCTATAAAAAAATATATATATACTTATCGGGCGCAGCCACGATGGCAGCATCTTCGGCTGTGTCGTTCATGACTCAGCTTAAGAACAGGGCTTCATTGGGTAGTAAGGGGTGGAATGTCTATAGCGCGGAAGTCCAAAGGCTGACTAAATTATTGTCATCCTTATGCATGTATATATATATATATATATATATATATATATATATATATATATATATATATATATATATATATATATATATATATATATATATATATACATATATATATATATATATATATATATATATGATTGCCGTAATAAAAATTGAAATAGATCACCACATCATCATCCATTCATCTAGCAGGGCAAACTTTAAGCCCCCTCCCCACTGTTTGATGGCTGGATCTGGTCACTACGGGGACCACTGTTTGGCTGCCAAAACCCAGCCTGCCAAATAGCCATTTATTTCCGCATACCCCTTACATAGACGCAACCTTAGTGATTCGACATTCGGAACATTCCGGTTCGACTTGCCGTTCTGCCGTTACAAGAGTTCCAAAGATCCCGCACAAAACTCATCCATTGCCGCCGCCGCCTCTCGGGATTTTCAACTCTCAGCGAATAGTGAAAAGCTATCAATTGCCTCTCTCACGTTTCGACTAAGTTTATGACAGCTATTATCGGCACCCTGATATATACGTATATATATATATATATATGATCGTATAAAGTTGGAAGTGTTATTCCGTCCGACCGTTCTCCACTTGCCAAGTCTAGAGGAGATGGCTTTCGTTGAGTGAAGCCTGCTTGTTGGAAACCATTAGTAACAGCTTGGTCGAGGCGCTTCTGTCAAAGAAATCGCCAGGTTTCTGCTGTAGGTAAGGCAATGGGCTCTTACTGAAAACACTGACATTCCACCCAGATCACAGTAAAAATCCGGGCAGAGCTCTTTGTCTAATCGAGAACTAGCACATCTTTGAAAGTGGCTCACGTTGAGTAATGTGCCAAGCTCTGAATCATTCAAAACGTTTAATCATAGGCTATCTGCGGAATTTCTGCAGGCACAGTAAATTTTCGAGTAGAGAACGCAAAATCGTTACGTGGATGATGGGGTATAAAGGGAAAAAGTAAAGATGAAAGAACCAGACATCCTTGCTGCGTTGACCACTTCGTCGTTGCCTCCCTCGAGTATATGTATGATAGTACATGTGTGCCGATTTGTAAATGCGCAGCAGCTTGACCGTAATGACCTTGGCATAATAGAGCGAGACATCGTCGTAGTTTTTTTTTCATTTAGAGTGAACCGTCCTCAGACGAGTATATGAAAAAAACTGAAAGAGAAATACATGTGAGGGTCCCTACTCTCTTCCCCTTCATCAACCTGAATCGCAGCCTGAAGAAAAAGCGCACTCCGTTCGCAAACTCGAACGCACACAGAGTCACGTACATTTATTTACGCGAATATTACACGACCTAAAAGACTAGGCACATTTATCTATGCAGACTCTCTCTCTCTCTCTCTAACACGCGTCCAGAGTAACCAAACAACGAACACACAATCGAGCGCCTAGACTCACAGTCAACTCCGCCGAAAATCGGCCCGTCGTGAAGCGACGCTTGCCGTGCGATGTTTGGGGAGAGTTACTTTTCTACTGAGAAAAAAAAATTGAGCAGTGCCTTGTTGTACATAAAGATTCCCATCATAAAATCCATTTCACACCAACAATCTCTGCCTAATCTCTCTAGCTCTCACACACACACACTTTTCTTTTTCTTGTTTTTCTCTCGTGTAGTCTATAAGCACGTCCTGCCAAAAAGGCCCCGCACCTACCCATATGTAGTCCTGGTCGGGTGTATATAGGGTGTGTCTGGCTTGATCGTTAGAGCAATATATATATATATATATATATATATATATACAGACGGCCTCTGTGATTGCGTTCTCGTTTATAAGACTAGCCGGAGCAACAGCTTCCAACACCTGTTGTTAGACGTATAAGTCGTCCAAATGCTGCTGTGTGATGTTTGAGTCAACGAACGACATGGCCATGTGGTGGGTGATCTGCCCAGGAAAGGCCCCGTAGATTGGCGCTCGGCTGTGGCAACAAGCGCATTGTGTTCAAACACGATATCCCATCAGACGGAGGGTGCCGATATTAACAGTGATGGCGATGATAACATTATTATTATTATTATTATTATTATTATTATTATTATTATTATTATTGTATGTTAAATACTACTTAAAACGTATAACCGTAGCTATTAGAATAGTATTCCCCGTATTCTTACAAAAATAAACGCTGTTCCTGTTTGATAACAACGAATCGGTACAAATTCAATCGATCAGTCGACACTCTTATCAATTGAACCTGTCATGATTTCTACTTGTGAACAACGCAAGCTACCGTTGTTCATAATTGAAGCAACACAAATTAGAGCCACTTACTCGCAAACAGTGAGCGGATGACTGCTGAGCTCGTTTTTAGAACTTACTATTCATTTGTTCAAATATTTGTTATCATTATTATTGTACCAAAGACTTAGTTACTTAATTGATTACTTAATAATGATTGGCGGTGATTGATAATATATATATATATATATATATATATATATATATATATATATATATATATATATATACATATAATAGTTATTATTGTCGCCTAATAAGCCCGCTGCAGACGTCATCTTGTTAACTCGACATCGAGGATTCCACAACCCAACCAGAATCATCATCACACAATCGAAGCCCTCCTCAATCGAGTCTGGTCCAGTCGAATGTATCGGAGGTGATCGGTTGAATCCGCGCGTGCTCGTTCACTCCCCGAACCACTGTTGCAGAGACAGATGATACAGTCGTATCATAATGGAAGGGGGACATGACACATAGTGTGTATGTATGCACGTCCGCGGCCGAGACCCGCATAGCCGCCACAGACAAATGCCTGTTGTTTTGACTCTTGTTGTTGTTGATGTTGTTGGTACGTACTGTTCAGCACGTCGGCCAATTGGCTGACTGACACAGACGGACCAAAAGCCAGCCAAAAAGATGCTTTAAGTAACACCCACATAGCACAACGACAATTGTGAAAAAATCGCCCACATCATTATCCTCGAAGCAATCGACGCAATAGCGATAATCGTCTCAGTTGTTCATGGACGTGCTGTCTCGACGTGCTGGACATGATGCAGCTACTGTTGCTCTGTGCGCTCGCTATGTCCCGTTCCCGTTATCGCTGCGTGTTTCGTCGCCGAACCGTCGTCGCCTGGTTTTAACTGCCAGCTTTCCAGCTCATGTAAATGACACTACGGACTCGGTTGCTTGCTGGTTGTCGCTTCGCTACCGACCATCGGCCGATACGCGCTAGGAAAATAGCCACTAAAGTTAAACACATAAAACATTATTCATAAATATATATATATATATATATATATATATATATTTATAGCTTAGCAGTCGTAGTGATCGGCGCCATGGCCGGACGTCCCTTATGGCTGATCTCGCCGTATGTTCTACATCTCAATAAAATACAAACTCTTTTATCTATATATATATATATATCTCCGTCCCTCTCTCCCTCCCTCTCTCGATATATATATATATATATATATATATATATATATATATATATATATATATATATATATATATATATGTATATATATTCAAGCCGACACATTTCAACTCTGTGATGGTGTTTGTTTAAAAGACGACTCGGCAGTATCACAACATCTGATAGTCACACAAACGCTTCATCAAAACAACGTGTGAAATTCCACACTTGTCGAAGCGTTCGAGAATAGAACAGTCACAAAGCACCACTGATGGCTACAGCGTGACCCGACTGGCCGTATATATATATAGTCGTCTACGACGGAGTCGCAGTCTCAAACATCAGCCTGCTGGCAATAGTCAGACAGCTCCATAGCAACAGGACGGGAAATCGGCGTTCTGGGCGTAACGCGGCCACAAGGAAGTAGACATCCGAGCATGTGGTCCTGCATCTCTGAAGGCTACCGCAGCCCAGCAGCAGCAATAGTATTGGCTGCAATGATTCTACTTGAAACCAACGAGGGCCTACGCCTCGTGTCGTTCTAGGTGTATTTATCTACAGGAAGCACTGTTGTTTCCAGTACCAAAGTTGCATTTTGTCGCACAATAAACTATCTCTCGTTTACCTCAAAGCAACATACACAGTGGCAGCAACAGCACCAACAGCAGACAGAATCCTAGGGGTTGTATTAACACACAAGCACGGCTATCCACGACCCCTCATAACCCCATTCTGTCATTGTGTCAACGCTGTTGCTGTCAATGACAGTGAAACTACTACCACCACCGAATCGAAACAGCTCGTAACTACCGAGGGCTAGTAATTGCCCAGACGCCCTTACTATTAGGACCACAGCAGGAATAGCAGCGCTAGGACGTCACACATACTGTCTGATAGTTAACTAGGTATCGATCTAGTGCTTGACCAACCTGTAGTTGACTAAGCACTTATTCTAACTGTAGTTAGCTAACCAGCGGATATCCCAGAGGGGAATGGACGGCGCCTGTAATTTAGAAAAGCCCCAGAGACGGAGAGAGGGAGACGCGCGGTCACTGTATTCGTGACGTAAGAGTTGCTGTCGTTGACTTCAATGATGACACGCGTGGACCGCATCCCACGGTGTTATGGTGAGTCGCTTCTATCACAATGTATCCCTTACATTTGTGCGCTCTCTGTTTTTCTCTCGCCCTGTTTCTTCCTAGATCTCGACCTCAGCATGCTCCTTTCGAACTGCGATCAACTGCAGTTCGAAGAGTTCCGCTTATCGATTATCAACTGATTTGTTTTATACGCATATACTTTGCCTGCTTTATAACTATAACCATTATTTGCAGAGTGTTGAGTTGTGATCTATTTAAATCTCTGTCGAAAAGTGCAGCTAACTAGTATCACCCACTAGTGCTGCTCCTATGATTGGCATGCTCGATATACGTCTTTGTTGCAAATACGGCGTGAAAAAAAATCGTCGCGGCGAGCATTGAGTTACTGATTACTGAGCTTTGTATGAAACTGAACCTCTGAACTGATGAACCTGTGTGACGTACCGACCACTTGACGCGTGTTATGTGAGGCAAGTTGAAAGACTAGCAAAGAGAGAGAGAAAGGTAGAGAGGAAATCTGCCGATAATAATAATAATAATAATAATAATAATTGTCATTATTAATATTTGCAGTGAGGGATAGCCCTTACAACTATATGGCGAAACGCTAGTACAGTGGACCTACATTAAGGATACCGCCGCATACAAGATACTGACAGTATCTTGTATGCGATACAGTAAAACTAAATATCGTGTCTGGGCGCAATAACAGCCGATTTACGAATTCCGACGACATTTTTAAAACCCAGAATTCGTTTTCGAATTTCACCAGTTAGCATATGTGATGTTACAACGCTACAGACCGGCCTTCAGCACAAGTGGGTCACCGCATTAAAACAAGTTCACAGAATAAGTCACAGAAAATACCAAAGTATAGAACTCTTGGAACAATTTACTGAGAAGTCAAACACATAATAAGTCACATATCGCCAGATAACCATTCTCTGTATACAGCCTCAGACAAGGACAAGTATTTCTATGAATTAAACCTAATCATGTATCACGGCTGTGTTTGCCTCAGTGAGAATGACCGTTTGAAACAATAATATAATTCACCTTATTAGCGATTGATATGATTTGCAATATAGTAGTAGTAGTAGTAGTGAAGCGCAAACGGTTCCTTAGAGAAATTGTTGTAACACGTTTATCAATAAAAAAAAGTAGTTTGTTGCATTTCAACTATCGGCTGCTGAAGTTCACATCTTGCACGTGCCGCGTTGCGTGGCACGTTGTAAATCTTATGCGCAAGTGTTCTTCGATCTATTTGTTATTCTGTTGTGTTTGCGAGACTAGTAATTTACAGCAAACGCTGTATTATGATTGATATGAAATATTGTTTGTGAATGGAAAGGGGAAGCGGAAATGTTGTGTTGTATAGAGGTGAGATGATTTTTTAATGAATATTTCTAAGTTGTAATGTTATGTAGGCTGTCCGACAACAGCTTATAAAATGCACGGTTATGAGAGAACGCATTACTACGCATTAAAGCATACCGAAGTATTCGGGAGAAAATTCTACATTGTCTGAATTATACCTGATCTCAGCTAGAGCAGGAACTACAGTCAGTATTAAGAAGAGTTTGCTTTAGCTCTATATACAGTATATAGAGTTCCTGCTCTAGCTAAGACCAATCATATTTCAGACCGTGTGGAATTTTCACTTATATACGAAGCACTTCCGCTTCCCCTTTGCATTGGCAAAATTGATTTTCTCACCAAGCTTGACCATAAGAGAGTTTTAGACGAGATTATCCAGGCGCCCAGATATTATTTATATATATATATATATATATATATATATATATTATATATATATATATATATATTTATATATATATATATATATATATATATATATATATATACGATCAAACACATTCAACTTTGGTGTTGTTCGTAAAAGACAGTTAAAAGACTGTTCGAGAGGGGCCTTTCAATCGACAGCATCCACGACCCGCTAGTACTTTTACAACCGAACACACTATTAATATTACAACTGCCACAATTACTACAACCACTTCTGCCACTGTTGCTTGTATTACTACTTCTACTACTACGACTGGAGTATTAGTTTAACTTGAGCGTTATCTTTGGTTAGGCCTTTTAAGTGGCTCTCGCCTCTCTGAGCAGAAGGTCAATTGTGCTGTGGTGCTGGATAACGAAAGCTGTTGAACTGGGTGACCACGGTGGCTGCAGCGACCCTAGCAGCTGGAGCAGCAGCAGCAACCGTATAGGAAACAACAACGGTAGACGCTGCACGACATTAGAACTGACGTTATAGTTGGCTGACGAGGCAGGTAACAGGTCAAGCCGTAGGAGAAAGTTGTAGAAGAAGAATTACCCTAACTACAATAACAACAGCAACAACAACAACCACAACAACAGCAACAACAACAACAACAACAACAACAACCACAACAACAACAATCACAACTACTATCGAGCAACAACAACAGTGGCAGTGGCGATATGAGTAAAGTTAAACATAGTTCTAGTTGTACACTGGCTGTACGTAGATGAATAACGTAGACTAGGCGGGGCGAGGCTATGTCGAGCCTGTGCCAACAATGGCCAACCGCTTTAAAGCCCAGCTGCCCGAAGAACGATTTCGGCCAAACTGTACCATCGTGCCATCATGCCATGCTATGTCGTGCCGAACTGTAAAAGCTGTCTGTCCCGCCCAGACTGCTGATGATGTGTTCTCGTTCCCAAGTTCGCCATTTTTTGGCCCGCCACGCGCTCAGACCGCCAGTCAAACGGCGGCGGCGGCGACAACGACTGGCCGGGGACGACACACATCTATCTGCCTGATTGGGATTTTTTGACGTTTGGCTTTTTCTCAGTCTACTAGTCTACGCTTCGATTCGAATGGCTACAGCTTAGCTGTTTTTATACGAATAGACATCCGATCCGTATAGATCGAAATACGGATTACGGCAACAAATAGCAATGTGTGGCAGTAACGCGACTTCTGTTGTGAGACATGGGGTATCATGGGAGGGGGGGTCATGGGGTGAGACAAAATTAACTGATAACAGTAAACACGTTCATTCGAAGTAATAATAATAATAATGCTAATAATAAATATTATTTTAATATTCGACATTATTAAAATAATAATATTAATATAATAATAATTCTTAAATACGTTAAATAAATATATAATAATAATAATAATAATAATAATAATAATAATAATAATAATAATAATAATAATAATAATAATAATAATAATAATAATAATAATAATAATAATAATAATAATAACCACTTTGACCGCGCAAATCGTCGTATCACATCAGCCTGTCGTTATGGAGACACTCGATTATCCATCAATAAGGGCATGGAATTGCTTCTCGACAACTTGGCAAGGCGCATGGAAAATATGATTACAGCAGATAGGCAAGAAAGTCACTTTCCCATGCATATGACATCATTTATTGCTTGGGCGAGGATTGCTGTATCCACAGATGGGTGCTACGGAGTAAGGTTCCGTTGAGCCAAAGAATCTCTTGTCCACACATTTATAGCTCTCAACTGTGAAATTAATGAAACAAAGTAGATTCATTATAATCACACTATCAGTAATCATCTGTGCTGTTGTTATTATAGTCGAAATGGAGACTGTAACACTACTACATCTTTTACTATACTACTCCTCATTGTCTCCTCATAGATGAGCTGTTTTAGGGTTATGGACTACAACTTAAATTGGCCATTTCATGAATATACAAAGAAAGAGACGCACGTGGACAAAGCCACGAATCATGCTCATTATCAAAATGACAATTTTGCGTTGTTGCCAGTGCCGTGGCGTTAGGTGGTGCTATTGTGGAGAATCGCACCAATGCTAGGATACGTTCAAGCCTAAATTTGTTTTTTTTTCTATTCTTCTTTTTTTCTCCTGTTTAATTTCTACCTACCGAAATCCAATCGTTATGTCAAATCGGTTGTCAAAGTCTACAACGTTGGGCCTTTTCCGTTGGACCGCATGTCCCGTGTATCACAATTGTCACACTTTATACTTTGAAAGCTTATTAACAACAATTATTAACTTGCTAATTAAATGCTATGCGAATACATACAACTTGCTAACTAGAAATTATATTAACAGGTTCCCAACAAAGCCAAAGACGTGAATAGGCGAATGTTTGTGTTTTACTTCTCGTCGCGAGCAACATCAGTGATCGGTGAAACTGGATCAACATCTTGTTGTTGTCTTTCCTGTCATCGTCGTTGACATTATCGCCGATGTAGCATATACACTTCAAGGTAGAATAACGTGTAGGTATCATTCTTGAAGATGACGAAGGTACATCACGGCAGCACGGGGTGTCGGGCGAAACGGTATCGGGTTCTGTCAGCACTGTCGCTGGCGCCATAGTGCCTTCCTCGATGAAGGCCTATGTCATGATTCCATGTCGGCATGCATGAAGCTGTCGACATGAATCACGACACCATGTCAGTGAGACAATGAAGGTTTTTTGTTCCAAACACAAGAATCGACTAGGTACGCTGCACTCCGCTCAAGCTGCTCCGCTGAGTGCGTACGGGTGGACGGGCGGTATCACCGCTTTCGTAAACAAAACACAAATCTATACAGGGAAAAAAAAATCGAGAAACGTAGTGGACAATTCGTGTGTTGAAAAGTCAACCCGCTTCTTCATCCTCCAGCGAAATCAAGAAATCCAAAACGGTGTATTTTCATGTTGCTTTAGCATCAGGAGCTGCTGAGACGTCCGGGGGAGCGTACATTTTGCCTAGACATGCATGACTTGCGAGTGCGTGTTCTTACACGTTCGTATGTGTAGCGCGTTCTAAAGAGATGACACATGATGGTTTTTTTTATATCCCTTATACCTTTACCCGTAATTTTATATTGTGCACTACCCTCCCTCCACGCTCCACTTCCTAACACCAAAGACAACATTGCATTTTTGTAGATATTGTCCCCAAGAACGAAGACAGAACAACCGTTACAAGGCACAATTATAATGCAGCTACATGTACGAGACTTAATAGCAACTACATAAGTCACGTGTAAGAAATAGGCGGATCAAAGTTAGGAAAATAGAAGGCTAACTAGCGAAATGAACTCGGACTTAATAAATGGTTTGTTACGTGATTAACGCAATGCCGCACAAATAACATCTCCAGCTAGACCACGCGCGTCGTTGTCAATTAATCAACAAGACACAACCGTTTGCTTTTTGTGTTTGCAAATTCCTACTTATACGTGCCTATACGATTATCGAAATTAAATTACGATCATGTAAATTTTGCAAGACTGATATCATCGTAGAAGCAATTCCGTCGAAAAAAATAGGTATTTCTCGACCAAGCATCGCTGGCAGGCTGTCGTTGGCATATGGTTGAAAGCATTTGATCGTTGGAAAAACACTGGCTCAGCTGACACCAAAATAAAATTCTGCCAAAACAGAAATACGATAAACACGATCATATTAACACTTATTGGCGTGTGATGTTATAGCGTGTCGCGTCGTTACGAGAAGCTGACACAGTGAGAGATCTGTGTGAGAGAATTCCGATAACGGCGTGGCTGCGGCTTTGCAGAAATTATCAGTTACCTGAACAGCAGCATCGGCATCAGCAGCAGCAGCAGCAACAACAACAGCAATAGCAATCATGCCAGCAGCAATTGACGGCAATAACGGTTGTTTTGGTCGCATCGATACCCAGCAACAAGCGTCTATGCAGTGCTGCATGTGGGGCTGCAGAAATGCTGTGTGTTGTTTGTGCTGACGGAGCGTTCCGTGTCAGCCAGTTAGTCAGTCACGCAGGCAGAAAACGTGACGCCGTCCCATGCGGCGCCGTAGCGCTACAGTGCTATGCTAAACGTAGTAATAAGAGCATAGCTTTAGCAGTGTAGTAGTGATATGGAAAACGAGTCGAATGCCAAGCGTGGCGGCGGATAAGAAGTTTAAGCCAGCCGCGACGCCTGTTCGCGCATCTGCTCGAGCGCGTTTCACGAAAAAATACGTAGGCAAGTTCTCTCATCGGTGAGTGATTGGCGTCATAGGCCGTAAAGATCAAAAACAACAACAGCAAACAACAACAATAACAATAACAACAACAGGATCAAGGAGAGGAATGGGCCGACGGTAAACGGCACGCCGGTCTACCTGCAGCTAACTCGACTAGTG
This sequence comes from Dermanyssus gallinae, assembly GCA_003439945.1. Lineage (NCBI taxonomy): Eukaryota > Metazoa > Arthropoda > Arachnida > Mesostigmata > Dermanyssidae > Dermanyssus > Dermanyssus gallinae. The sequence continues at coordinate 517,837 of QVRM01005080.1, forward strand.
CACGTGCGTGCATGCACGCGTTCATACCACCAAACGAGAGAGAGAGAGAGCGAGAAAGATACATACGTGCAAAAGGTCAACTCTCGCTGTCACTACGGTGGTTCAGCTGGCACAAACATACATCCATGCCGACTACAGACATAGATGCATACAAACACACCTTTTTTGCAACAAACAGATTGATCGAAGTAGTAGTGGTCGTTGCTGCTGTTGTTGTTGTTGCTGCTGCTGCTGACGATGATAATGATGATGATTTTGTTGTTGCTGTTGTTACTGGTATTGTTGTCGTTGTTGTTGCTGTTGTGTTGTTCGCCCGCCAACGTACTTTTCGGACGGAAACACAGCAGAGAGACAGACTAGCAGCAAAGCTGCACAAAGATCGGCAGACACGTCGGTAACACGCCGGCCGGTATAGCGAGACAGGAAGACACCGGATGAAAGACACACTATTATGACCAACAAGAACAACAACAACCAACTCCAAATCACATAGGCACAAACACACACCCACGCGATCAGACGGTCAGGTAGACAGAATAGCACAGATACCCAATATACAAACGACTAAACGAACGCAAAGACCCTCCCGCGTCAGCAACAACAACCCCCGCGCGTAAACACAGACTTCGGAAACCGGTAGCGGCAAAAGCCTCTTTCTTGATTGGCTACCCCCGCCCTACGCCCGGTGTACGTTTTTTTTCTAGGGAAAGTCCCTTTTTATTCCTTGTACAGTACTGAGGTTGGTTCGAGGGCACCCGGCAGCGGCCCGGGGGGGGGGGGGGTGACGTACACGAACACCAACAATAACAACGATGTATAATAGCACACGAGAGTGTGCGCGTGCACCCCACAGTTGCTGCCGTTGCTGCTGCTGCCGCTAGCATCTAGAACCTCTACAGCACCTAGAACAACCTCGTTGACTTCATCGAAGCTGCTCTACCCACCCTTGCCTCCTTGGTGGCTTGATGCGTTGATGACCGTGACTGTGGTTCTGCTGGTCTGCTGCAAGCAATGCTTCTCAGATTCACTTCAGCGCTGCTCAGTGAGCGAGTGCCTGTCACTGTCTTTCTCTATAAACACGACTTCACTGCCGATGCCGGCCGCGGGACAGAAGTTGTTGCTGTTCGAAGTGCTGTTGCTGCTGCTGCTAGCTACCGATAGACCGACAAACATATAGATATAGACAGCTAGCCAGACACAACGCTAAACAGACAGATAGCTCCATTCGTGGTACTACTACTACTCAGTTCAACGGCGATAACAACAGACCTGAGCAGGAGGACATGAAGGAACAGCCCGTTGATGCTGTCGGCGCTGTTTCCCCGCTTGTGTAGCTTCCCTCCCTCCCACTGTCCCTTCATCCCACCCTCCCTTTCTACCAGCGCCGGAGTGGAGAGAGTACCCTTCGTCGGTAGTTCTCGGGCACGATGTCTCTGCTGTGTGATGTCAGTGATGTCTAGGCGCGGCCGTGAAGTAAGAGCGTTCGGCTGCGCTCGGTGTAACTTCGCCACCGGCAGTTTTCAACGGCGGGTGGGGAGCCGTTGGTGTAGCGTTAGTTAGTTCTGTCAGAAGTACAATGACAACGACGACAATGATTATTATTAGGCAGCAGGGAAGAGAAGATATAGCAATAAGAAAGCGGAAAACAGACATGCATAGTACTTGCTTCGCAATAACTTTGCGTTTAAAAATGTGCAAAGTTAAAATGACGGATCTAATGTACATAATAACAATACAGCTACAATACAGCCGTACAATTTAGCACTTCAGCCGCCGTCCCACCGGACGAGAGAGAAAAATGCAAAGACTTCTGAAGCGTCTGGCAGTTTGCTGTGTGGTATTTAGCGCATATCTGCAAGCAGAACCGGCTTCGACATTTTGATCGCTAACTTGGTGAAATCCTTGGGCCGATCATAGCAAGTGATGATAGCTATACACAGTGCACTTTGTGTACACGTGCCGACCAGGGCATGCCATTCCATTTCTCTAGTGAGGTCGAAAAACAGCGTTCAGCTAGCAGATAAGCAAGAAGCTTGCTATCTTGTTGTTGTTGTTGCTGCTGCAGGTGTTCTTGTTGCGATTGTTGTTACTGTTGACATTGCTGTTGATTTTGCTGCTGTTGCTGTTGTAGGTGTTTGTTGGTTTGTTGCTCTTGGTATTGCCGTTGTTGTTGTTGTTGTTGCTGCAACAGTTATTTTTTTTCTGGTTGGGGTCTCTGCAGGGCTCTGCCGTCCTATCGTCAACCAATGAAATTCGCTTTCACAGTCTCCCAATGCTCGCCTTCTCTGCAGTACAAGCTATATAGACCAGCTGCTGCTCCTGCTGCCGCCGGTCTATCACGGTCTGTTGAGACGCGGCCGTGGGAAGGAGAGCGACTACGTGGATGGGCGTGGACGCGCGGTCTCTTTCGAATCACAACGTGCATCGCATGGCTTCGTTGCATCTCATCGTTTATTGGCTTCATATCGAAGACGTAGGATGTAGGCTATCAGCCATGCGCCCGCCGGGACGTTCGAGGTGCCGAGGCATCGCAGCTAACTATTCAGATCGAGATAGAATTGTCTCTGTTGAGGCGTCGAACCTCAACGGACGGGTTAGATAGACGAGCGTGCGCTAACTTCGTTCCACATACTCGATCCGTCACATTGCTGTCCCAGCAGCAATGACATAACATGACGTGCGCCACAAGCTACGGCTACAGTACAACATAGAGTGCCTATTATTAGAGTGGGTCGGTAACGGTTGACGTACTCACTGGCGCCCTAACATATGTATTTGTCGGTAAAACAAAACAGGGGATAGATATGACCGGCGACTTTGGCACTAGTAGTTCGAGCGGGTTCGATTTCTTTATATATATATATATATATATATATATATATATATATATATATATATATATGTTTTAGTGGCCAAACGACTGAGCTGTAGGCGCTGCGCCCCTAGATTGGAAAAACAAACGAAGAAAAGCAACAATGCCACGAAACATAGAGAACAAAAACTACCTTAAACCGACTACTTACTTGTTAAGTGTTTGGGAAGCAATCGATTCTATTCTGTCCGCTTCTATGCGGCGGGAAGTCGTGCGGTGAAGTGTACAGGTAGGACACTATGAGCTGGTTATAGGTTTTTGTGCACATCGTCATACCACGTCACATCACTCTATCGCGAACTGATCATCACTGTCGTCACTTCTTCATTCTTACAGCGCGCGAGCTTAATCTGCCTCGTCTATGACATCGACACGACAGCAATGCGTGGACTACAACGACAAGAAGCGTTTTGTCGTCTTAGCTTAGTCACACGAGAGCACTTTGGCTTTCACCAACACGATCAACCGTCTCCGCTGCCACAACCACCACGACCGATTGCACCGATTGGCTACATGAAATCGACTGAACGATACATCTGTGCACTCTGGAAAGTGACCATAACGGACAGCGACAACAACAACAACAACAGAAACGACACGCACGTGACAGACGCAGAGAGCAGAGGCTCAGACGTCCAGCGGGGACTGCAAATCGCGATTGTATATATATATATATATATATATATATATACGTCTTTCTTTTAATGTGTTATTTCTATGATTATTTAAACTAGGCGGTAGGGGACACTTGTTTCGGCGACTTGTTTTTCTTCAACGATCTACGACAACGCCATCGACACAATGACAAAGACCTTGACCACGATCACGACGGTGGTGATCGATGCTATGAGGGTTTTGCTATGAGCTTTCTGCGGTTCTGTTTCTTTCCCTCACGCACGCTCTCGTTCTCTCGGAAACTCGTCAGTTTGGGATGAGATGCTCTGCCCCACAGACGGCCTGCCGGGAGAACTTGAGGGTCTCCGACGGTGGAGCAACAGCCGACGCCAAACACTGAACACGGGCTGACTGCACCGCACCGCACTGCACTAACTTGACGGGCTGACTGACTGACTGTTCGTCTATCTAACAGTCTGGCGGACAGACAACATAGGGAGAGACGATCCTCAGACATTGGCTTAGACCTGTTTGCTACTGGCGGTGTTTGCACGGCCGCCCGCCGTAGCCACCGGCGGTCAGCTGGCGCACCCAACGGAGAGGGAACACCACCGCCCGCCAACCATGGACGAAGGGGCGAGGCGAGCGAGCGAGCGAGGGACGGTGGCAAGCGTTTTGGTGACAACAGCGACAGAAACGACGTCTGGGTGGCAACAACAACAACAGCAACGACATTAACAGCAACAGCAGGGCGGCATCACTAGCAGCTGCAGCAGCAACAACAACAACAACACAACAACAACAACAACAACAACAACAACAACAACAACAACAACAACCAACAACAACAACAACAACAACAACAACAACAACAACAACAACTACTACTACAACGACGACGACGACAACAACAACAACAACAAC